>JACXSJ010000481.1:68500-200840 GCA_014851325.1 Pentalonia nigronervosa | reverse complement strand
TAAAAAAGTTATTATAAACAGTACATGGATATTATATTATATAAATTAAAATACAATATATTATGTATTAAATATTATATTTGTCGTTGTCAAGATTTTTTTTTAAAAACGAAATTGATTAAAAATAAAATATGTAACAAACATCAAAATATAACACATCGTATGTAGGTAAACATTTTCAAGAAGAAACATTAATATTATTTGTGATTAAATTAATTTAATGAAATTGACTCATTGTCTAAAATTACGTCTTGAAGAATTACAAATAATTTATTACAACATTTAGACTGCATATTTTATACAGAAGATAAAATATATTATAATACTTATTTTTATGAACGAACATTTTTCAGCTTAAAATTATTCACAAGATGTAATGTCAAACGACTTGTCATTTAATAAAATCATATGATAGGTAACATTTTATGGAATTTCACGAGTGATGCATAAGTATTATACTTAGTACTTAAAACATTTAATGCATAATATGTATACATGCATGTGATATACATTTTTTAAGTAGGTATCTAGTAGATAAGGAGAATATTACAAAAAAAGTAATACATTACTCAAATAGTTAATTAAAATAAATAATATATATATTATATATGAAATAATTATTTGTATTTATAAAATATAATATCGACTAAATAGTAAACATGGAAATAAAAACTCTGGTTTATGGATCAAGAGGTTATATATTTATAGACTGCAACTTGTAAGTTATTGAGAAAGATATATTTATTTTATATTTTATAATATTATGGATTGATAATAACTTCTATAAAGATGATAAGGATAAAAAAATAAAGTGGAAATCATTTTAGTGATGTCTTCTCAAGCAGAAATTGTAAGATTAAATTAAGTTATGAACCTGCATAGTAAACATAAACAGTAAATTTTACGATGCGTTTTATATTGGTATAAATTGAATTTACATGTAAAAAAAACTGTTACAGAATTCGTTCTGATTTGCTTTATCATTATTTATAATTTATAATAACTATGTAAATAAATACCTATCACAAGTGTTTAAAAACAAATCCATAACAAAAAAGTGTTAATAGTTCTGAAATTGTGTGCTTTTTATAAACTGTCTAAATAATTATAGTATGAATAAAAGAGTAGACATTTTTTATTAGGTATTATTTTTACCTTTTTTTCTGAAAAATATGATTACGAATATATATTTTCTGACTTTTTTGCACCTTATAGGTAAAATGTATTTAATAAAGAATAATTATTTACAATAAAAAATGAATTGGCTTTAATATTTAATACTTAAATTTAACCTAGTAATTGAGAGGTAGTATTTAAAAATATTTAGTGACATTTTTTCTAATTTTCAACTAATGATAAATCGGTGTTATTTTTTTTGGTTCCACATTTCAATAATACAATAATTATGATCACATGGCGTTATAAATAGGCATTACGGTAGCATTAGAGGCTCTACGGTCAAGGATTCGTTTTAATGTTTTAATATTGATAACAAAGATTATTCGTTTTTATATGATATATGTTTAATATATTTATATAATGTAAACATTGAAACATTGAAACATTTTTTTTTTTATTAATCCACATGACATTGGAATATTTGGTCATTATTTTAAATTATAATTTTATTAGGTATATTAATAGATATATTCAGTTTAAATTAAATTGTATCACAGAATTAAGTTTCTTTTAGAAAGTTAATAATATTTTTATTCGATTGAAGGTACGACTGTAAATTGTAATGCTTTTCCTATCTCCTGTGGTATGCGGTATTTATTTATTTTGTCTTCATATTTTAGGATTTCTGTTAAGATATGCAATTTGAAATTATTAATGATATCTATAGTATGAAAATCAATACTTATTAATTATATAATTTATATTTGTAACATTTATTTTATATACCCCACTCATGCGAGATCAACAATTGCCATTGTTGTCGGACCGTTGTCAATCTAAATCCGGTTTTAATTAATTGTACTAATAACTAATATAGAATAAAATTTAAAATTCGATAAAAATATCAAAAATGATGTTATTATTCAGTTATAAATTTATGTTTAGAAAAGCTTCTTACTAAATAAATATGCAAACAGACCAGACTAAAATTCAGAAATAGTACTTTAGGATTTGTGGGTATATTATATACCCCGAGTAAAAGTATAAGGGTAAAGTGTATTGTTTATTTTTTAATAATATTTTCGTACCTATGTATAATATAAAATTATATTATAATATTAATATATAATCGTTGTGTATTGATGACTTATAGATAAATATTGAAGGTAGTTTCTTTGAGTCTTTTGAACAAAACTTTTAAGTGTGTGCTTAAACTTCAAATATTAGTAAATGTGAAAAAAAGCTTTTTAGAGACACGCATTCTCTTTTATTAGATTCGTCTCGGGTATGCCTTATAGGTAATATATGGCTTTATATAATATTTAATAAAATAAATATGTTATTCATAACTCTTATACTAAAACTTTTATCGGTTAACTGGTAAGTGAACCTTTAATATTCTTAAACATTTAACTGTAAGTACAATTTAAGTTTTATACTTATAGGGTTTTTAATATGAATGCACTTTCGATGAGACTTTGGTACTACAATTTCTAAGAGGTTCAGGTTTTTTTCAGCTTAGTTCTTTTGTACGAATGTACTAAATGTTAAATTATACGAGTTAAACATTTTTAAATATTATTTTAATTTATTGACAAGACTTTGTTGTACCACAATCTAAAAAACAATCTAAATTCTTAACTAAAAATACATTTGAAACTAAGTCTGTAATCTATATTTATTGCTTTAAAAAAAAAAAAACTAAATGTAATAAAAACATATGTATATATTTGATATAATATAATATATAAAAACAATTTTCTGAAAAGTTGAGTATTTAAAAATTCATACTGAGCTTAAAAAAAATAATCCATAACGATTCTGTTTGATTTTTTATCGGTTGGTCTATTGTTTTATTTATTTTTTACATTAAACACGGGGGGATTTAATTTTGATGAACGATTTTACAAGTAGGATTTACGTCTTAATTTGACGTGACTGCGCATACAATGTTATAAAGTGGATGTGGATGGAAAACATAAAAAGCCTCGTTTATAACAGCATATAGTGTATACACACAAAAACAAACGATTACTCTCTCCCTCACAATTATTTACGTAACTAAATATATTCATTTTACAATCTTTGTATAATGTATATATTATTGTTTTTTGTAGGTATTTTACTATATTATTACGAACATAATAAGATTTATTATATTTTCCTGAATGAAAATTTAGAAAAATATTTTTGGAGATCATAAATTATATTGTTTTACCTTATATACAAATCTGGTGTTGGTTGATAAGAAATCTGAGTAATTGCGGTGTCAATACATTTATTACAATGATTTTCAGTTTGTAATAGATTAAGTTTATGAATAATGTGTATGTACATATGCACTTTTAAAGTGAATTATTTAATCGTTTGTTTGTATGCTATAAAACAACAATGTACTCCTCGATGTATTTGTGTTATGTAACTCACTACCATGAAATTAACCATAATATATTGCAATACACCTTCTTCGTCGTTTAAAACAAAGTGGCTGTCGATATTTATACCTAATCTTATCCAGTTAAGGAGTAGTTGGTTAGCTATTCCTACTACATGAACCGGTCTTGAGAATTGGGTTGTCGGACCGATATAAATAAAGTTTTCTGAGTTGTATTTTACAGGTACTGGAAACTTATGACCTGAGTTCATAAACTAACACAATTGAAGTCGATATAGCAACGTATACAAAGGTTTATTAAATATATGAAATGGTAATAATATTATACAATACACTATTACCCGAGTAATCCTGTTCTTGAGTGTAGTTTATTGGAGATCACAGGAGTAACGGAATACGAGTTGAAATAATTAATGATTTAACTATAAGGTAGATTATTGTACATATAGTAAATCGAATTACAATGTAATTTTAAAGAATATGTGAAAGAACGATTGTCTTTACTTTGTGATTCAAACCTAACTACTGGCTATGCCAATAATATATACGCGCATACTCAACGATCCTGTGTTCTGTTAACTTAAGAAAATTTGCTGAATTCTGAGTATGACATAAATGACGAGTGAGTAATCTGTAAATCGTTATGATATTTACAAAATAAAACTCTTTAATTTATGAAATATTGAATATTGTTTTACAATTATTTATTAAAGTATCTTATTACGTAGTCATACAAACCACTCGAGAACGATATAAATCTAAACAGATACTCAAATTATAAAATAGTTGACCCAATCAAATATTTAATAATACAAAGCATTAAAGACTTTAAAAGCTGGGACCAACGGAAAAATTGTCTAACGGTTCTGAGTTCAACTTGTCGTGTAAAATAATATTATATAAAATGACGTATATACGAGTATAATATTTAAAACACGTCTTTTAATACATCAAATACCCTGTTTTATCGCCGAAAACGATCGGTAGTCTTCGAAACAAACCATACCAATACACCAGCTACCCAAATGACCTCATTAAATTTTTAACAGCATTCGCTTAATGTATTATTATATTGTACAATGATAATATATTTATAGAACTTATTAGAACTATATTATGCATGATAGGCTGATAAATAGCTACATATTATTATGTCTGTGGGCTGCGATGACACACACACACACACACACACACACATATTATGTATACGGCCGGTAGGCCTCTCCTGTCCGCAGGAGGGGTCTACACCCCGCACTTACACGTTTGACTGTAATGCAAATATATATGATATTTCGGAAGGGAGATCACGTCGGATGGGTTTAATCCGGTGTTTGTACGGGACCACGTAGAAAGAGATTCGGTCAACGCATATAATCTGCAGCAGTTCCTGCAACGCGTACCATCAAATAGTCGCCCGATATATTTGTTGGGGCGGCCACGAGTTTCAGTTTCATATGCGCGATATAATAATATACACTGCAGGGTGATTCTTTTATCAGCAAACGACGTTCGCTTCCTGTCATCTTTTTCGCGGTGTTTTATTAACGCAAAACACACATCATCATTTTAAAACTATTAATGATTTTCAAACACGTTAATAGTTGGTTGTTTGCGTTAAGAGAATTATTGTCCATATAATATATACACTGCAGACTACAGGTACCACTGGGGCACCGTGGTAAACCGTTAAACATAATGGTATAACGTTGTATTATCAACGCAATAATATTCATAGCGATAATGTAATAATAGAGAAGTAGGAATGATAAAAGATAATATAAATGCATAATACATTTAGTTACAAAAATGTCGTTTTATCGGGAAGTGTTTAAAAATAATAATTACTTGCATTTTTAATGAAAAATATGTAGGTAATCATCATTAACAATTTAAAACTAAAATATTAGTAGCATTTTACGAAAGAATTATTATATTAGTCCCATAATTTATTCATCGTCATTTTTAGACGATAGTCATTAATCTGAAACATCATACAAGTTCATTATCAAAATAAAATAAATAATAAAAACAGAAAATTATACCTATCTTCTTTTAATTAATAGCTCTTACCTGTATTATATTAAATTGTGGTAATTTTTTTTAATTGAACTTGATTGTTCAACATCGAATCAGATGCACGTTAATATTTGGCAGATTAATCACATAGAGGTTGATTACCAATTATTTATTGCTTTTCGTTTTGCTTAGGCGAGTAAAAATGCGAAGTGTGAGTTATACCAGAATATCCTGCCAAGTCATTTGGCCCGCACTATGCTTCTCAGTTTGGCTTTAGAAGTTTGGATATCCAGGTGAAATGCTATCCCTTTAGAGTGTAAAATTCTTAACTTGGCAACATTCCAATAGACTGGGGCAACTAAACCGACTGCTCAAAGGGGGTATCGGAGATTCGAAATAAACTCTAGTCGGTTGTATATTGATTGAAAACAAGAATGTAAGTAAAAAAAAAGTACTATTTTTTTCTGGTTGTAGCGGAAAAAAGAAAAAAAGAGCCAGACAGGACAGCCATACTGGGTGTCTAGGTTACGGTGTCGGACATACTCTGATTCACACTCACCCAGGTTTAGGCGTGTTGTGATATTAAATCTTAAAATAATATAATAATACTAGAATAATACAATAATATAATAATACTAGAATAATACAATAATAGTAAACTATAATAATACAGTGATGTTGAAAGCATTTGAAAAATGATTCTGAGAGGAGCTCGGTTTAAAATAACGTTTACTGGAATGTATTTAAAATTGTAGTCCTATTTAAAATCACCATTCAGTTTCAATTTCAATCTTAAAGTGATTATATGTACATTATGCAACTTTCTAAAAACTGAAATTTTACCACTGGAAAGATAATACATTTTTTTAAATATTATTGAAAGACTAATACATTTTGCGTAAATGTAATATAGAAAACTAAAATATTTTCAAAAAATTTAACAAGAAATGAAAACAATTTAATTTGGAAACATATGTAATAACTAGCAAATATTTTTCAAATGAAACATTAAAAAATAAATAAATAGCTTTGTTTCATTTTACCAAGTCTTAAGTGCAATTATTGTGATAATAATGGTTATAATAACGAGAATAAAATAATTAAAAAAAATAAAATATGATAATAACTTGATAAGGATGTATTACACGTACTTGATTCATTTAAACGTTAACTAAAAAATGTTATGTATTTTATTTTAATATAAATTACGAGTTTATAATGGTTTAACATATTGGACACTTCGTATTTGTTTAGTACAAACTATCCTGTCTTGTTGTTCGATAAAAAAAAAATGTTGGTTTCTTTAAAAGTTAAGTTAGTTTTTTTTTTAATTGGATCCATCAGAATATTGATTTGTTTCAATTTAATATTTTTAAAATTTCTGATTAGTAATTTTAAAATATTAGTCTGTCTAATTATTTTTTAGTTTGATTATCAGAAAAATAAAAATTTGTATTCCTAACTTATATATGAGTATATCAATATAATGTTAAGTTAATTTTATTTTTTGTCTGGCAGTTTGCTAGCATTTTGTCATGTAATAGGTATAGTAGGTATACACCATAAAGATTGTTTAAAAAGTCAACATTTAAATTGAAAATCTCCATATTATCTTAGCATATTATACATCATATCGAACATAGGTATATGATACATTATATATACATACATATGTTATTTTAGACTTATGTATGTCCGATGGCATGCCACAAATTTATGGATTTTCAACGATATTATGTAAAATGTATAATAATTAACCAATATAGTTTTATAAACTATAAAAATAGTTATATTTAATTGATTAATGTTATTATATCACAAAATATCTAATTGAAAAAAAAAATAATGTAACAATTATTATGTGTGCTCAAAATAATAAATTAATAAAAATAACTCATTATTTCTTAATGAATTATTAAAATATAATATAGGCACATTAAACATATTAGTTATATGAAGATAATTTTTCGAAGTTCAAATGTAGTGTTTCTTTTAAAGTTCGTGTATTAAAGCACGTTTTTACTCAAATAGTTTCAAATAGTTCATATTATATGGAATCATTAAATTTAAAAAAAATATGATAAAAAATATGTCTTATTGGTTAAAAAACCTTTTGCATAATGTAATGTAAGTATTATGTAAAGAGGTTTCTATAAAATTGGTGCACGTTTTATACATAAAATATAAAAATGGTTACTACACAATGGTTCTTAATGGATAGGGACAAATTAAAGTACCTACCTAATATAAACACATAGGTTACTAAATACGTAAAACATATAGTGTGAAATGCTTACATACAATAAATTTAACTCGATGTTTAACATCAATTATGAAGGGATGTGTTTATTGTATTAATAATATAAAAATAAAGACAAGTACGTTTGGAAAATACAAAAAAATGTAATTATATAACATAAATATTTGTCGACCATATACATTATAATTAATTGTTTTCAATAGCGTTTTGCCGGTGAAGTCATATTATTACTACCTACCTATTAAAATAAATTATGATTTTTTTTAATCTGCAACTTGTGTAATATTATTGAAATAATCGCAAGTATTTAGTATATAATATTGCGGTCAAACATAATATTCAACAAAAATAAATTAATACTATGAAACAAATTATCTAAATCAAATTTCAATAAAATTAATTAATAAAATTTATATTTCTAACTCTTAATGACATACGCATTTAATCGATTGAAAATGTTGATTTGTGTGTAATTTATATCATATTTTTATAAATATTTGTATAAAGTTTAAATTGTAATATTATTTTCTGTACCTACATATTCTAATAATACTATCTATTTTATTAAAAAATAAAATGAAATAAAACAATTATAAAAAAATAGTAATTCATTATAAATACTTAATATTATTTAAATTGTTTACTTAGATTCATTTTCTAACTATTTGATTGTAATATTCGTCGACTGTCGGTAATTAAATGCGAAATTAATGAATTAGGTATTATAACAATATCAATTTAATTAATAAAAGTCAGAGCATTATATTGGAGTGAAGCGATTAAAGTAAAGCTTCTAGTGAAATTAAGCTATATAAACCATATTATTATTAGCATCCTGATATCAAAAAAGTTAATAAGGTACAGTGACAAATGTACTTAATCAAAATAAACCATTTATTACTGATAAACTAAGTCACTTGATAGAATATGAAGGAAACTTGTAAGCACCTAACTCTTGAGTCTAAAATAAATTTACGCAAGTTTAATCCTTTTAAAGTAGATGTAGCAATTGTATTTTGGGTTCTCAGTTTTATGCATTTTGAGGAGATTTAATTTTAAAATAATGTATTTTATAACATTATATGTGATTATGTGATGAATAATAACTATAAATAAATACATACTAAAAAATAGTTAAGTTGAAGTCATAATTTCTTCATGGTTCATTCATTAGGTAATATATCTACAGATATTGTTATAATTATGAACAAAATATAGAATTTCAACTTTTTTTTCTCAAAAATTGAAACGACGAATATTTGGAGAGTTATAGTGATTTATTTATTCACACTAAAATAACCTCTGTGAATATACTATTATATTATTATAAACATATACACAATGTCTATAAATTATAATTATTATTTAATATTTCTACATATTCTACAGATATCGTATGTACCTACATACTTTTAGATGATTATATTTTATAACAAGTTTTTTTATAACAAATTATTTCTTTTTCCGTCAAATTATAATTTATATTACATAACTAATTAAATAATTTGAGCAACTATATCAAGTATAATTGTGTAATAATTAGTACTCGCAGAGTTGTGGAAAAACGCAGGGGATGGTGAGTTACCCTTAATTTATTTCATAAGTCAAAGCGGAGGTAGTTCATAATTAAATTCAGCTGAGAACGTCGATGCGGCTTGCGTCATCGTTTTCATTTGAACTTTTATATTCTTTAATTTCTTGATAAAATGTTATATTATGAAAAAGGATAACACAATTATTACATCAACCCATGGAGTTGTATACAGTGATTTGTTTACACTAAAAGGTTAGGTTAGGTTAATACTAAATATTTCAGTTGGATGATTTTGGATTGAAATGGAGGTTTTGGGAGGTAAAATAGAGTATCAAGATATACATTTTGAGAAAATTTCACATTCAAAACTCGTTTTTGAGACTCATTGATACTCGCATATGCAATACATCTTACTTTTTTTTAAATACTAATGACAATTTTTTTTTGCAGATTCGTGAATAGGAAATTTTCTTTTAAACAATTTTTGTATAAAAAGTTTTTTCTAATTACAAAATTGTAAAATTCGAGATAAGATAAAAAAAAATTTGAGATACTTAATGGGAATTACAAAATTATTTGTTTAAATTTTGTTTTTGAATAAACGTTAGTACTTGTTAACAGCTTTTTTGTGTGCTAATAGTAATATAACGATATCACTCCTTTCGGGGTAAAAATAAAATAATAAAACAAAATAATATCAGAGGCATCTTGAATATAA
The DNA here is from genome assembly GCA_014851325.1 of Pentalonia nigronervosa. NCBI lineage: Eukaryota > Metazoa > Arthropoda > Insecta > Hemiptera > Aphididae > Pentalonia > Pentalonia nigronervosa. The sequence continues at coordinate 190,798 of JACXSJ010000481.1, read as the reverse complement.
AATCAACATGGTAAAATATCGTTAAAAACAGCTATTATTCGTAAATTTTAACTTCCTCTAACTTTGTCAATTTTGTAATTAGAATTAAAAACTGTTTGTACAAACATTTTTAAGTACTTGCCTAATAATAAAATACATGCATGGAGATAATTTTTTAATAATTATCGAATATATTTGATACATACCGTTTTCTGTAATTAAATTAATTTATAGCAGTTCTTTTACATGCATTATGGAACATTGTAATTGTATTGTTTTGATGAATGAGCCAATACTTATTTAAACAGTATATTGATAACAACAACTAATAAGTTATGATAAGCTATAGCTTTCGGTAGTCAAAAATAATAATATTATTGCCGTTTATATTTACCTTGACTTGAAACATTTGTTCTTTATTGTTGTTATTTTATTTTTGTTCGCGAAATGCATCTGAACTTTATATTACTAATTAGTAATAATTTATGTTAGCGTTAGTGCGTTTCAATAATGAACGTTAAAGTTAGTTTTTTTGTTTTTAATATAATTTGAAGAATGCCCCTCGATCCGAACTTGGCATGGTTTCAGGAAACCTGTACACGTAGGTTACTTCGTTCAAGATTAAAATATACGGTTTACTAATGGTGGCGGGTTATGTTACAAAATGAGCTTCTTTAATAAATCACGTTGCTATGGTTATTTTTGTTTTTTTTTTCACAGCACAAAGGTTTCAAATACGACTAGGAATTAAAACTTTGCAGACTCTAACGGTTTGGGCTTTTGTCTAGAGTGTACCGAGGTAATTAAACTATACTACACTGTTATGCGATGCGCGCAAGTGAACAACATATTTTTTTATTTGCTAGCAGTTTCTAGCGTATCGTGGCATACCTACGAGAATTGCATAATATATTATATTATTGTCTATCGCAGTAAGTTTCTACGCTAAACGTCTATATTATGTGTACCGCGATTTCGTGCCTACGTGTGAATATTGATTTAGCTTCCTGCGTGGACGGAGATCAGCTCCTTAGAATAATGTGTCCAAATAGCTCATCCCTTGATCAGAAAAAAAAATAAAACATGACACTTTTTATATGGTATACTTGTTATAATTTATAACAACGCAAGTACGTGTAGATGTGATTGTGGATCGTCGTTGTCTGCTGTATATTCATAAATTCAAACTTTAAACTTAAAAAAATAAAATAAAAAAACACATATTAAACCACCTCCTCAAAAAGTAATCCGATTGTTGGCTGTTTACTTATACGATTTACAATTTAGTATGTGCTATATATTGGCATGTGATACGGCTTAGTGTTTAAGACGTTGAATTTAAAGAAGTAAACGACGACCTTAACGAGTTTGGAACTGCAGGACTCTCGGGATAGTGACCATCATCCGCAACCACCCGTCGTTCTGGATTACCCATAGGTAAACAATCGTCATAATATGTATTATGACATGTACTTTATATTTGCAGTGGCAATTACTTGAATGTGATATAGTCAATGATAATTCTATAGACAAAAATAATAAACATAATTCATGTTACGACCTTATGTTAGTAATACGATATTACAAAATGTTAAAAAAAAATGAAACATTGATTAGCAAAAAATTGTAATTTTAATTATCATAAATCGTTAATTTATTGTCCGCTCGATAAAAAATTGCTTCAAATTCCCACTAAAAATAATTATTTTATTTTATTTTAATAATGGCTATATAAGCTTAATTAATTAGGTTTAGTTATTGCAAAAAAAATGGTTTGTACATTTTCAATAAAACACTGCATGGCTCTTCAATTCTATTATACATAAATGGAAATACTTATATAGTAATATTTGTTCAAAATGAAATACAACTATTTCAAAGGTCTTTACAAATATTGTATCTATATTTCAATCATTTATAAACCTTGTTATTTAAATGTTTAAGTTTTATTTCTTTAATTACATTCAGTTAATACTTTGAATTTTATTCAAATTTGCAATGAATATATGTCTGGTCGATCGTTTATAGTGAAAACAATTATTAATATAATAAAAAGTTAACGGTAGACATTTCAAAGTTAATTATTTATTGATCTTTGTTAAACGTAATCCCGCACAACTATTTGTAAATTTAATCTAAAACGATTAAAACTTCCTCATAAATACCTGAAATTGTTTTATATCAATTCCAATAATTTAAGACTTAAGTAATAAATATTAAATATTATATGGGGTGGTACATTTAATGTACAATACTAATTATTTTAGAAAAACTAATGTTTTTGAAAATATTTGTTTTATATAATTTTAAGTCGTTAAAAAATATTTTTTTAAAATAATAAATTTAGTTAGTTTTTATTATTATAATTTTTATAATTTTTTAATCATAATGCATTATTAATTTCATTAAATGGAGAAGTGGACCAATATTTTGTGGTGTAAGTTTATACAATTCCATTCCGCTTATCTAAACTTTAAATACTCATAAATTAATCGTTCGAAATTCGATATTTTTATTAAAAACAGTATTTTAAAAAACGTTAATAGTTTTTGAAAGTAGAAAACTAGTGTCTTACATTAAATGGATTTAAATATAATACATTTATACATATTATATATAAATAATAAATTGTACTAACGAGCGTATTTTTGTCATGTATCATATTTAAATATATGACATTGATCTAATGATATTAATCATTTAATTATTAATATTAAATTGGTATTTATGTATTTATTTTTACAATTGTCAATCTGTTATCGAATTTAATAACTATAATATACCTGTAGAAATAATATAATTAAATGGATACCTATCAAATTAAGTTAGTTAACTCAGTTTTTCTGAATTTGCGGCTTTTAAACAAGAATCATAGACCAAATATTTTGAAACTTTTTTTAATCAGATAATTGTGAACTTATTGTGTAACCTTTGATTGGTCAATCGTTGATCGTTGATTAATATTACTGTGAATAATTAGTAATCGATTATAATAACTAATATGTATAAAAATGTTTAGTTATTTACAAAGGAATTTGAAACGAATTTTAAATGTTATATATTATAAATTATACTTATGTTATAGTTCTGTACGCCTAAAAAAAAAAAAAAAATTAATACTAACGTTGAATAGGTGCGTATAACATTATGACGTGTTAACAATAATATATATTATATTACATTATAAATTCTAGTAACGATTACCTACCTACCTAGTTAAAGTAAAGACATTATCTTATATACTTCACCTTCGTAATAGCGTTTTTAACATTATGTATTATAAACTAATATAAATATATAATACCTATAGGTACGAGAATGTATTATGTAATGATAAAAACAAGATTTACCTACTCATTTAGAATTTATGAACATTTTCTTCACCAATATTTAGTATGCAATTTGTATGAATATGTACGACAATTTTCAAAATGTTTACGACCTTTGTTTTCAGAATATCAAAGAAAAATGGTGGGAGGGGCCGGGGTGATGTGATTTCTGTCCCAGCTATGGTTAAACATTATATATTCATAGGTTCAACTACACTATATTTCAGTACGTAATTTGTATTAATTTGTACGACCATTTTTATAACTTGTACGATCATCGTTCGGTGACACTAACGTTTACTTAAAACCGCCATCACCTCTAAACAAAATTTTAGTGTTAGAATTGCATGCATTGTAATAATTTTGTACGACAACTTTAAAAATATGTACAATTACCGTTCATTGGCTAATTCGATTTAAAAAAAAATCCTTATATGTTAGAAAAAACGTTAAATACATGTAATTTCTTTTGACATTAAATACATCATTATTTGAAAATGTTATTATTGTTATTAATACAAAGAATTGTTATAAAATCATTGTTGTATATTGATACGTCAGTGACATCCCACAGTAATAGGAACAGTAGAAATAAATCTTTATTTCATTTAAATTTCTTATTAAGTAATACGAAATTGAAATACATTTTTTTATGTAAATACCTAAGTAAGTATTACAAGAATTCATCAATAGCACACTAAATTGTATGTATAATAAAGTATAAAAGTATAAACACAACAAAAGTGTAAGTTATGGATTGTAAATTGGATAAATTAGAATATATACTAATACAAATTTATGTATTTGCAGGATTTTTTTCATTTTATAATAATATACAATAATAAAATAATATACGCCGATTGGGTACGAAGAATAAATTTAATTATCGCGGATGACTATTATAGAAAGATAATAAAAACTTTTTTTGTTTATTTTAACTTTAAAAGTTAATCATTATATTTAAAGCATACAACAGTTAATATTTACTTATATATATATATGTGTGTGTGTGTGTGTGTGTGTGTGTGTGTGTGTGTGTGTGTGTGTGTATTTAACATAAATAATATTATTATTTACAAACTTAATACTTTGTTGAAAACTTAAGACTAGGTAAATTAACATTTTCTTATTAGCAATTATACATACTATACATCAAGATTTTTTTTGGGTTCCCACCCCGTTGTATACAAAATAATAAGAATGATTCGTAGTCTGATTTGAGTGTTTTGAACATTTTCTCTCCATCGGTGAACAGATTTTACGCAGATAATAAGTGGGTAAAATAAAAGCAAATAATGATACATTTGAGATGTTGTAATGTACATTTTACCCTTAAATTAGGTAGGTACCATTGTTGTCTATGGGTTTACTGAGATCATTAAAACAATATCAAAAAAACGTTATCTGCAATATGCATTTTTGATACATCTATGCAGGATAGGTATGAAACGTATGTAGACGTTCTAAAAATATTATAAGAAAAAGGATTATGGTGACTGTTGGTGTGAATATCGATGTTTTGTATAATTATTATTCTAAATTAGATTGAATTTACAGATAAAATTAAATATTGTGCGATGTAATGTATGGTTTCGATGCATATGTATGACTGTTTTTTTATCGTATAACAACTTTTTATCATCTCTATAATATTATGATAAATAAAAATGTGAGTTTGGGGCGTTTGTACTTTTCCTTCTTGACGGGGATACCGACCGGTGTTGTCATTGGGGCCGTCATCCGAAAAAGTACTAACACCGCGAGACGTCCCGCAAATAACATTATAATACGATTTCGACTCGTGTATTATAAGTGTAGGTAAACGGATTTAGGTACCTCACGAAAGTTAAAAAAAAAAAAAATCATCGTCAACGTTTTATATACACACTTCGAATCGCGTATATGAACATTGTTACAAATGTTAAAAAAAAAACCCAAGCTTATTACCGCAGTGACGTAACGATGCATTTAGGCGTACACAGAAAAAAATAATAACTGAACAACGATGTAAAACGTAGGTCTCAAGTCCAAAACTCACTCGGACGAAACCACAAAACGTGGCGGTCCGCAATCGTTACTATAATATTATTATCAATTAAGATTTACACACACAAAATATAACATTTAATTATGAGCGAGTGTGCTGACGATCGTGGAGCGGTTTTGTGGTGTTGGTGGGGAAAGGGGAGACCTAACAACTGTTCAGATCCTCTCGTAGTTCCGGCGGCGGGTTTTGCCGTTGCGCCAGGCGTACGTCTCGAAGTCCGTCTGGATCTGCAGGAACGACTTGCCCTTGGTCTCGGGCACGCAGAAGTAGCAGAACAGGCCGCCGAAAAAGGTGATCACCGCGTACCCGATGAAGTTGGCGCGCTTGCCGTACGCGTCCGTCACCGGCTGGTAGATCTTCAGCATGATGGTGGACGTGAACGTGATGGTGAACACCACCGCCGAGTTGGCCAGACCCCGGGTGTCCGACGGGAAGTACTCGCACTGGATGACGGACAGCACGGGCATGAGCCCGATGTTGATGAAGAACTCGGCGCCGCACACGCTGGCCAACAGCAACCAACCGTCCAGGGCGGTCGCGGACTCGACGTCTTCCCGCGACAGCAGCGCGGCTATGAACACGTGGCACAGGGTGGTGCCCACGCACGATGCCATGAATAGTGGCCTCCGGCCGTACTTGTCTACGGTGAGCGCGAACGGCACGCACGCCACCACTATGAACAGGCCAAATATTACGGCGCCGGCGTTCGGCGACAGTCCTGTTCCGTACAGCACGGATGACGCGTACGCTTCCATCACGCTCGCCCCGCACGCCATCTGCAGGGCGGCCAACGTGAGCACGATGATCAGCGGCGCCCGGTCCCTGTGCAGCAAGTCGGTCAGTTTTCCTTTGCACCTGCAGCACAAAAACGACGGTATCGTGGCGTGAGCGAGTGCGAAAATAACATGTCGTAATTATAATATTATAATACCTTCAAACTGTTGTTTGCAAAAGTCGCAAACTCAAAATACCTGCCAGTTTTTCAAATTTTAAGTGTATGACGAAAAAAAATAAGAATTTTACGTGATAACACGATATGTATAAATATAATGCATTTTTTTTTTTGAATTGGAAAATTTTTAAATGATTTGATTAACACATTATAATTACAAAGTGTTTAAAGAAATAATAAAAATTACCTACATCTTTAAACTAAGCTTGTGGTGGTGTAGGGAATAATAGTACACTCATGTGATTTGATTAGATTACTAAATATAATAAATAATATCAAACACTGTATAATGAAAAGAGACAGAAAAAAAAGAAAAATAATATTATATGCTTAAATTTTACTTATAATAAACACTGATTTAGTTCACTAAGTAAAACATCATTGATACACTTTTTGATATTAATTTTATTATTAAAAATATTTTTTTTCGCGTCAATTGACAAAGAGTTAAAAATGACAGAACCCCAATAATTAATAATCTTTTGACCAAAACTTGTATTAGTAAATAACACTTTAATACTACATAATCTATCTTCCCCCATTGGCTTGTCATTCTGTTTGATAAAGAAAGTGTTAGATTTTTTATATACAAACATTATAGCGGATTTCTATAGAGCAATTTGAACGGAAGTGCATTAAACTCTTTATAGTTTAAAAAGGTAGACCCAATGAGATTGTCCTTTTTTAAACATATACGAATTATATTGTTTTTTGAACCCTTAATGGTTTTAGAATATTTTTAGAGGCACCATCTTAAATTACCATTCTATATTGCATTATAGATTGGTATAAAAAAAGATAAACTATCCTCATAGTATGAAATGAAAATTATATACTTTAATTTATGAAATTTAAACATTAAAGATCGCAATTTTACTATCAAACTATTATTATGAACGATCCATTTAAGGTTACAATCGAATATTAGTTCTAAATATTTTATTCTTTTGACTATATTGATTTTTGGACAGTTACAGTTTGATGCATTTGAACATTTTGCAGCGTAATTTTTTCAAAAGGTGATAAAATTTTATTTATTGAAAAAAACATGAACATTGTTTTATTGAAGTTTAAAGATAGTTTTTTAATATTTAACCAGTTTATTTATTTCTTAAAATTTAATTCCGTTTTTTGTCTTAGACTTTCCCCAATTGGAACCAGATAATAACAAACATGTATCATCTGCATATACTACTATTTTTCTGTCAACATTTATACCACATAAACTATTTACATACATAATAAACAAAATTATACCTAGAATACTTCCCTGAGGTATACCATACACAACTTTATTTTCCTGCCCTAAAACCCCATTAATATTTGTAATTTGTTTCCTCTTATTAAGATTGCTTTTAAACCAGTTTATACAAATACCATTTATACCATAACTACTGAAAACTAAATAATAAACTATGATCTACAGTATGAAAAGCTTTCACTAAATCTAAAAATATACCTAATGCTTTATCACCTTTATCGAGTGTTTTAGAAATAAATTTTGTGGCAGCGTATAAAGCATATTCAGTACTTCCCCTAGATCTTCATCCATATTGGTTTTTAAAAAAAAGACTATTATTTTTTAAATAATCTATCAAACGAGCTTTGATCATTTTTTTAAAAATTTTAAAAACGACTTAACATAGAGATTGGTCGGTAATTGTTCATATTTTCTTTATCACCACATTTATGTAGAGGTTTAATTATTGCTATTTTTAATTTATCTGGGTAAATATTAAATTTCAGATTAAAATTAAATATATGTGTTAAAGGATTTATTATAAAGGTATTTATTTAAAGGTGATATTTTTTTTCAAAATGTTGACATTAATTTTAACAAAACCACAGGCTACATTGTCTTTAAATTGTTTTATTATACTTATGATTTCCATCAAATTTATTTTGTTTTGAATAAATTGTTGAAATTAATCTCTGGTGATCTCTCACCTGAAACTTCGTCGAAACACTTTTTTTATATTATTTGCTAGATTCTATCCGATAGCACAAAAACGATGATATCGCGGCGTGAACGAGTGCGAAAATAACATGTAATTATAATATTATGATACCTTCTAACTGCAGTTTGCAGAAGTCCCAAACTCAAAATACCTGCCAGTTTTTCGAATTTCAAGTGCGGGACAAAAAAAAATAAAATTTTACGTGATAACATGGTATGTATACATATATATATATATAATATATAATATATAGGTGCTATCGTTTTATTTTATTCTTTGAATTTAATCTAATATGCATAACATGATCTATGAGTTTATGAATATTACCTATAGGTTGCAGATTTTAAGTTGGTGAAGTTTTTTTTTATGTTACAAGTATTTGCGACCAAGTCTATAATGACTATATAAGTTATAAAATATTAATATTTTACCTAAATGCCTATGTTGTATTTACACTGCCTAATTAAATTAATTCATGATTTGATACAACAAGTAGCATATCGACGTAGATAGCCAATAAGAGTTGTCTTGGCGTACGGTCTTACTTAAAAACAACTAATTTACGTAGGTCCAAATGCTTTATTTATCATAATACCAAAACCAGACAATAACACTTATCATTATACAACGTGTTGGTTGGTAATTTAATTAAATTGTATTGGTCAGTACATTGTATCAATCATATTTAATTTTGTAAAATTTATTACATAATTGTCTACCTATATTTTCACACAAATTGAACGGGATAAAGTATAGATATAATAATATGTGAAATCGCATATTGAACAAGAATAAAACTTAAATAAATTCCTGGCATGATTTTTAAAAAACATTTATTATACTGTAAAGTGTAAAATGTGCATACAATGCGATTTCGAGAACTCAGCTTTTAAATTTCAATGGAGGATCAAACTTAAAGATGTACTTAACGTTTGAATAAGGGCCGTGGGGCTAAGGTTCGAGGACAGAACGCGACCTGTAGGTCGGAAGTTTGCGATCTCTGGTTCATAGAACTATACATAATCGGTAGACAAATAATAGTTTCAGTGAGGTTACCGTAAACTCGTAACGAACAGTTTGACGGTAAATATCTAACGGTAACAACAATAATATAATATAACCACGAAATATTAAATCTATTATGGACCATATAATAATATAATACAGCCGATAAAACTTATGCACTTTAGCTATTGTAGGCACAGCACTGAGCATGGCTTGTCACTCGCCACTTTTATTAGAAAAGTATAGGACGTATAAGTACTCGAATTGTTAACGTTATAGGTTATAACTATACAAATAATTTAAGTTTGTTAAGATGAAATAGTAAGGTAAATTATCTTCCTATATTCTAATTTAATAAATAAATGTTATTTTAGTTTATACTTTTAAATATTTTTTAATTAAGTTGCCACATGCCAAAAGCTATAATTGGTGAGGTTAATCAAAATCAATATATTACCTATACAATATGGATAATAACATATTATAATTAACAATATATGCAAATGTAGATAATGTGTCTATTATTAGATTGCTTAAAAATTAATTTTTTCTAAATAATAAAAAAGGACTCTATAATTCATGAGATGACTACAATGGTCAATATAGTATATCTAATTTATTTTTATTTTTAATTCATACAACAGTATTCTAATCAAGTATTTTAAAGCTAGACATATTAAAATGAACAGTGTATATATTATAAAAATGAATTGTGATTATTATTTTAATATTTTGTATAGTTACTGAATATTATATATATATATCCATATCTGTTAAATTAAATTAATTAATGATCAGATGATAAACGAGCAAGCTTAATACATATAATAATTGATTGTATCCATCATTCACAGATTGCCTTCATTCTCAACTATAAGGTAGTATTTACGGATTGAAAATCGTTTAAAACTCGTTTTCGACAAACCTTTATACCTGCTGCTACACTAAAATTCTAATGGAAATTGGTGGGGTTAAAATAGTTTATTTTAAGGCGGCTACAATCAACCGCAGTGATCAGTATGATAATACCAGAATACCTACTGGACAATTAATAGCCGGTAACGTCAGTTTTAGTTTAAGTTTAACAGTCTGTAGTCGCAGTACCTACGTTCTTGGACGCGAACGTTTAATTATTTTCGAAATAAACCTACGCTTGAGAGTGTAATATTATTATCATCGTAATTAATTTCTGCTACTGCAGGATATTACTTTTCTTCGGTTATGGACAGTCTGACGATCTCGAGCTCTTCCTCGAACTCTTCGTCGCTACAATTTCTCAACTTCCTCAATGACTGAGCCGCCTCTTCCGGTTTGCCCACCATCATGAGGTAGTACGGTGATTCCGGAATGGACACCATCAGTACGCCCGTGATGACCGGTATGACCGCGCCGACGACGGCCAGCGTCTCGTAATCGGAGAGCCACCCGACCACATAGGACAGCAGCAGACCAGAAGCGTAAGTCAACTCGACCACCAGGGCCAACGATCCCCGGACGGATATGCTGGCCATCTCGCCCACGTACGACGGAGACACGATCAACGAAATCGCCATCGCGCTGCCGTGCAAGAATCGGGCAACGTACAAGTACCAGGGCTGTACACATACACAATTAACGACAAGTATACGACTATTATTATTATGACGCCGATAGGTGCTAATACACGGAGGATCATAAAATGTGCACGTTACAAAAAACGGTGGCGATCTCTCACATACACTAATACGATTTGTAACACGAAGTTCTGATCGCTATAAATTTTATGTGCGTGGCGACGATCGATTTAACGTAGACGGGTAATTAATAATAATTATTATTCACCTCGCAAATAGCGTGTGGTCCTACGTTAAACCGATCCCGCCCCATGCAGCAGTACGGCGTCGACGCGTTTGCCGTTGGAAAGCGTTCGATTGGTGTCGCGGCGGCGGAGGAAAATTAAAACGTTACGTATAGTTTTACCTGCCGAGCGATCAGTATCAGTATCCAGCCGGCAAGCGTTATCGGCACCGTCAAGTACACGGACATTTTCCGCCCGATTCGGTCCATCATGATGCCAGCCGGTAACGACAACAGTACGTTGCCGACGTCTATCAGAGTTACCATCCACGACTCTTGTTCCGAGGTCAGGTGAACCGGCGCCGTGCCCCTCAGCGTGTATTCCATCATCGGCGACGACCATCCCAACGTTGTGCCGGCCATCAACAGGGGCATGGACACTGCCAATCAAACAACACACGGACACGGTGTAATTATTTTATTAATTATGATGTCGGTGTGCAACAATAACAACAACAACAACAATAATAATAATAATAATAATAATAATAATAATAATAATATTATGTTATCATAGTAAATTAGTAGTCAATTCGGTGGAAACGCACGTGAGACATACCTATAAAGCACGCGAATAGTTGTTTGCAGATGCCGTCGGGTAGGGTAGACATTCTGCCGGCTTCAAACGGGGCGGTATCGTTCGGTATTGCGGTGGTCACTGCAAACTACACGGTCTTTTTAGTTTTTACGAACCGATAAACGATCAACCCGTTTGGCGCGCAAGCTTGTTAATACTAAAATGAAATAATATAACGTTTCAAAATAAAACGGCTATATTCGTCGGCGTATAATCTACAAATTAGATGAACTGACCTTTTCGTTATCGACACATCGTTACAGCAGCGGGTAACGCCAATTCCCGTTCACATAATCACACAACATTATAATAATAATAATAATATTATATTATTATTGTGTATAACACTATATTAGGCATATCGCGATGACCAGACGAATAGAATTCGTTAAAACCTAACCGCATAGGCACAACGAATCCAACTCGTTTGAGTTCGGCTCTTGTCCATTCCAATAGTCATTGTCGGTGCTTCAAAAATAAAAAAAAAATAAAAAAATAAAAAATATAGAGACGAACGAGAATATAGCAATAAATTGCTAGTTATATATTTGTATACCCAAGTCAAACACGTCGAGCTTGTTCAAGTCACATCGGAAATAGGAATATACGATATTTATGTTAGTAAAATATTAGCACACTAGCTACGTGACACGTATATTACGCCGTGTACTTATATTTTGACTGCACACAGGTACACGGTATATACAAGAACACTCGCGTTTACGGTAAGTTTGAAAGACATATAAATTGTTCACCGTTATAATGTTATGATAATATAATAATAGCGAATATATATATATATATATATATATATATAAGCATAAACCTACGACCCTCGTTTTTTCGGTAGGATAATCGATAGTGACATAAAAGTAGATAAAACCGCCGAATCCTATAGAGGCTTATGACAACAAAAATAAAAATATTAAACACAGTTTTTAACTGTTTAATAATAATAATGTTGTAATGACTCGAAAACGATAACGCTTGGAATTGATTGCATGTACGAAAATTGAAATAATAATAATTAACATACGTTCGACGTAGACACGTGGTAGCCGGTGTTATAGACAACTGTGTATATTAGTATAAAGTAAAATGTACACGATGAACATATTACATGATTTTTGACAAATTGCTTAAGCGTAATCATTAAAATTAAAACTATTGATGTACAGGAAACTTAAACTATGCAATAATGTATTACGTAATTATAATTTTGCACTACACAGTCTGAGTAAAATATATGTTAGGTCTATAATTATATAATAATACAATTTTTTACTATAAATATATAGTAAAAAAAAAATAGTGTTGAGATCGATATTTATCCTCAAAATCACCGCTAAAATTTACTTAAAAATCAAAACCACTTGAAAGATTTGGTTCAAAGTGGTGTATTCATTTATAACGCGATTATACGTTTTTCTCTCAGAACGGGACGCCTGTAAATTTTAATAAGGAAAACATATCGATTTTTTTTATCATTTTCATATTATTTTTCGCGTTAAACGAGTAGGTAATATAATATTGTGTATTAAGATGTATTATATTCATAGCATAGGTACCTACTTCTTAAATTTTAGTATTTTATCAAAACGCGACAGTCGTTTGAATGTGTATAGTCTAAGCAAACTAAAATTAGCTATCGATTTAGTGTAGTAAAAAAAACCATGTTAAACGTAGTTATTAAAGTCATAAATTATAATTAGTCGTGTGCTTGTTGAAGATTGTGCTCTTGATATACAGAGTGAGTCACCATGTTTTCTCGTATTCGCGTGTTAACCTTTGGAGGAACCCGGTAGTCCAGCCTGTATAGGTTTATACGATAAACTAACATTACAAGCCATTATAATTATATTATTAAACCATTGATAATATTATAAACTGTATTTAAAAGTTTATTGTACTCTCTCTATGAAATGTTGTATTATAGTTCAATTTTATACTAAATTAATTAATTTTAATTGTATTTATAATACGATAAACTAATCATCCCTTACACATTACAATTAAATCTTAATTTTTTATTCCATTTGTACAACTTTATTGTAGCAAAATTTTCCTCTTTTCCTTTATACAATACTCAATTATTACTCTTTACTCTTTACTATTATTACTATTTTTTAAATGTATTTCCTCAATTATGAAATATATGTATGTATGCATTGATTAGTATGTTGTGTAATTTATATATTTTAGGCAGCTCAATTTAAATAAATTAAATCGTTATATATATAATATATTTGCATATTAGTAAAACCTAAACCTCATCGGTAAAACTTAGTTTTTAATATAACTGCTTTTGGACCATACTTTTGGTATTTAATAATTGATTTATTGATTTAAAAGTAATTCACAGTTAACATTTTTTTACAGAATTTCGAACCATAAGTAAATTAATTCATTTTTAATCACAAATCAGTGATATTTCAACAATATATAATACTTGTATCGGGTCAAAATTGCTGAAATCAATTTAACAAGTATTGAAATAATTATTAGTTTGAATACCAATACACTATACACTACAGTATTATACAGTATTATATAAATATATCAACGGTAATGTCATTGTATTCCTATATGCGACTAAGTATAACAGTTGATTTATATGCAATGTGTTGGTACTTGGTAGTGTATGTATGAACGAAAAAATACGGAGAAGTGTTAAATGATAATTTAGCGTAAAATAGTGAGTTATGCACCCATAAAAATTATTCATTACTATGTGCTAGCATTTTTTAGGGTATTACAAAATATATTTAGATATCTTTTTTTCATAATAAGAAATATTATATTATCTTTTTAATTTTTTCTCTAATGTTTTTTTATTGAGACGATCCTAAGGTTTTTGTTAATGCTTATCAAAAGTGGGATGTAGAAAATTCATATGATCCATTTATCTATATATAATATTACCACTGATTAAATATAACAGTTAATTTAATTATTGATATTATTACTTTATATGCATGACACATTACCTTCTCTAAAATAGGAAATGATCGGACTGCACACCTAGAGAAATCCTGTTGTTTAATCATTATTTGTGTTTTTATATTTTAAAGAATTATTCATTCATTTTGTAAATTGCTGTAAAGCAATTATCTTCTTTAGTAAACTTTAATCTAGAAAAAAATAATAAAAATGTGAATAATCTTGTATTTTTTACACATTTAATGTTATACATAAACATGCGCAGATATTACCGGAAATGTAATTATGTTGATAATATACATAAATATTCACGTTTAAAGTATTATAGTTCTCTTCCGATTACTATTCAGGAGAAGCTCAGCAAGAATCTTTAAACACATACATACTAACGACATTTATTTATTTTATTAATATTAAAATCATTGCCATATAATCAATAACTTCCTAAATTATGTTAATTTTTAATAAATAATTAATATATGTCATAAAAATCAATCTTTAACCTTTATTATCTACAAATGTATACTAATGTATTATACAAATGTATTATGATACTACAAGTAACTATAGTAGTAAATATTTCCACAGTCCCATATCAATGATAATTATAACTTATAAGATAAGTATTTTAATATTTAACTAATATATATATATATATTTTTAAATCAAACGTTAATGATTAATTCATAGTAGGTAAGTATATAGATTAAAGACATGCATTATGTATGTAGTATCTTATTAATTATTATACGATATACCTATATAACACTTATTATACGTATTATTAATATCCTAATATTATACTATTTCCTATATAAACGTGTACGAACAACTAAAAAAAATTCACAGAGTACTTATCCTCGCGCGCACGTTTATGTTGTTACAACGTTATTAATTATAATATTATAGTTTATAATACAACAGGCGTTGATAGTTGGAGTGGCATTAGAATTCCAATGGGATCCTCTGGAGAAGTTTCCATGGCACAGCATGATTAATCGGTATAGATCACGAAGTTGCTTTATCATATGAAAAGTAATGATTAAGTTGTAACCACAGCCCATAACTGATGTTGTTATAAACATTGTAAATGTATTCCCTCTAGTCATCATTATAAATATTTATTTCTATATTGAATTAGTGATATGGTAAATTTTTTACTGAAATAGGTACTACCTATACTTATTTAAAATATAATTATTTAATATGAATTATTATATTTTAGTGAAAATCACTTAAACATTTCGTTTTTTAACGGTGATCCTTAGATGTTTTTATGCGAACAAATAAATGTATAAAAGTATTGTGCAAAATTAAAAAATGTATGATATTTAAAAATTATACAATATTGTAGTAAAAACTAGAAATACCTAAGTATTTTACTTTCAAATTTAATACTACTCTTTGTTGTCAAGATGTACGCGATTTAAATATCTGAAATTACTAACTCTGTGATGAGTCGCATTATTGTTCGAAGTTTTAAATAAAATAATAAGTATATAGTTTTATAATGTACATATAAGCCAAATATATTTCTAAAAGAAAATATTAAAACGTTAATATTTATATATATATATATATATATTAATATTGTGGTATAGAAAAAAATTCAGTCTGTTTTAATATCAACCATTTGGTATGCACATGTATCTGTAACGTATATTGTACAATGAAAATATGTATTTCTTTAGGTTACTATTTTTTTTCTTGTCATGTCTTTAGACATATTTTTATTATTTGGATCTAATTGGCTTTGATTTGCTTTTGTTATACATGAGTTGTGTTTTTATTTACCTAATTGTTAATTTTTTAAATGTTCAAATCCTTTAACATAGATAAGTTTTTGTAATTTACATAATTGGGAATAGCGATTGTATACCTATGAATATTTTCATATACCTTTTTATTGGTACAATGGTACCTTTACCTATCGATTTTGATTTCATATCTTTAAAAAATAGTGATGATAATAACACGAAATAGATGACTCGACAAGTTTATCACTCAAATAAGTAACAATAATCGATTATGCTTGATGATAAGCATTACATTAAATGTAAGTTAAATTTAAATAACCTTTAATCGTTGACCGTTGCACATTTTTAATAATATGTTCCATAGGTTCATACTTCAAATCTTATTTTGTGTTATTCACATTCATAAATTATGCATAATATGGTTTAATTATTTTAAACACACATGTGCCCGATGTATGGATATAGTTATATTCAATCGATTTGAAAACTATTCAGTTTAAATCAAAATTCAAATTGTTTAAGAATAGATATTTTTTTTTCATTTGCTATTCACTCGTATTAAATTTTAAGATGATTACACATAGGTAGGTACACATAATATTATATTTTATTAAGGCTTGACGCCTAATGGCAACAGTGGCGATTTCCAACTTTCCGTGGTAAATCTATCATTCAATTTATATAAATATTTTGTTACGATTTTTTTTTACTCATTAATTCGGATTTTTCTAGATGTTGCGATTGAATTGGCGAAAAATTAGATGGGGGATGCGGAAGTATAAAAAAAATGTACGTACCTAATTATTTAAATGTCTTATTGGTTATAATATAATTAGAAGGAGTACGCATAAATATTTTCTAAATAAAAAAACATAAATAGTAGAAATAAAAAGAAGAAGGACTCCATCCCTCCGCTCCATCACAATTCAAGCACTGGGTGATCTATTTAATAAATACACTATACACATTGATATAATATTGTGTATGTACGCGTAATTACGATATCACACATCATAATATGATGCAATTATACCATTTATTAAATATTATATTATTTCTAATTAATAAATCATACAACACCAAATAGTTTATTTTAAATACATATTTATGATTTGATATTTCTACAAACAATTTTTAATGATTCGACCGATGACATAAACGTCAATAATAGTAATAATAGTAATAATAATAATAATAATAATAACAACAAATCAATTATATTATTACGTTATTACACATAGTATTCCTCCCCATTATATTCCATAGGTAAGAACTAAAATTATTTTTCGATAAAATAGAATTTGTTTTTATAAATAATGCAATACCGGATTATAATGAAATGTTATCAACTACAATGTATACATACTATAAATTATAATATTGTAATTTGTATTCACATTAAAATAATAATTCACGTGTCAATATAATATAGGTATACAAATTTACATAATCATAATAATAATAATAATAACGATACTATAATATAATAGTTTATATTGACGAATACAATAATACGCGTGTACATTGTTCTCGCGGATGCGGAATTTGTGTGTTTCAATATTTTTTTTTTAAATTTTGTTTGTATAAAATCTGTATGACGACTGAAAACAATGACGTTTATAATTAACAGATTACCCGGAAGCATTTTTAAATTATTGTGCAGTGTCTATATACTAGGTAACTCGTAGTGTTTAATGTACTTAGGTATTTAATGTTAAATGTGCGTATACGACTGATTGTTCAGTATACCTATATTGACCCGAAACTGTTAATACGAATGTCAAGTGGTTTTCTACACTTCGTCAGTATGACAGGAAAATGAAATGTTTGCCAAAACTTAGCCCTTAATAATATTTGGTGAAAATTGTACCGGCAACAATGGGATTGCAGTAAAATATGACTATGAAATGAAAACGTACATGTAGTCATACGTAGCCAGAATAATAAAATTAAAATTTTCTTGTTAAAATATCTTATTTGAAATGTACAAAATACTTACGGTATTTTCTATCAACTTCTGAGCTGGTTAACCACTATTACCTTGCTCAAACATTTTAATTTTGTTTAGTAACTCGTAATAATTTTCGCCCTAAATGTATACGACTATGCTAATAATAGTATATAGCTACCATTGCGTTTTTGTTGAAACGCAATTAATTTATGTTTTCTCCGGCACAAAGAAAAAAAAAATTTATTTGCTGTACAGCCGTTTTGGGTTTACGTGTATATATATATATGTATATATTTTATATTACACCAATAGTTTTACATTTTTTCTTTATTAACATTTTAAATGATATTAAGTATATTATTATAGAAGGACGATAATGTAGGGCAAGAGGAGAGGGTATGTTCGTGTTCATTAGACGAATGAAAATTCGGAGATTGATCGAACCACGTAACACGAGCATTATTATATTATGATGGATAGTGAATACCACACGTGCGATAGATTTTCATGGTAATGAATATTATTCATTGAGTGGTACGTATTTTTATCGTGTTACACGGTATCGAGTGTTGTGTTAAATGTTTATAAAAAAATCTATACAGACCATTGCATAAACTGAATACCTGCGATGTGTTTTGGAGATGGATTTTATAATGTTATCTTGTAAATCGACTGCAATAATAATTGATATAATATATATAGCTCTAACGCCTGTTTATATTTTTATATAGTAAGCATTGTGTGCTGTGATATATTTATGTAAAATATTGTAATTTCCATTTTATACGAATTTCAAGTTTAATGAAAATGCAAAATACTTAATCGTTTTATTTTGAAACTACTTTTTAATATTAAGAAAAATCCATCATAGCTTATAATCGTGCTGTGGTATCACGATGAATACAATTTGTATACACTGGTAATCATAAAATATATGTTGTTAAAAAAAAAAATCAAATCAAATTTCGTTAAACGTAATTGAATTTCCATAAAATTATTAAAACTCATATACACGGTGTACCTACTGTTTATGACAGGCGTATGTAATATACATTTATAAAAAAAAACTTATAAACCATTTACACCGGTATAAGAAAAAATTATACAAATTTACATATTAGACACATAAAATTATACATATAGAAAAAATACAATTGTAATTGTATCTGTACAAAAAAAGTAACTCTTTTACTTTCGCACACAATTATAATATTATTTGTAATTTAAATTTATTATTGATATTTACAAATTTGCAATGGATATTTACAGTATAACACTGTTGTTTTTGATTTTAAATCATTTAATTAAATAATAAATATATTATCATGAACAAATTTGTTTTTAAATTAGTATAACCGACATATTATATTTTACTCTTTCGATTAGATTTTATGGTAATTTAATATCTTAATCGATTTCTGGATATTCATTAGGGTGTTACACTTATGGACTCCTATGGTACCCCTAGAAGTATAAAATAGCCAAAATAGGTTTTTTGAAAATACTTTTTATTTAACAATATTGTTTGGTCGGGAATTGAATATATTATCATTATAATAATGTAATTATGTATATACGAAGGTAACATAAGTCGCAATACTCATCATGTATTCTCTTCGTACAAATTATTACATTTTCATAATGATTAAAGTTTAAAAAAAAATGTTATTTAACACAATCAATACAATTTTACATATTATACTGCATACTTAAATAATAAATTATGTTATTTTAAAATAGTATTGTAGTATAGTCTTATCAATAATTCTCTTGTACACAATATACATTTCATAGGCAGGTTATATTTTTAACTTAAAACACTATTTAATATTTATTATTATTTAAAACATCTTTAATACTACATTATTGTAATTGTTGATTTTAAGGTTTTGTACTTTTGTAATTTTGAACCCTGAACCCAAATATGTTTTTGAAATGTAGACAGGCGTTTATTATTAAATAGGCTTTATAAAGTACTTAGTTTACTATTTAGTTTATGATCATATTTAATGTTATGTTAAGAGTTACAGTGAACTTATTTACTGCACTAATAAGCTTTATGGTTAGGTTAGATCATAGGTTCCCAAACTGTGAGTCGCGACCCAAAAGTGGGTCGCGATTATACTTTTGGTGGGTCGCGCTATATTTTTAAATAATACAAAAATATAATCATCTTTTTTATGTTGTACGGTAAAAAAAAAAAAGGTCATTCATTGATATTGTGGGTCGCCATATTTTAAAAAATGTCCAAAATGGGTCGCACAATAAAAAGTTTGGGAACCTCTGGGTTAGGTCGTTAGGACATGGTACATACACATTATATTATGTAGGTACCAATACAGGTACATACCACGAAATTGAAAAAACCATTGCCAATTAAATACAAAACTTTTAAAAGTACGGCGAAGGATAAAACATCACGGTGTCTTAATATAAAATATGTAAAAATAAATATAATTTAATAAATATGTTGGCAGTATATAAATCTAATAAATCTATTGGAGTTAGACGACGATGTTCTTGGGTTGAGATATACGAATCAGGGTCATATCGAATGGCCCACGAATTTGTATATTTATAATTTTTTGTACAGGTATACCACTAAGAGATTTTTAATACATTTGAATGAATCTAACACCGTTGTCGTCGAACAGCCTGTGCAGTATTCGTATACAATACGACAGGAGCGCGCGGCTTAGATCTCTTGATAATCGCACAGTTTCTGAACTCTATCGTCGGCGAGCCGCTTGGTTTTGTGAAAGTCCATTTGTATTTCGGCGAAAGATTTGAGCTTGGTCTCGGGCATGAACAGGTAACAGAATAGGCCACCGGCCAGGGAAGCGGCCGAGTAGACGGCGAAGTTGGCAGAGATGCCGAGGGCGTCGGCCACCAGATGGTATGTCGTGATCATGACTGTGGATGTGATCGTGACGGCCATCACGACAGCTGTGTCGGCCAGGGCCCGGGTGTCGGACGGGAAGTACTCGCACTGAACGACGGACAGCAGAGGCATGAGGCCGATGTTGATGAAGAACTGGGCGCCAGCTATAGGCCAGAACAACGGCAGCCAGTTATTTCCGGTGACGTGCCGTCGCCAGAGAACGGTGGCCACGGCCGCGTGACAGGCGGCCGTACCGAAACACGAGACAATCATCAGCGGTCGACGGCCGCACCGGTCTACAACCAACGCGAACGGTACGGCGGCTACCAGCACGACCAGTCCCAGGTAGACAACGTCCTCGTTGGCCGATTTCTCGGTGCCCGACATGATGGACGCCGCGTACGCCTCCAACACGCCAGCCCCGCAGGCCATTTGCAGCACGGCCAACACAATTACGATCATCAGTGGCCGACGGTCTCTGTTCAACAGGTCTCTGACGCTCCCTTTATCTCTATTAAATTAATTTCAACAACGACATTGTAAATTATATTATACGCATTATTAATTATTATTATATAGGTATTATTATAATTAGGTGTAAATAGATTATGAGACGAGTGCTCACTGCTAAACTCTATACGCAAACCGCCACCGAACCTAAAAAAATTTAAACGGTGAAAAGTTCGAAGTCCGAGCGAGTGTGAGTTTAAATAAAAATTGAAGTAATTCAATTTTCAACAAGAAATTCTAATTAAATTATTGTTTTGCTAATCCATCAAGAGACAATCGTTTTCGGAGGGCAAACTCAACTCAATTTTTTAATCGAATAACCAAACACGTGTAATACACATTACAAATATACATACACATATTTTTTTGTGTATATTTTATATACACATATTCATATTATGATATTTTAACTTTGGTAACGATTTTTGATTAGAGATTATTAATTTAACTATTAATTTTCCTATCCCCTTAACCCTCCTTCACCACAGTAGGATCACACATTGAATTAGTTTATTATGATTGTTGTACAAATACAGATAAATATACGTATTGCAAGCAAGCCTCGTGTGATTAGTATATTGTTATATAGCACAGAGGTGATGATACTTTAGGTGCATTAAATTGTGCGCGTGCAAATTGTAAGTACATATTATACCTGTGTATATACGGTACAAAGTCACCGAAGTACGCGTAGGAGAGGGAAAACCAATTTTATTTTTTTCTCCCGGGTCTTCTGAAATTAATATAAATATTTACACGGCTTTCCTTTTGTTAGTGTACTGTTTGACGAGATCAAAAAAAAAAAAAAAAAAACGAAACTATAAACACAATTCCTTCGAGACAATCTCAACCGAATACTGGTAAATTAATTTAAAAAGTTGTTCACAAACACGCTGCAGTATAATAAGTATATTATAAAGTCACGGTGTAAAAAAATATTAAAATAACCTACCTTTAATAATAACAGAAATGTATTTTAAAAGTAACACAATCGTTTTGATTTAGTATAGGTAGTGTGCCATTCATATGGTTCATTAAAAATATCCTGATTTGAAATTATGATATTAAACGTTGGTGAAAGCCTGGCAAGTAGGTGGGAGGAAGCCACCAAAATCTATGAATATGGTATGGTCTACCTCGGCATTTGTATACATGGTTAATTATGCAAAATATATTATTTAACTTGAAAGTTAATAATATATATTTATTGCTTATAATATTAAGACGAAGTTAACAATACTAAAAGTTTATTTTAAACAGGCACCTACATTTGTATAATATTTATTTTATCTTACTTTATTATTGTTTGTACATACTAACCTTTATTCGTTGTTTTTGTTATCATTTGAGTTTTACACCTTATTTTGTAATAATATGTTAACTTCTAGGAAAATAAATTATTTAAACTATACGATTGTTGTGAACAAAAATATATCGTGTTTGGTAACTTTAAAGAATTTTTATGTTTATAATTTCAACCCGAAGTCAAGATTGTGTCACTGAAATTGTTTTGTTTTATTATCCATATATTTTGTTATTGTCGTTGATACTATAAATATGAGCTCTTGTTTTAAAAATGTAATTTTGTATGTTCACATAATTCTTGATTTTTTTAGTTTATTGGTAGGCAATAAACATCCTGTTTAATGCAATTATAAATTTTTCCGTGCTATGGGGCTCAGAGGGAATAAGAATTCATTTGGTAAGGATACGCCTCATGTAAACGTATTTATTAAATAAAAAAACCAAGCGACCATTAGATACTCCCTGTAGGTCACACGACACACATTATTGCATTATATTATACTGTTCTGTATGCGAGTGCGCGTATATAATGTATATATTATTATAAATTATAATATTGTTCTTATATACATATCGGAAATACCTCCCTTAAAGACTTAAAAGCGTTATATTATACATACGCGTATTATAAAATGTGTACCTGTGTACAATTTGTAAACTGAATATAAAATATAAACAGGGTATTAAGTATTATACGAAATAAAAAAAATAGGCAAGTGCAATACATAAATATAAATTTCATAATATAAATTGATTGTATATAATATAAACTATGAGATACTAGTGAATAGTTCATATAATATATATTATATATAAGTAATATTTTATACAAACATTCGAACGACGACATGAACGGCGTGTAGCCTAAGTCTAAGTCCGTGAATATAAATGACACTGCAAAAATCCCTAATGTGGATGTGTCTCGTGCCGTTCGAATACGCGCCACTCGCGTCGTCTACGTACGCTATATGTACCCATCGGGGTTTACTGAATTTGATGTATAAGGTTGTATAATACAGAAACTTCTACTGGCAAAAAAAGAACGTCTTTTCGCAAACAAGACAGCGGCACTAAAGTTGTAGAGGGACACGATGACATAATAGACACGTGCGATTTGCATACAATACCTATGCACATATATAATGTAATATATTATATATTGTATGTTTATAATGCAGTTTACGGAAGACTGTCACTACAATAGCACCTTCATACGCCATTGTAATCGTCGCGATAATTGGAAACTTGACATAATCGTTTAGTCGGAGGGAGTGTTTCATTCGATTTACCCGGATCATTTTAAATCAACTCGATACGAAACTCGATGATATCATAAATTCAACAAACAACTTTTTCAAAGTTTTTCTTCCGGAGTTTTCGACAGTCAACAATTTCCAATTCAGGCATTTATCGAACGAACATTTCTAAATTGAAATCTCCTACAAACAACACCGCTAATACACACGCACTGTGAAGTTCACCTCACAGCGTGAACTCACGTATTATATACCTGTCGTTTGAAATGGAGTGTTTGACGGTCAACAGTTCGACCTGCAGATCGTCGTCCGTGTAACTCCGCAGGGACCACAGGCACGTGGCCGCGGCGTTTGGTCGGTCTTTCAGCATCAGGTAGTACGGCGACTCGGGCAGGGTCAGGAACAGCACGCCGGACACGACCGTCACGCAGGCCGACGCGCCGGTCAGTGCGGTGTAATCGCCGAGCAGCCAACCTGCCGAGTACGAGAACAGCAGGCCCAACGCGTAGCTGACCTGCACCAACAGGCTGAGCTTGCCACGTATCCGGACGCTGGCCATCTCGCCGACGTATGCCGGAGCCACCACCCATGCGATGCCCACGGCGGCCCCCTGGAGCAGCCTGGCCACGAGCAGACACCATACCTGGAACGCGGAATATAACGAATCTATAATTTCATGATAATAATTACAGATTTAATCCTTGAAACTTTTAATGTCACGCGTCATGCTTGTGGTGGATTACAAAAATGGTTTTGCGAATAAATGAACAACGATAGTTTCCGCAAAATATATGTTAATTACGTAATTCTAAAATTTGCGCAGAAAAAACTTCGAAAATAAGTATTTTTGATATTTAGGAACACATATTATGTGTTGGAGACAAGTGCCAACAGGTCCCGCTTAATTTTTGATTTTACGCTTAAACCAATAGTGTGCGAATATATAATATCTATATGACCATTCACAATCATGCATAATACATATTTATTTATATATATATATTATATAATATACACGGTTTCATATTTCTGAACAACGAAATGAATAAATAATTTATAAACTCCTCGTTGAAACACAATGCAATGGTTTTATGACGTCCAATTCGAAATTTCGGATTCAGATTGCCAATTTCCGCAAACAATGCCGCGTACGTACACAGAGTCCGAACGTGTTTTATTTTTAACATTATTCTATATTATTCGCCCTGTGTAGAGTACCGCGGACACGAGGGATCGAAAACGACGGTGGCGGCAACTAAGACCTCGACGACGACGCGTTTTGGAAACAACGGTTTCCGTAATAATATGACTTATAATATTCATTGTTTGAATACAATCTCTCAGCGCCCCCGTAATGATAAATTGCCAAGCGTGTTATTTTGTTATTACTATTATTATACGTCGGGGTTGGTATAATGTGTGTGTGTGTGTGTGTGTGTGTGTGTGTGTGTGTGTGTGTGTGTGTGTGTGAACCACGTCGAGAATAACGCATTATAATATTTTCACCACACCACAATAACATGGAAATTATTTTATTTACCGAAACAACGCAGTTTTCGAACGATCCAACCCCGCCGGCGTGTGCATATTAATGCGCGTGCGCGCTTAATAATAATATACTCGGCCCAGTTTTTTTTTTTCTACGAATTTCCAAACGAACGTTTTAATATTATCGCACCGTGTTGAACTAATATTGTGATTCGTATAATATTATAATGTCACTGTATCGGCTGGATAATATAAAGCGCTACGGTGTCGTCGATTTTCGTTTCCGTCACGTTTGTATATATATATATCGTTATTATTGTGATTGTTTTTTTTTTTTTTTTTTTTTTTTTAATGTATTTACAGACTGTTACTGTAAATTACAGTAATAGCAAAATTTTCGAGAGCAGACTCTTTAAATTGTATAGTGATCCGTTTAGATTATTGTGCTGGAAATGTTGGTGATTTAAAAAACGTAATTATTATCATCATTATCATGATTATTATGATTACATCTCCACTGTGTTTTTTTCGTACGCTGTACACACAGCATTTGTTTCACGACAACGTCATTACAGTGTTTTTATTATTCATTTTTCATATTTTAATTTATTTTTTTTTTTTTAACAAAAAATGAATAATTTTTCTTTGTGCCATTGGGCAAATATTTTATAACGCCTACAAAAATATAATCAGACCAAAACGAACACAATGCCTAAAGATAAATCTTGACATTTCAAACGTGATATTAAAAACGGATGCCCCTGAGAATAAAACTATATAAATATTTAAAGCTTTATAATAAATATACAAATACATTTTTACGGACCTATTCGATCTTATCTGATAATTAAGGTTTGTATAATATTCTATTCATTTCAAAAGCATTGATTTGGTTATTGTGCAATGTTTTTATAATTATAGGTACTTATATAATGTTTAATTATATGTTCACTATAACCATAACTTACATAATGACGATGATATAACATTCTTAATAAATGTAAAAATAGTTAATTTACTAGTTTTATAATTTGAAATAAATCGTTATTTGTCTCATATCTATAAACATAAGTTTGAAGTAATATTAACGATTTAAATAATAGATTATTTCTAGGTAAAAAAATGTGTCATTCATATACAAAACATGTGTTTAAATAAATGTCTACTTTATCTTTGAGATAAAATAAAATATAATATTTAGAGGTATGTGTAGCCGATGTAGCAATCAATTCTGTA
Source organism: Pentalonia nigronervosa (assembly GCA_014851325.1). Taxonomy (NCBI): domain Eukaryota; kingdom Metazoa; phylum Arthropoda; class Insecta; order Hemiptera; family Aphididae; genus Pentalonia; species Pentalonia nigronervosa. Next base: position 163,791 of record JACXSJ010000481.1, on the reverse strand, counting down.
AAGTGTAAGTGATTATGATAATCTATATAGGTACAATGCTTAGATCATGTACTTATTACTTATCTACATTAGTACATGATCTAAGGTACAATGTATTATATAATGTAATGACTAAAAATTGGTCGAAATCTCTGGAAACGATCATATGTCTCTGAATCAATTATTCAATTATAAATTAATATATTACCTCTCCAATCTTTATAGCGACTTCCCTGTTAAAACCATGGTTAGCATCTAAAATATAAGATGAGGTGACCGGTTTGTACTTTAGAATAAGAAGACCTTTTTTCTTGGTTCACTATTATAAATTTAATTTAATTTTATAGATACACATCAACATACACATACAATTTATTATAATGAATGTTTACAATTAATTTTCATAATATATTTTTATAACATTTTTACAATGTGTATACATTAACATGTATACATATTTTAAGACTATTGTAACCTTTGAACATTAATTATTAATGTAATTCACACAATGAAACATGCACACAAGGCTAATAACCTCAGATGTTGAAGCTTCTTTCTTTTCAATAAAAAAAAGAAAATTAATTTTCACAATTATGTCTTTCTGCCTAGACGATCTGCGTAGTCTTTTACACTGGCCTTCGAATGTCTATGCAGAAAGACAGTAATAACACAACAGACCTGGTGACTAAAAACTGAGTTCCTTTTATCTAATGTTGTGTGTATATGTGTACAAGTGCATGTGTATGTGTGTAATATCTTATCGTTGTTCCTATTCAATATTTGTAACTTATTCTTATCCTTAATGGCTATAAATTATTATAATTATTTTATTATATATTTTAAATTTAAAAAAAAATATGATGGCTTAGGTGCACATCATTACAATAAAATACATATTATTATACATTTTTCATATTTTATTATTATAAGTTATAATTTCAGTATTTACAGTACGTTAGTACCTAGAGCAGGTGTAATAAATAAATGACAAGCGTGCCAAGTTTGGCACGGGCAAATTTTCGATAGCACACGAAAGATTTTCATGTGTACATATATATTTATAGATTTTTAAATAACATATAGTATATATTATACATCAACCAAACTGAATTATCAATTATTGCACTATATATGCAATAATACATATTATTATATGTATTTGTATTAATATATACCTATATGTGCATATAGGTAGGTATTAATAGTCTAATTTCACAACGACGAATTGTTATCTTTATGATTATTATTATTTATATTTTGTACTGGATACTGTGTCATGAAGTATGTGGCCAAGTAATATTTAATCAGTTCTCGTTCGTGTATAACAAAGAAACTGATTCCGGCGTTGACAACACAATATTAGAAGTATGGAATAATATTCCAGATGATACCTTTTATTCCAACAAAAAGTTAGTGATTTAGTTGTTAACGATCTTCTCTTTAACTTATGTTTGCGAAATTCTCTTTTCTGTACTAAATCATACACGTTCAAAGACTAGAAAATTCGTCAGTATGTATTACCCTACAAGTAACTGCATATCAACCAGGCTTAAAAAATTTTTCAAGCAATATGAAGCAAAATGTTTCTATCAAACAATAAAAGTTGATTTTTTTTTAATAATTTGTTTCTACATTATTATCATTAATTTTTCATTTATATTTTGCAACAATTCTTTGTGTCAGTAAAAATAATTAGTAGTACGGCTGAAATTTTTTTTTTTGAATTGTGTCATAAATTGGCACGTTGAACAAATCCTATTTACCATCCCTGACCTAGAGGTATATATTATCTGGAGTAGGTTAGTGTGTTGTTTCGCTGTCAATAATTTTTACTATTATTTGTTGCCGATAACTGAATTTTAGCATCACATATATGGTACATATATATAGGATATTTCTATGCGTATATATCGGAAGTCGATTCATACGGGTCATCGGGTCGCCTAACTTTTCCACGCCCAACCATCCGTGTGTACACCAGTTTACCTAACTAAAAGCAATTGCAATATAGAGTTCTCTCTCTCTTTCTCTTAAAAAAAACTTATTGTGTCTCGCGCAGTATAACAGAAAAAAATCGTCACACGACAGAAATACTACAACATAATATACTTAACGACGGGGTATATTAGTTTAACAGTGTATAATATATTTTATTAGGTTTTAATAACTCTGCAGAAGCTTTCGATGTTCCCGTCGTATAGTATAGCTTGTTGGTATAAAAACGATGTTTAGTAAACCAAGTCGTACGGTAAAAATCGGCAAGATATAACGCGAACCGCAATATGTAATGAAAATATCAAAAAGATTTTGAAAATTGAGTTAGAAAATATCAAGTATAATTATTATGTTGCGTTCTAATTGCAGTCTTCAGCAGACTGTCTACTGCAGAAGAGATGGATTTCACGTCATATATTTTATTATATCGAGTAATAGCTTTTACTATGTACTCACCGAACAATGGATCTCGTCACAAACAGGAAATGGCGAGTGGACTGCCGTACTAAATAATAATATTACGAATGATATTAGCATCACACACAAGTGAAATAATTAAATTCTAGTCTATATGCGATATCAGATGCAGCAGTAATGCGATTGCGGCAGTGACAACGACGTATAAACGTACGCACATTATAATACGTATTAATATATTATTTTATTATATCATTATACTCACTTGTCGACCAAACAGTATGAACATCCATCCGGCGAACATGAGCGGCGCGGACGCGGTTACGGTGTACTTGCGACCGATCCTGTCCATCAGCCATCCCGCGGGCACGGCCATGGCGAAGTTTCCGATGTCGATGCACGCGACCATCCACGAAATCTGTGCTTGCGTCAGCGACACGGGCGCCCGCCCGGCTGTCATGTACTCCATAACCGGTGACGGCCATCCGAGCACGATGCCCGCCATGAACACGGGTAACGACGCTGTGTGGAGGAATGCAAGAAAATAAAGCATTAATTGCACACCACTCGTGGGGGGTGGGAGAACGGATGGGCCAGGGTGTGATGGCGTGCTGTGTAATGGTCATAGACGGATTAATAAGGGCGTGTCCCCCATAACCCGTTAAACGTCATCAAATTCCAACGTTATAAAAAGTTGACCTATAGTCCATATAGGCATTTACCAGTGCATATGATGGACCTAAAGCTATATCTTTTTTTAAAAATGTTGTTATTTCTATTATTGAACTTCTTTCTCTCTCTCGCCCTCTTTGGCTTGCTACCTAATAATGGATATAGACGGTCTTAGGATGTATGCTATATTTTTCTAACAATGTGGGCCCCTGGACCTCTCTCTGTTATCAGTACATTTCTTTATAGGTCATAAATCCCATATCTTCCAAACGTGCTATCGTGGACTTATTATCCTATTACCATTAGTCTTTATTAGTACTCAAAGTTAAATCACTTAAAAACTACTAGTTCGAATTTTGATTAAGATACATTGTCAATTACCAACATTTTCAAAGCCTTCTAACAACAAATACTCTATATAAAATTAAAGTATTTGAAAATATAATCCTTATAATAGGTAAATAAGAAAAAAAAATTAAAAATTTGAATTTGAATCATTTTATTATTTAAGTGAAAATGGTTGGTGATTCATCGTGTATTATATAAATAACATCATCGTATGCAATATGCAACAACTAATGTAATATTATTTACAGTAAAATCTCATTAAAACGAAATGTCATGAGACATAAAAAAAATTCTGTATTTTTTAATTTTGTTTGATGATAACCTTTGTAAACCGGAAAAATCAGTTTAATTTGACTTTAAATAGTAGTGTTTACATTGCATTTATTGTGTAAATAATTATTTATTTAACAAATCAAGTGATTAAATTGTCTGTAAAACAAATAATACAATCATGAATAATAATTGATAGAGTAAAATAATTACGGCAGTCATAAATATAAAAAATAATTTTCCAAATATTCATTTAATGTTTTTGTTTGGTACAAGCAAAATCTAAAATATTCAATAAGTTTATTTTTTTATTCGATGACAACCGTGTGTATGAATTATATTTTAATAATTTACAATTTTTAAATTAAGCATACATTTAACTTTGAACACAAGAAACGCAATAATAAATAGATACCGAATAATAGTAGTTAATAGTCATGAGTACAACTGGCTTATGATATATTTGATGAGATTTAATGAAAAATTCCGTATTATAAGACAAATATATTATATTTTCATCCAGGGCCGGATTAGGAAGAAATGCACCTAAAGGCAATGATTTTATTAGTACTCTAGTAGCTTAGATTTTCGTGGAGACACTGTTCAAATACCGGCACACCCCTGCCAATTAATTTTTTTTTAATATATGCTCATACATAATATAATCAACATACTCCTACCATAGTATTGTATACGACATACTAGTTTACACTATCTATTTTATATAATAGCACTAGTACATATTTACATTGAAAATAAATCAAGATACAAATACAAGTTAATTATTTATCTATTAAAATAATTATGATGCACTTAATGACTTCGTAGGTATCAAGTAAAGGTGCAATTTACAAATATTAAGTTGATGATAGTTTTTAAAATAAAAAGTGTATGTACTTTGTATTTGATACATGACTAAATATTATGGAGTAATAAGACAATTGTTGATTATATTGACTGATTTTAAAAAATATAATAATATATTATTCCATTATCACGTATGTATAGGAAGTATATAAGTCACATTAATGATATTCAACTTATAATTTTTTTAATTATAGACTATAGTTAATCCTTTGTATTACATATTTATTTTTTGTCAAATTTTATAATTTATAATTTATTATCAAGTTGTTTCTAATAAACCTAAGGTGATGAAATAAAAAACAAAATGTATAGTGTAACCAATATGTTGGATTGAGAGTGATTTCAGTAGAATTAGTGTTCTAGGAAATTGGCTATAGTGTTTAATGATTAATCCGACTCTGTTAATATTATATTATTGTACTTGCACAATATGCATTTTGGTATAACGAATTTTTACTGTACAACGATTTCGTCGGATGACGAGCCACTGCAGTGGATGATTAAGTGGAGTTATTATTTTTTTTTTAATTAGTTTAGTTGTATTAGATTTAATTTTGGCAAATTTAAAATTTATTTGATCGCCATGTACACATTAAACTCTGATACTGATATACTGGTCCACTGTAAAATTCGCAGGCTAATCTACGTTTTTGTTGAGTTAAATTAAGCAGGTTAATGTAGATTTTCTTCTCCTACTTGCTGTAAGTGTCCGTTTCCATTTCGCGTATCGTTCTTATCGTTTTGCAGCTATTTTTATGTTTCAAAGTTTGCAACCCTACTATGCGCATAACTGCCAACTAATTAAATTTATAAATTATGATATATGGATCCCACCTTTCTTTTTTTCTTTCTTCTTTTTGCTAATTATTATCTATTGTTAAAAATTTTAAATGTGATTTACTAGTCCTGTTGTTGCATGCTACTCAGTGTACAGAAATAATTCCAAAATTATGTAAAGTCCAATGAATAATATAGTTACGTCTCATCGTTTCCACCCTAAAGTTTTGCTTGCTCTCCAAGATAAGAGAAATACACCATTAATTAAAAACCAACTAAAACATAAATTAAATAATGCGATACTCATATAGTGATATCAATACTCTCTCCAGTTATATCACCGGCCATACACGATGATGCAATCTAGTTGTGCAATTAGGAAGGTAGTGATAGTGGTCGTTTGGGTAAATGTTATAATTTTGATCGAAAATTTATTCGTCCAAACACTCGTACAAATGGTCTACGCTCGGCAGCGGGTTGGGTATCCTCCACCATCCATTGATCGTAAAAAATAATTTATTAAGTATATTTATTTAATCTAGAATATAATATGGATAATTATTAATTAATAACGATTTTATAGATATTATGCACTATAATAACAAAAATGATTGTACAACTTTAAAGAACGTTTCGCAAAGTTCGGCACATCAAATTAAATATGGACCCTTTGAAATATTCTGATTGTACTACTGAAGCAGTCTACTTCATTTGACTTAGTATTCCTCATTACTCGCGTAGACGTAATAATGTTTTAATAGATATGTCATATGTGATATTTTTTGTTCAACTGCAAGATTAACTCAGTTAATATAAATGTAAGGAGTGTAAATATTATATTAGTGAAACTAAATAAGTTCACAAGAAATAAAGAACGATAAACTTAATTGTATGTATTAATGTAAAAATAAAATGAAATATAAGGCTGTATGGAATGCAGATTGCAGATATAGTTAAAAAATGTATTCTATCTTGTTGAGATCAGATATTCTGGTTATCACATTGATAAAATATCTATTAGGTTCATTGTAAAAACTAATAACTAAACCTTATGGCGAAAACAACTTAGATATGAATATACAACTGTGCAAATGAAATAACAATATTTAAATATTTATACTTGATCTAGAGGCCTACCCAAACTTTGTAACTTTGATTTATTTTAATAAAATAGCAATTCAATTCAAATCTCAATTTACTGATTCTACATAATTATAGAACAACTAATGCGTATAAAGTTACATTATTATATTTTATAAAAATTCAAAATTAACTACCTAGATAACTTAAACGATAAGCAGTTCGAATAAACCTAACTTTGGTTTAATGACTCGCAGTATCACTGCTTTTAACCAAAATGTTTTGTTTGTGTAATTTTTTTTCAAAATTTAGAGGGGGATAAATAATATGAAAAACGTCTGAGACTGTAAAAATATATAGGTACAACCCACTACAATAATACAACAATATCCATATCTAAAATGTATTCAAACAATTATTATTACGACCAAATAGTTACAAATACGTTTTTTTTACGCCACAATATTATTACGCACTCGATTTTAATGTTGTAAGGTGATAAAAAGTGTATTGTGGTAATACGAGCTGCGTACATCATTATTGATTATTATTTTACCGTTCTAATTATGCATATTGCATACATTTAATAAAATATAGGACCCCGGCGACCAGACCCGTTATAGTATAAATAATACATTTTAGGTTATTTACGATTTAATATAATATTATTAAAAAATAAAAATATAATAATAATAACCACAAATTATGCTTACAATGTATGTATATAGGTGAAACGACTTGTACCTATCAGAGTAGTATTTATAAATTGTTTACATGTGGACGATGATTTATAGGACAGTAAGGTAGTAAATTATGGTGCAATATTATAATATAATGAATTATATGTATTAACGAATTCTGGAGTGAGGAGAAATCGGTTTTTCGGTTTTCGAACGGGAAGATACGCACAACGATGATGTACATGACACCACTGGGTAAATCACGACCTAGTGGCGTCATTTCAACCACACAGAGTATGCAATGTTATAATAATATATTATATAAGTTATATAACATTAATTAAGTTGAATCGACGAACCGACAATGCACGCGGCGATCTGTCTGGACGAACCGGAGAATTGGTAGAGGCCCATCGTATTGTCTTGTGTCCAGTCCGATCGTGTTCCACGGTAGGTACTACGTATATATATATATATGATTAGGTATTATGAATTTTGCCTCGTTGTTTAAAAAACGTCTTGTTGCGTTGTATTACTTGGACAGCTCGACAGCCGTCACGCACCGATCACCAACGACACGACTACTGCGCGTGGCTCGTGTAATAATATTATACGGCGCGCGCGGATATGATCAAGGCTGCGGCAAGTATAATATTATTTTATAGTCGGCGAGTTAGACGCGACTTATTGCGCCGACCATCGAGACGAAATGGACTATATAAGTAACCACACTACATCTCACCACGACCGAAGCATCGAGAAATAGTTGCGTGTGGACACCGGCCGGCGGCCACATGTTACGTTATTGTTGAGTATTATTATTATTATTATTATTATTGTTACTGTAATTCGACGCTGCCTCAGTCGGTGATTTTTTAGCACGCAGTGGTACCATACGTACGATAATATCGAACGTACGAATATAAAATATCATATTATTAATATTATATGTCGGACGAAATACGCGCTTTCGACTGATGACGATAATGATTCTTATTATTATTATTGATAAATTGTCATCGTTTAAATTATTAATGATGATGATGGTGGAACGCGCGAGGCGTGACGCGACCGACGGCCGAATACGTTTTTCATCAAGAAGTGTTTTAAATGTTTTAATTGTAATACCTAACGGGGGACCAGATTGAGAACGGCTGACGAAAAATTACGCGATATTAAACGTGGCGACCGACGGTGGTTTTTTTATTTCATTATAAATGTCACAGTAATTATCTGCCCGGCCAACGTCTTGATAAAAACATTTTTTCGTAATCATTATAAACGTTATAGTACTATATAGGGGACTCAGTGATATATTTTTGCATTATACGCGACACGCGTTGTCTCTACAATAATAATATGCATATTGTTTAGGTACAACTGAAATTAAAAGTTTGTTTATCGTTTATATTTACTCACGAAAATATTTTAATATATTATGATGCCTCCTCGTGCCTGCTATTATTATTCAATGATGTTTATCAAACTGTCATGGTTTATTTTAAGAAATAAGCGTTAATTTATAATCACGAATAAACTTTATTTTCAAAACTTTTGTTTTGAATTTTACGAAAGTTTGTAATCCACGCATGACGAAATGGTTCAATATTTAATTTAAAGTGTAAACGGTTAGACTATTGTATGACATAACACAAAAATATCATTATTATGCGTAGAGTTTATGATAATATAATTATAGTAAGTAGTAGGTACCTACGTACAGTATAGTACATAAATACATATAATATCATAACAATATGCAAAATAAAATGTGACATTGTTTAGTTATTATTTATATATATTTTTATTTATTTATATCGAGACAACGTGGAATATATATATATACATACAAACAATATAAGAAAGTACCTACTACAATGTGTTATACATAAATGTACATAATATAATAATAATAATAATAATAATATTTTACGGTACAACGATTTTTGATAATATATTATTTTAACATTCGGCGTATAAAAATATACATAAATTAATGTTGTTCGGGCGGTTTTGACGTATGGAAATTGTTTTCGATCGGTTTTCGGGCAGTGGCGGGCGGGATACAGTTTCCTTCACCGAACATGTCACTAAAATCATTTATGATTGATTAGGGTCTCCGGCGCACGTTGTTTTCGGAGCAAAACGAAGCTTAACGCAATTTCCGCAACTTTGTCCCTCTTTGGGACTCAAATATACGTTCATATAATATATTATTATGTGTATATTATACAGTTGCGTGAATGTGTGTGTCTGATCACGTGTATATAATAGAGGGTAACTGTCAATCAAATGCGAACGAAAAGTATGGGAACGCGGTATGCGCCCTTCTGCCCTTTTTCGATCCCATTGTAATGCGACGTGTCTTGTATTGATCATCGTGATGGCGGTGGTGGTGGTGACTATATTGGAAGATTCGAGTTCGGGACGCCAAAAAGGAAAACCGACCGCACGTCAGCACCGTAAAATCTCCACACACTCCCTTTTCCCTCCCATAAGGGTCGTACCTATGGCCACCGATCGTCTAGGGTCGTCTGATGTGTAGCGCGTTCGTACGTATATATTATATATATATATATACAAGTATTACATAATAATGCGGGATGGCTTTTTTTTCGGTCGTTGAGTGCATCGCTATAGGTTTATATATATATTTTATACTATGCCTAAACCTCGTACCTAACTATATATAAATAATAATATATAAACGTATAAATAGTTTAATACTATACAGAAATAAAACGTAAAGAGAATGGAAAGAATAAAAAAAAAAACACGAAAACGAAAAAAAAACGTTATAATACTATCTTGTTCTTAATTATTAGTATTATTTTATCGGCGAGGCCGCCTGCAGCAACCACCTGCAGCAATGACCGGGGCGGTGCCGCGGCGAGTGCGCAGGTCTAGACGCCCGTCGTGTTGGCGTTGACGGTTGGCTTTCGGCGGTTCCTGACGCGGGACGGCGGCCGGTCGTCGATGGTTTTCATAATCTCGTTCTGGATCTGCGCGAACGTCTTACCCTTGGTCTCGGGCAGGAACCGGTAGATCAGCAGGAACGACATCAGACACCCGGTGCCGTAGATGAAGTAATTGACGTGTATGCCCCACTGGTCGGTGATGACCTGGTACATCTTGAGGCCGACGAACGATATGACGGTGAGCGTGACGGACGTGATGGCACTGGCCAGGCCGCGGACGTTGGACGGAAACATCTCGCCCTGGAGCGTGGGCAACAGTGGCCCGAGCCCAATGCTGTAGATGACGGCGAACGACCCGATGGCCGTGAACGGTATCCAGGCGCCCAGCGACTCGAACCCGACCCACTGCTTGTAGTAGTACAGCCCGGTGACCAGCTCGAACGCACCGCACCCGAAACACGAGAACAGCAGCAGCGGCCGGCGGCCCAGCTTGTCCACCAGGTAACCGGTGACGAACGTGGTGCAGAATATCAGCACGCCCAGCAGCATGGTGAACTGATCCGGGGACAGCGTCTTGTCCGTGTCGGCGTGCGCGAACGTGGAAGACGCGTACGCCAGCACCGTGGTCATGCCGGACAGCACGTCGGCCGCGGCCACGATCTGCACGATCAGGAACGCCTTCCGGCTGCACCGGGACCCGAACAGGTCGCGCATCGACCCCTTGTCCTGGAGGTCGTCCCTGGCCTCGGCTTTGATGCGCATCAGCTCGCGGACGACCACGTCCGGTTCCGCGTCACCGTGCAGCCACTTCACCGACTCGTGCGCCTTCTTGTCGTCGTCCCGAAGCACGTAGTAGTACGGCGATTCGGGTATCCACAGGCACGTGCCCAGAAACGCGCAAGGCACCAGTAGCGAGTAGTACGTTAGCGCGTTGTACGACACGAGCGGCCCGACGCAGTACACGTACAGAATGCCGGCGTTGAGCATGCCGTTGAAGAACGTGCTGAGCGCTCCGCGGATACTGTCGCCGGCTATCTCGCCGATGTAGATTGGCGCGACCGTGGTGATGATGCCGATGCACGCGCCCTGCAGCAGCCGCACCCAGTACAGCACGCCGATCGTGTCGCTGTACAGCACCATCAGCCAGCTGACGATGTATAGGGGCCCGGTGAGCAGCAGACACGGTTTCCGGCCCACCAGGTCCACGAGCACCCCGAACGGTATTGGCGACAGCAGGTTTCCCAGCTCCAGCATGGCGATCATCCACGACTGTTGTTCGTTGGTGGCGGCCATCGTCAGCCCGCCGTTGGACAGCTTGGCCAGCACAGGCGACGGCCAACCCAACGACGTGCCGGCCATCATCACCGACAGCGACGCTGAAAAATAAAACCACAACAATTGTTATAATGATTACACGTCAAACATAAATTTTATTACGTATACGGTACGCGACAATCAGCTAAGGCTCGCAAGTTTAATGCACCAAACTACAACCGTGAAATACGCGCATGCGCTAATCGTACACCCGAAATTCGAAATTACGCGATATAAATTTATTTTAGTTTTATTAGACTGCGAGTTTACGATTTATTGCAGTATGTTACAATAAGTAGATCTGATGTTCAATAAGTTCAAAATAAATTTACAATATTGTGTGATACGACTATTGAAAGATTGTGTTGAGAAGTAATATAATCGTATGCGCAAAATATTAAAATTGAACACGAAAGGGTATAATACAACGAAAAATAAATAAATATATATATATATATATACAGGTAAATATTATGAAAAAATTAAAATATTTATTTTTAAAGAATTCTTGCAAAATTACTTTTCTAATTAAAATATTTTACGTAGGTATTAAAATTTGATAAACGATATTAATGGATTATATTCAGCCAAGAGTATTTCAATGGGAATATATTTTTAAGGATATTTTTACAAGACTAGATGTCTAATATATAAATAATATTTAATAGCGGTGATAAGATACATCTGTAGGATGATATCATGACCAGACGACTTTCGCACAATGTTGTCGGCCCGAATCAGTAGTATACACAACAACATCAAAGAACTGTGAGATTGGTGATTTTATATTATATTATATCATACATAATATATGTTATACGACCGCACTTCAACTTTATTCGCTTAGGCCGCGGTCCGACAAAGCAGCTCGAAAATAATATAATAGCCAACTTTTCATAAAGCTTTGGAGGATTTCGGACGAGTTTTACGGAGTAAAGAGCGCCATTTTTACCTGTTTGAGTTACACAAAGATCTTATCATCCTTTGATGTCTGATCCGTTCCTGCTCTGATGTATCAACAACGAAAAAAAAACCGAGTCCGTTTCAATAAAAGATAATACACAAACATGGTGGTGGTGTGCCGACAGCTCCACATAATATTATAACCGACATAAATCGAATGTGAGGTGTACGTTCTATAGCAATATTATATTTATATCGTAAATTTCATAATTTATATACAATATAAGTTGTATATTAATGTTTAAAATTTAAGGTTTATATTCTTACAACTGCGTAGATTAGTGCATCGTAAAAAAAATATATTAGTTTTTACAGATAAATATAATACTCAATATATATTAACGGGGATAATCAAAAATTCGCCAAACATATTCGCCTACTTTATTGTTTAAAAAAGCATTTATTTGAATTCTGTTTTCGGTGTTGTCAAGTATACTCATAGGTTAAATTTAAAAATATTAAGATTTTTTTTTTACTATTTAAAGAGCAATATCCTTTGGAAATAATTAAATGATTTTTTTTTTAAATGTTTATGTATCTAAATTAAAATTTGAATGACTATATAGTTTACTGGTTTTTGAGTAATGAAACAGTACTGAATAACGAAAATAATAATTATTATAATAATAATAATAACTTTATTCCTTAAGAGTTAATAATGGTACAATTCTGGTTTTACATCAAATATAAAATATATGTAATTATAATATTAAGTCTAATAATATATAACTAATTATTGAACTAAGATAATTTTTACAAATTATACATTTTTAATAAATTAATATTAATCACTAAAATTTTCATCTTATTATAACTACGTAATATCTGTTGAACCTATTATCACGGACTATTACTCTTCGTATCTATACTTGAAGCTTATAAGTTCGGAAACTATTAGTCCGAATTCTGATTTATATATAAAAACATTATTAAAAAATTATCTTCCAAACATATAACAATAAAAACAATGGTTCTCATTAAAAAAAAATCTGCATCGCCAAAGAACACATTCCTAAATTTTATAAAAAAAATCAAAAAAAAAAAAAATTCTAATTTTAATAATTCACTAAAATTTTGATTTTTGAAATTTTTAAGTTAACATAAATTAAAATACGAAGTGTAGCATGCATGGTGTATCAACCCGTATGCATTTATAACCGATTAACTCATATATGATTTACTACAACTATCACCATATTATAATATATAATAAATATAATAATTTCAATAAATTGCATGAGATTATTTATTTATTAGTATGCCATAATTTAAATTTCAGATAACGTAGAAGACTTTAAATCTGAAATTCCGCACACCGGGTGTTCAGGATAAAGCAGTTATCAAATCATTTTTTGGTAAGACATTTTTTTAACTATTTTTAAAATTATTATTAACTTAATCGTAGAATAGTGCAAATATTTTCAAAATTATGTATGTGAAGTTTCTCATTTTTGTATAAGTTTAACAGTTGCTAAGAAAATTTGAGAAAAAACAAAAAGAAGTTAATATTATTAAAAAACATTTCACGGAGGAGTCTGTTCATTTATATCATTATTAGTTAACTTTAGACTAAATAACTAAAATAAAATATTTATTAACGTTGGCATGATGATACGTTTACTTACAATCAAAGTTGGAAATCATAAATATTTTAAAAATATGAAGTAAACAAAAATGCCACTACAAAAAATTACTAATTAAAATTTTCCGTAAAGTTAGTCATCTGAAAAACCCAACTAAAAAGTATGATATTAATCATTTAAATTTACATACATAACTATTATAAATAAATAAGCACCTACACTAAATTGGGAAAAAATTATTTTTTTGAATACACATTATGTTTGATAGCGTTTATGCATATTTATTAATTAATTATTAAAATAAATACTGTAACAGATGTTTTAATTTTTTATACCGAGTAGAAATAGATAAACTAGTACGTAACTATAATTCAATTTTAATAGTAAATTAAATAGTTAATAACTATCATAAATGAATTAGACATTTTCTTAACGTATTTAAATGAAATTGAATATTATATTGTATTCAAAGTATAATATATTAATATGTATCTAATTAATTATAAAAAGAATAAACTAAGTCGTACTCTATAACAATAACTGCACAGTGCACTTATACTATACAAAATATATTATTATTCCTATATTTTAACGCTAATGGGTTTGTTTAACTGTTTTCGGTTACAAATAATGAGTCCAAATCTGCATCACAAGGGAATACAAAATTAATAAATCATAAAATTGAAAATGCAAACGAGGTCTGAACTCTGAAGTAAAGAATCGCATTTCGATTTTCATTTAACAGCACATCTGCAGTTATTATAATAACAAATGGTAGGTATTAATTAAAATCTATGCAAAATGAAAGTAAAACAATAACGGAAATAATATATGATTTTAATTATACATTAATACATACTATATTACTATCTAGGTATGTAGTAGGCATAAATAAAATTAGTTTAAATTGATAACCTGCTAATATGGATTTATTGCAAGGTACAAACGTATACAATATAAATCCCTTTTGGGGTTTTTAAACTTTTAAATAAAATATTTCTAAAAATATATTTTAATTAAACGTAAAACTATGTTAATTGAAATTGTCGTGTAAATTGAATTTGAGGATAATGCCATAAGTAATGATAGTAAATTGATATTTAAAAAACATAATTAAAACCGGCTAAAATGTAAAAATATAAATTAAATAAAATAACATTTATTATAATTTTTTGATATATTTTCGACGATGTTAGTGTTTTTAATTTTAAATTTTTGAATGTTCTGATTTTTTTTATTGTTTCTTTATATTATATATTCTATATACTTAATTAGAGAAACTGTCCATTGACGACACTCCTCTAAACGATAGGATGATTTTGCTGTAAAAGTTAAAGGAATTTATTATGTCTTATTAACGATTTAAACACACGCAAAACACATGAATACACGATAATCATAATGAAAAAGGTTAGCAAGTAGGTACCGCTCCGCTGTACAGTAGATAACGAGTGGGTTACTTTTATGGATGTGTTAAATTTGTATTCAATGATATATATCATTGTATACGAAAAACGATTCTGAACTAAGACGGTCTGTCAGCAAACATAACTAAGTGTAGCTATTTTAAGGTAATATTACTATTAAAATAATTAATTTTATTACTATTAATTAATAATACAGTAGGTTGAGTTCATTTTTGCAGAAAATATCACATTTAAAAAATTAATTAGGTGCATAAAGTATAATATTATACTTTAAAAGTTTCAAGAACCCTCTAATAATAAATATTAAAAATATTTTTAAATTACAATAAAATAAATAACATCGTTATTTTTCATTTAAATATACAATTTTTCTAAATTTCAATTTAAAATGTTTATAAAAAATTAATTTTTTAATATATTTTTTTGATTTTTTGATTACATTATTAAATGTTTATGAAAAATCTTGTTTTAAATTTTTAATTCTTGGCTATAAAAACTGGTCATTTTATGAATTTTTAACTATAAAATAATTTTCTTGCATTTAAAATTTTAATAAATTCGGTTAAAATTTGAAATTTAAATGCTAATAAAAAAAAAGTGTGCATTTCTATCTTAAATATTTTTGAAACTGTATTTAGAACAACTTATAAAAACCTTGTATTTAATTTTTAATCCTTAGTTATAAAAATTGAACATTTTATAAATTTTCAACTACAAAACAATTTAGAAATGTTCGATAATGAATTTTAGTCAAGATTTGAAGTTTATAAAAAAAAAATGTGTCTATGTATTTTTATTATTATTGATCTGCTATGTTAACAACTTTTAGGAATCTTGTATTAAATTTTCAAGAAATTTGATCTAACGAAATTTTTTTAACGATATTTAAAGAAAAAAAATTCTTAGCCTACAATTAGCTCAAAAATTGTCAAAATATTTAAAAAAAATTTGGCGTATAGAAAATGATAATCTAAACATTTTGTGAAAATTTCAAACGTCTTCAATTATTTCTTTTTGAAATAATCAAAATAAAAAAATCGTTTCCAGAGAAAATGGAATTCAATGTTTAATTTCAAACGCTCATAAAAAATTAGTTTGACTTTCCGATAAATTATTTTTTTAGAAAGATGGAAAAACTTAAAGAGATTCTTGTGTTAAATTTTCAAATTTTAAATTTGAATAGAAAAATTTTTATGCATTTCTTGATCAAAAAAAAAAATTACAAAATTTCGTGATTTTTATGTATTTTCTTGAAATATTAACTTTAAATGATTATAAAAAACTATTAGAGACTTACGCTCAACTTTTTTTTAATTTTTACCTATAACAAGTTATGAAGAATATTACATTACAATTTCAAGTTTTTTAACCAACTGAAAAATTTTTTATCGGCAATAATAAAAAAAAAACCCAAAAATTTATTATGCTTATAAATAGCTCAAAAAAAAAAAAAAAAATTAATAATATTTTGAAAGTTATATGATGTATACAAAATAGTTTTATAAAAATTCAGAGAAAATTTCATGTATTTATGGTCATTATTTCTTTTGTTACATTAATAATAAAAAAAAATTTGCTAAAAATTTGCTTTACGAAAAAATTCCCGCTTTTCCTTAATTTTATTTTTTTTTTTTGTTTTTCCCAGAGTGTTTAAAAACTATTGGGAATTTTTTACTTTTGACCCCCTAAAGTACCAACTAGATTCACTTTCCTATCAGAAAAGTTGACGATGATGAAGAAAATCAGAGTACTTTTACTGCACTAAAATATGATGACAGATACAAAAAAACACACACACACACATCGCTCCGCTCAGAATCTAAATAAGTAAAATACTAAATGTCTTTTTAATAAGTTAGTAGATTTTAGTTTAATTGGAAAGTTTTAAAAGTTATAGTTATTAAAAATTAAATTTATAAAATCAAACAACAATATTATGCTGCTATTTAGCTTTTGTTTTAGATTCTGAGCGGGGCAATAAATGTATGAGTTTTACAATGATATGTTTTTTTGATTTTTTATTTTTAATTTTTTTGTGTATTTATATACACGATAAAGTAATCAAAATAATGCTTTGATTTTTAATTTAAGTATCTTTTCTGGTAGGAAAATTAATTTAGTAGGTACTTTTGAAAGGCCAAAATTTAGTAAATTAAGTAGTTTATACTGCAACCAAAAATTTTTTTTTATATTATTTAGAAATTTAAAAATATTATTCGTTGGTACTTAAAACATTTAAAATATATTAATATATGTTATACACACAATGACATTTTTAAATGCAATGTTTTCGGCAAAAATCAATTTTACCTACTGTATTACTTATAGTAAAATAAATTACTTTAATAGCAATCATAATATCATAAAATAGACTTAGGTAGTAATATAAGCTGGCTGCCCGTCTTCCTTCGGAATCGTTTTTCGTATACAATGATTTTATGTCATTAAATTTTTAATTTAACACATGCATTATAGTTACCCATACGATAGCAGAGCGGTACCCATTTGTCCAAATTTTATTTTTTCATGAAAGTTACCGGTCATATTCGTCATCATTATATTTCTGTAAACATAACATGAACGCAATAGATTAATTTCACGTACCTAATAAGTACGATTTACGTGTCCTTTGTAATATTGAATAATTAAAAAATTAGACGGGTTCGTGGAATCTAGATGAAAGTAAATCTGATGGAATAGATGTAAAACCCAAACCTTTTTACGTTTATGATATACATCGCGTCATCACTGATGTACATCGTTCATATATATGGGAAAATGTAATGTACTTATAATTACAAGGATGAAATGGCGCACAAAAGTTAAGTAAAAGTTTTCCTGTTGAACAGTGTGGTATAGTGCTATTGTGGTTGAACATTGCTCTTATTTCTATCAAATTTATCAACATATATATTTAGTAAAATATAAAAATTAAAGTAAGAAATTAAGATTTTTGCATTTGATATTAAACTCGTCTATACGATTATGAATTATTTAAATATTGCTCTATGAGGACATGATATAAGCAATAACAACAATTGGTCTTAAAGCCTAAAAGTTTTAGACAATTGAAAATGTAATCACAAGATAATATGTGCACGAATAAGTATGATTGATATAATGATGAAAATTGTTATTAATATCGTGCAAATAACTGTTTTCGCAGTAATGGATACAAGAAGACATAATCCCTCTTTCTTAGGCCCTTATTAGTGTAGAGGAAATAATCCACATAATTAGTCTTAAATACAGATTAAATAAAGGTAATTACATTTTTGAAAATTTATAACCCTCCCCCTCTTGAGATGACTACTGGATCCGCTACTGTGTGTTTGTGTCTTTCAATGTTTTTAAAATAAATATTAATAACCGTTATGAAGACAATAAAGTACAGATATATTTTTATGTATCTAGATGATTTAAAAGTGTTATATCAAATGAATATTTTAAATTTTAAATATTAAATATTAAATGAAGAATAAAAAAGATTTATGTTTTTGTAATAATCAAAACATTGAAATTAATTATGCAACCAAAACAATAGTTTAATATTTATGACCATAAATGGCACTTGTATAAAAAGTAATAAATATAAAAAGTTAATAAAAATATAAATTATATATTATGTAGGTTCCCATAATTTAATGTTTTTACACATTAAATTATATCTGTGGCGTATTTTGATAACTTTTTCTGGTTGGTGAGGGGGAGGGGTTTAAAAAATCGATTAATCATCAATTGAAATTATAAAAATAAATATTACAAAAAATTGTTTGAAAGTGAAAAAAAAATGTATTAATTCATAACTCGTACAATTTTAGATTGAACATTTTTTTAATTACCCATGCATTAGAACTAATTATATTAATTTATTCATATTAGTATATTACCAAATAAATGTGTGAATAATGTATCGTGATCTTATGATTTTGTTATTATTTAGGTCTTAAGTAGATTTTCAAATAAACGCTTAAATTGTTTACACAATATTTGTTATTGTAATCAAATCGTATTAACTATTAAGCAATTTTGATATTATTATATTTTCGATGATTAAGTATAGGCAGAAGGTTAGCCTGTAAAAAAACTTGTTGACAATCTTATTTGGTGTTTTTACATAAAGAACAATTGCCCCACGGATAGAGGAAAGAAAACATAACGCTTTTTTCGGTTCAGAAGTCGTACAGTAGAAGATTTACGAGTCGACGGGGGGTTTGTCGGATTTACCTGTGAAACTAAAACCAAGCAATATTAACTTTTCGGGAACTTTTTGATTATTTCGTCCATTTTTCACATCCGGTGTTACAAAAACCACTGTGCCCCGGGTACGAAAAACCACTCACCCTGGGTATACAAATATTTATTTATATATGTATATAATATTATAATATACATATATACCTATATACAAATGTATACACTAACCTACATATATATGAGTATAGAACGTAACGATTTCCTAATGGAAAAATTCACGACCCACATTTTTCACTTTTGCAAACCCGACCGTCCGTCGTTTTTACCGAATTTGTATGCGCAGTCGAAACCTGAATAAAGCTATTAGAAATGAAAAAAATGAGTAAGGGTCGGAAAAACAGCACATATATATTTTCGCGGGCCCCTTACCCCTATGTGTACTACACAACATACATTTAATATATAGGTACTAAGGCGAAAAATAATCGTCACGAAACCGACATGCGAATAAACGTGATAAGAGTTTCGGACAACGGCGCGATGACGTCCTGCAGCGAAGAGAGTGCAAATGATCATTTGATAGCGCATTGTGTTTAAATAAGCGTTTTTCCGCCATACATATAAATACGGGGACGCCATGTGTTCTGAACAGTTTAGAAAACGAAGGGATGCTTTTGTGACCGCACCAGCCATTAACTTGTAACGGGTTAATGGAATTTCCCTATACATAGTGCATATACGCGCGACGGGCACACACACTCGCGAGGGGTGTATATATATATTATACGACCGGGCCAGCCGATGTTTTTCACGACCCGGGACGTAAAAGGGATTTGAGAGTGTGTGTGTGTGAAAGAGAGAGAGAGAGAGAGAAAGAGAATATGTGCGCCCGTAAAGTGGGAGAGAGATTAGAAAAAAAAAATTTGATTTACGACACGCGTTATAGCTTTTGATATTCACTCCTGCGGGGTCGAGAATATAATATTATTATATGGAATTTGGCGAATCCGTGCGACTCTACAACGAGGTGTGTACGGGCAACACTCACGTTTATTTTGCACCGAGGATAAACTATATGGTGTATGCTAGCTATTACGTATTTACTAGCTATTTTAACAAAAGGTATTATAAATTTCCTTGGTGTCGGCTGCAAATTACGCACATATTATCTCATATGCGAGTATAGGTACCTAGCTACCTACCTACCTGGCTGCCTATTACGTACCGCGATCAGGGCACGATTCGAGTGAGTACCTGTGATATTTTGATTGTAATATTTTAAATGCATGTCGTAAAATATTTCAAAGTTACATTATTATTATTATCATACAACAGACATCTTATCGACCGCCGACCGGGCCCGTGACAGACACGCGGACACACGGTTTAACGCGATAGGACAGTGGGCGCCGCGTTCTGTGCCTTAACGACGCTAATCGTGGAAAACATGACGTGTACGAAGAAATCCTATCAATAAATAAACAAATTACCGAGAAAAAACGCTGTCGAAATTTCGCGAGCCCTTTTTTTCGCAGGCGTTTTCCAATGGGTGCTCAACATTACGACGTCCATAAACTAAGGAAATCTAATGTTATTATGTCACCACGGACCGAAGTATTTTTCTTTTCATTTATTTGCGGTGAGTCATGTGTAGCATATATATATATATATATATATATATATATATGGAATACCGATAAACCAGGCCTACCGTATCGGGTATACAGCGCACGCCGATTAAAAATTGTATACATATACACCGAGCACGCACGTAAACATTATAATATACAAATTTAAGTAGGTACTAACTGCAGCGAGGTTTGGTACATAATATATTATTATACCGCGTCTTATGTTGAGTAATAATTATTATAAAATATTAAGCATGGCATGTATATAGGCACTTTAGAGTACATCTCACATGCATAAAATACATTCGATTGTATCTCATTATTTATGCTTAAAAATATATGCTATTTAAATTCAATCTTCTAATCAACATTTTGTGTTTGAATACGGTTAAAGTTCAATTTTAATCACTAATTATATTTACATCGTTGTATATTAAATGTTGATTGAATAGCATTTAATGTACCGTGGTGGAGATGTTGTCAACTATTTTTATGACACATCAAGATCTACAAATACTAACTCAATACTCATCTAGTATTTGAATTTAAACCTTAATATCTGTCACTAGTGAATTCAATAGAGTTGCTTTAAGATTCAATAGAAGTGTTTGTAAGAAAAATCATAACATGTAGTGATTGCATAATATACTTGAGGCCCGGTCTGGATTTAGGGTTGTGGAGGCTCCAGGGTTCATAAAAGGTAGTAAATCAGTAAATTAAATAATGAGCAAGTCAAATATTTTTAATATTTAAATGAAATACCATTGTCATCTATATTCGCGACGAAATGTACAAATAAATAGTGAACATACAAGGGGGAAGTCCTCATAAATTGAGTTTAGTAAAGGCTCCTGGGAAAGGGCTTCATGTTCTCCCCTAAATCCAGCCCTGTTTGTATCCCCCAAAAAGGTATATTTTACAGAAAATTGTGAAGTTGCATCCCATTTCAGGGACTCAAGTCAACTATATCATTATTATCGATGTTAGTCTGCAACCAAAATTGATATTTAATATAAATTGATAGTTATTAAAAGTTTTAGTATTTTGAATTTTATATTTTATTTAATTTACGTTTTTATTAATATTGTAACATAATTAAAAAATAAATTACTAAGAACATCAAGTTAGTTAAAACAATTTTGAAATAGTATAAAATTGGGTATGGGTAAAGTGTATAAAATATATATTTTAATATATTTTAACTACCTATAGTTATTTTGTACATTAATAGCGTTCACTAGGAACGTTAGAATGTCAATAAATTGTACAAATTGTATTTTTTATTAATTTACTATACCTACAACAAAAATATTTCAGTTTTTTGATAAGATTGATATCGTAGTCGTCACTTATTTTATACTTATGCCATATACCGTATATAAATATGAACTATTATTTCTAGAATTACGTGTATACATACATAAATATATAGGTACTTAGTTTAACGGAAATTAAAATTAAATGGTATGTAATAACTAGTCTGCTTTATTAAAAGTTAAAATATAATATTTAATATCTCCTATATATCTTTATACAACTGTAGCATATTATAGTTGGTACTATAGAAGCAGACGAATTTATCGTTTATATTATCAAAGTGCATTAAAATAATCGACTTTTTTAGTACCTACCTACGAGATCCAGCTAGGTTATAAAAAAGAGTAGGCGTAATAGGTATACTAGGACGCAAGTAGTATGCACCGTCTGCTGCTTATTAACTATTCTCCTAGAAGGCTAGAAACGATTTGCCCTCCTAAAACATAACATTATCACACTGATGTACGTTTCTCTATCATGAAAACTAACAGAAACCATTATTTAAGTTAATATTAATTTTTTTATTATTTGTAAAAATTAAAAAAAAAACATATACTATATTTTATTTTTGACTTTTGACTTTTCCTCCTCTCCTCCCATCCCGATTTATATTACGGCGAGCGCTTTTGTGGCTTGTGCAACGACACGTTATCGTACATTACAAAAACGTTAACTTGTCATCTTTTAAAGTTTCTCACGCTTACTCCTTTGTTTTAAACCGAATTTGAATGAATACAATTTTAATCTAAATCAATAGTTAGTAGACCGATTTAAAATTACTGCAATACCGCCGCATTCGGATCTGAGATCAGCCCAAACCGCCAAACATCTGTCATTATTACTAGTAGCCTTTCAAGCAATCACCATGAAACTTATTACAGGTGTTCCTTGGTGATATACATAATAAATACTGCAGTCTCCCACAGTAACATAAACAATTATGGACAGTATATGATTTTGTAAAATAGTCACTACAAAAGATTCCACATAAACTATAAAATCGAATAATCACTCAGTTCAATTTAAAAATAACATTATTTAAAATAATAATATAATATCTAAGAATTGCTACGGATTAAATAAAAATTTAATTTTGATATTCTATTCGTGCTTCAAATCATCAACTGTATTTTACTTTATCTAAAAATTAATTATTGTTAACGTAAAACAGATTTTAAATTACCTATAACATGCATATTAATAAAATAAAAAAAAATGTGTAGTGTATTTATGTTTTATATTCTGTGAATTGCAGTAAATCCATAACATTTTTTTTTTTAGTTTTGGTTGGAAAATATTATATTTTAAAGATAAATGACAAACAATTAGTGGTACACAGCTGTAGTAACTAAAAAAAATATACATATTCACGTGTTAAAAAGTGGTATTTTAAATATTTTTAACTGCATAAAAAGCAAAAGAACAAATAAATACATGGACTCTGAGAATCTCAAACATATTTTTTGTAGAATAAATGAGGTATTAGTGTTTATATACCCATCAAGCATGGTAGGTTTTGAAACATTTTGAAATATTGTATTTTTAGGCTACTGAAAATTTTTTAAAAATATTATTGAAAGCATAGTTTAATTTAAGATATTTTGATTAAATGTTTTTTTTTTTTTTTGTGTAATTAATATCGTTTCGATAAAATTATTCACACAATGAAATTAATGAAAATATATTTTCAATAGAACCTCTAATATCTCTTATCGATACAATAATTTATCATCAAGTTTTTCACTCTGACCGATTTAAAATTGTATAAAGTAATTAAAATATGAAAAATGTTTTGAGCTACTATTTAAATATCGGAACATTTAACTCAACTGATTGGTTCATTGTAATGGTTATTGTTCAAGGTTAGATAGGAATTGTTTTTTATTACTTAAGTTAATTTTTTTTTAATTCTTAGAATTTAAATTTAATAACTTGATCATCGATTCATCTATAAATCAGTTATTGTTATAATGCTGTATTTGTATTTTAATTGTATTAGTATTATCATTTGTAATTTTGTTTACAAATTATCTCTACAAATTATAATAGTCATACTCTTATCTTAATCAAAAGGAAGTTAAAAAATATTATAATATATCTATATTTTTACAAAAATGTTTATTTAATAATAATATGTCCAATATTTATTTTTAACAATATCTAGTCCAAAACTTTGCAAATAGTAATATTTTTTTTTATACTTTCTGATATTATTAAACACATTATGTCTTAGCAAACGCTTTAATACGAAAAATATACTAAACTTAGGTATTTAAAATTACGAAATTATGTAATATGTGTAAATAAATATTTCGATTAACCACCATAGGAATTGAATTACCTATTTGAGAAATGAAGTAAGTCACAAAATATTGAAAAATGAGATATTACATGGAATGTTTTTTCTAAGAATAGACACATTATATGTAAAAATTTTGAAAAAAAAATTTCATTTTAAGGTGGTTAGATAAATCCATGAATTGGAAAAAATATATTTATCACTAATAGCCTAAAAATAGTTTTTTTTTAAAATTATTTTCTACAAATTACTTACCTTTTTTTTTGAACATACATGGTTTCTCAATTTGGTGGTTCAAACAGGTATTACATATTTTTACAATAATGCGTCGCGTCATATGAATATGAAAATTCGTATTCAATATTAAAATTATATTAGTATATTTTTTCTAATGAAATTAACTGATCAGTGTGATCGCAGTACAGACACATTTAAAAAATTAAAACGTTATAAACAAATCGACTTACAACATATAATATATAGCATAAACGTAATACAATAATAGCGATTGAAGAAAAGAAATCATGAAGTCTAAAAGTGTTAGTTTCAATTATGATAAATGGAAGATAAATTATTGCGAACGCTAGAATTGTTGTTGTCAACAATTATGCATATATATATATATATATATATATATATATATATATATATATATATATATATATATATATATATATATATATATATATATATATATATATATATATATATATATATATATATATATATCATAAACAAAATACATATATAGGAAGTTGTAATAATATTATGAATCAGCAATATCTATATTTCAAAAATCAGCTAACCCTTAGATACTATTATAATAAGACTAAAAAACATTTTTCATAAAATAAGAATTACTACGGTTAAAATTAAAACATTAACGTACATAAGCTTTTAATCTCGTTGTTGTTGCATCATTAATAATCCTTTATATATATATATAATCGTTTATCTTTTAAGTCGATTATTGAAACTGTATTTTATATAAAAATTAAAACGTATATAGTATTATACTACACAAATATTAATTATTTTCTTACAAATTATCACGCTCCTCGAAAATAAATTTATAAATATTACCATAAAGCTTATAAATAATTACGATTAAGGCAAGATAATAATAGTAATAGTATGATAGTTGTAATAAATAATCAATTAGAAAACGCTAAATGAAAAAACAACGGAATAATTCGTAAAATAGGTGTTACGGGTATGTACGCCGAGATATTATTATTCAGTTGCCGATGCGTCATGGTACGCATCATCTGTAGCTGAAACGTAACGATGCGCGACTTGAAAAACATCGTCGGAAAGTCGCAGTCTCCTCGTCGTAAAGATATTCCTATTAATATAATATATATATATATATATCATACTATATTCGTATGGATAGACATCGTGCTCGTATTTTATTGTAGTTCCTCTCCCGTGTCGGAGATGTCCTATCCTCTACAGCCGCGATGTTCGTGCATCGTTGTGATACGTGCCACGTGTGATTAAAGTGACGACTTTCGAATTAAATTCGTACACGAACTTTGCGCTAGATCTAAATGGGTTATTTAATTATGCGCAAAGTTTCGTTAGTTATTACTGTACGTGCAAAGTCGAGTAACGCCTGAATCGTGTATTCATACTCGTTGCAGGTTTATATATATATATATATATATATAGGTGCCTAGCACATAGTACACGACGAGTATGATCAACCGCATAACGTTTTTACGAAATCGGTACAATTGAATCCTACTCGTTCGCGTTGCACAGTGACGACGATCTGTCGGTGGGAGGAAGGTGAGAGGTTAAAGGGGAGAGGACGTGGTCGGTTTCGCGTGACATGTTCAGCGAAAAACAGTTTAGGCATCATAGCATTCATGAATTTCAAACAACTGCAAAGACGGATAGGTAAATTATATCGATGTAAATAAACGCGAATACGCATTCGTACCGTTTCGGATCGAGTGTGATATCGTGGCGATCGATAGAAACTTATAATCAGCAATGGCGGACTGAACTCAAATTTTAAACGACGCGATTTCGTATTTAAGTATTTACTACCACTTCCCTACAATTATCTACTTTAATATTATACATTATTTACTTATAACAAAGTCAAGATGTAAATAAAATGTGGCCGAACGATTAGCGTGGACATTAGCGCCACTACCATCACCGCTTTGAAAAGTTACCGGACCTGCGTTCTCACATTTAGACGCTGGCAAACACGAGTTTATTTATAAGGCATACCTACCTTTTAACCCGTGGTCGGATGCATTCAAAACGATAATTCCATACATCAAAATATTTAAATACACGTTGTGTTACAATATTTTTGTATTTTCATAGGTATGCCACGGAATTAACAACAATTTTTATTAGCCATTGTGATTTGTTTTAAAACTATTAAAATCGAACGGATCCTGACTAAATTCGTTTAAACTTTAGGGTGGGCCATAGAGGGAAGGCGAAACATTTTAAACTGGACCGGGGTCTAACTTGGCTCATCCCTGGCGCCGCCACCGACTTAATGTAACGCTATTGTTGATTTAGTGGTCACATCGCGGTAGCCGTCCGTATTCAATGGCGATGATCCTACGAGATGGGCGATGGGTTCGAGGGCTCGGTTGTGCAATTGAACCGCCCGGTTGTTAACCGGACGTCAACGCGTCCGCGATATACATACCGACGAAGGCGGCCACGTACTGCCGGCCGACGGGTTTGTTGAAGAACCCGCTGATCATAGCGGCCAGCCGGGGCGACGACGGCTGCGGTGCTATGCGGCACGTTCGGGCGGGCTGTTGCTGCGGCGGCGATGGTGCGTCACCGTCCGCGTCGGCGGCGGCCGCGTCACATGTTCGGGACGACGCCAATGCTTACGGGTTTGGTCGCAACGGTAGTCCAACGACCGAAGATGTCGACGTGATTCCTGCGGCGGACGCGTTTGGAGTCGGCGGCGCGGATGACGGACGGACGGGTGGGCGGACGGACGGACGAGCGGACGCGCGACACTGCCTGAAGACGGACTGAAAAGCGATTGCCGCCCGAAGCGCCCGTGTCACGTGTATATAGACGAGCGAGCGCGCTCGAGCTCGTGTGTGTGTGTGTGTGTGTGTGTGTGTGTGTGTGTGTGTGTGTGTGTGCGTGCGTGTGTGTGCGTGCGTGCGTGTGTGTGTGTGCGTGTGTGTGCGCGGCCGTGATACGACGGTACGTATGCATAATAGTGATGTGCATACGGCGGATGATGATACCTATGCAGTGTCGCTGTATATTATTACACGCGCGTCTACTACTCGGGTGGTGTATTTTAGTAATTATGTTATCATTGTCGTAATATGTATTATTCTATTTTATTGTAATGGCACGTCGTTACGCGTATTGATATCGGCGCTCGTCGCGGCGGGGTTACGGCTACACATTGCACGTATTATTTATACGGCGATATCGCGACGCGGCTGCGGCAGAGGCGATGGGCGCGGTCAAACGGCGGAGGCGATGATTTTATTTTGTGCTGTGCGACGTTTGTCGCCCAGCACAGCGCGTCAGGTTAAAGAGTTTCTCTCTGTAATTCCTTTTTGCGGGCCTCGGAATCGAGAACTTTATATTTTGGAACCGGAACCTGTCGAGACCGTTGACTTTCGTGTAACCTTACCACGATTTCTGCCCGTATACGATACAACAGCTGCAGTTGGGATACACATTTGAATCAAAAGCTCTGGTCATTTTGTTTTTTTTTTTTTGACATTTAAGCTCCTCCGTACACTGCGTGTATTATAAATTGTATGATTTGTCTTGCTATTTGATTTTATCATTGGGGCAGTTGAAGAATACCTACGCAATACCGGAACATAAACGTGGAATCAAAACCAGATATACACGTCAGGACCGCAACAATCTCTAAAGGTCCCGCCCAACGATCCGAACCCATTCGCTTCAATACTACAGCACGATTTGTATAATATTATCCGTCGGGTGCACCATTGTTTGATGAGCACGGTTAGGCTTTTTATATTATGGGTATAATCGGGTGAATGGTGATTTATTATAATAATGACGACTTGCGGGTCCAGACTTATTCTCAAAGTATACTACAATGTTATTCACGCTTTACATTTTTTTCTTTTAATTTTCAAGCTATCGTCGACGCGAACGCTTTTATCAAAGTGTATTCTCGTGAAAGCGGTGACAAATTAAAATTATATTCACGTCTGACTGGAGAGGAGACTACAGCAAAAGCAACAACGTTGAAAAAAGAACGTGCTGCTCCGAATAGGTTTCAAAGAAAAATAGTTTAGTTTAAATAATTGAAAGTTCGTTTGAAACACACACAAAAAACAACTTTTTAATTAACAATTCTATTAATAATAAATTGTATTTATTTATTATATGGATAGTGAGGGGGTATCTATATATGTTACGTATACCTTAATACCTACTTGTCACTACGTGTTTTGAATTGTGATTTCTTTCTCTCTAACTTTTAAAGTAAACAAATTGAACTAATACTTATATTATAATTTATATTTATGTACACAATTGCATATAATAGTAAGTAGATGAAAATAAATTTGTGGATAATACACTGGAATACTGGATCATGTGATAAGTTTGTCTCCGCAAGATTTTCCTGGTAACATTTTTTGTGGCATATTATTAAAATGTAAAATGTGCATTAAATTGATTATACCTATTATTTTTGTTTTAATGAAATTTTACTACGACTATAAAAATACAGTTCCTCCATTTTGAGAATATTCAAACATTTTCTATAACTATCGCTGTACAAAATAAAACGATGATTACTAATTACGATTTACCGATATATACATATGCTGTTACATAAGTATAATGTACTGGATATAAAATCATATGAGTTCAATATCTTTATACTCTGAATATAATTGTTTGATTACCGGTTAGTCATCACTGTTGAAGTTATCTGGCAAAAGAAAGACGAGATAAGAGGTGTAGTTTTTGAAATAAGTACCTATATATACCTCCATGTATTTATCAGTGATTCATAATCGTTTTACACCCCATGTTAAACAGAGAGTATAAGTATACTAACACACTGGTACAATTATAAACCGTGTAGAATTAATTTGTTCTGTGATCGTAAGGGAAATGAATTATTTGAATACACTTTAGGTATGATGTGATTTGATTGCCCATTTGCGTAAGATCACTTGAACACGAACAAAGCAAATATAATTAGAGACCTACGGTTTATGAAAATTACAATATTATGTTCTACCACACCACAAACACAGTAAAGTCAACAGTTTTATTATTATCTTATAAATTTTCTTTTTTAAATTTATCTTATATCAACCAAAATTTTATGCCTTGTATGAAGGTGTACGAACGTTTTATTCTCATGCTAAGGTCATATAGCAATTGATAAGTTGTAAATAGCGTCGAGAAAAATTCATTAATGCAATTATTGCAGTTGTTATACTAAGATATTAGTAGTTATATTTTGTCGTAAAGCGTTTATGATGTTTAATTTACGTACTTTAATTTTAATATTTTATACACGGAGTAAAAGTGTTTAATTTATTCTCAAAAATATTAATATTATGTAAAAAATATATATGTATTCAAAACAATTTACCGAATGGTGTTACATTGCCTATTTAGCTATATATAATAGTATATAGATAACATTTCTGCTATTTTTATTTCTTATTAACTTAAAGTTCTGTAGTATTTTCTCAGTTCGTTTATGTATTTTTATAATCTATAATTTTAAAGTAATTTTATGAACAATAAATCTATTAGCTTAATGTCTGTCACCAATCCAAACCCACCTTTCAAATTAAATATATATATATATATATATATTTTTTTTTTTTATTATAACTGATTTTAAATTTATATACTCTTGTTAAAATATGTTATTATAACTATTATTGATGCTTTCATTTCAATATAATTTATATAAACCATTTTTGTTCATATAGGGTTCAGCCCGTAAATCATAAGAACATAAATATCATATGAATTAACTCAATGTATAAATATTAGATTAGGTATATATTATACACAAAAAAATAATTCATTAACAACGTATTATGTATATTATAATAATATGGAACAATATTATGAAACATTCGATCTGGATAAATAATATTGGTAGATATATAGTATTATATTATGTTCAAATAGCATCCTAGCGATAACATTAATTTATAAGCCACCAATAACTTACAAAATTACATTAAATATTGTGTTATCATTTAATTATATACGATATGTCACATTTTAATTTTTAATAAAACCTATTTAACCTATTATATAATGGTTCATTTACTATGACCATTAAACATTAAGACACATACGATTTTTGATCTAAAAATCTAGACTATTTATTTTAAAATATACAGAATTATATCTTTCTCGAAAACTGTTTAATTATTTCAAATATTTCACCAGTTTTTTAAAACATCATTTAAATCGCTTGTCATTTTACATTAGATGCTGTTGCATGTTTTTAATCGCCAAAACGCTTTTGTTTTAACAACAATTTGAGCTTGGTAATAGACGGGAAGAACTTATATGTACAGATAGTACTGTAAACACGACGTCTGTCTCAAAAATAAGAAAGCCGATGAAGAACAATAAACAAATGTTCCCATACAATTTCATAAATTGATACCATCTATAGTTTGTGCATTTTGCATTGTAAAATATAATATAAGAGGTTTTGCTTAAATTAAACCAAGTTTAAGAGCTTATTTAATGGTTTTATGATTACTTAAAATTATCTTAGAATTTTGACCCTTAAAAAACATATATTTTTATTATTTAAAGTGTTATGTATTTCAATATTTTTTCATTGAGATTTGAAAAGTATTTAAAATATGTTTAGACAATGCATTGTAACGATTTACAGATTACTGACTCGTCATTTGTGTCGCATTCAGAGTTCAACAAATTTGCTTAAGTTAACAGAACACAGGATCGTTAATTAGGTACGAGCGTATATATTTTTGGCATAGCCAGTAGTCAGGTTTGAATCGCAAAGTAAAGACAATTGTTCTTTCATATATTCTTTACAATTACATTATAATTTGATTTACTATAGTTATAATCTACCTTATAGTTAAATCATTAATTATTTCAACTCGTATTCCGCTACTCCTGTGATCTTCAATAAACTACCCTCAAAAACAGGGTTACTCAGGTGATAGTGTACTGTATAATATTATTACTATTTCAAACATTTAATAAGCCTTTGTATATGTTGCTATATCGATTTTGATTGTGTTAGTTTATGAACGCAGCTCGTAAGTTTCTAGGACCTTTAAAATATAACTTAGAAAGTCTTATTTATATCTGTCTAACAACCCGGTTCTCAAGACCAGTTCGTGTAATAGGAATAGCTAACCAACTATTTCTTAACTGGATAGGATTAGGTATAAATATCGACAGCCACTTTATTTTAAACGATGAAGGTGTGTTACAATTTGGTGGAGGCGCCAGACAATTCAATACCCAAAATTGTTCATAATTACTATAACACAATAATCGATTATGGTTTCAAAGATAGTTTACTTCATTGTTTGTTTAATAATAATATTTGATTTTAAATTTTATTCATATATTAATTCATAAATATTCTAGTAATAATATCAATTTAATTTAATATAAAAAATATTAAAATTATATATACATAAAAATAAAATAAACATTGTTATTTAGAAAATGTTTAAATATTATTTAAAAAGAGTGGGTAATAATCTGAGGTAATGTATCAACACTTAAAAAAAATTCTTTCAGATGTAAGGCTCTTAATTTTTAAAAAAACATATATATAAACCATATCATGGATATATCATTAAATTCAAAAATCGACATTTTTTAGTAGTTTAAAATTATAAAATTATATAGTGGTTTAAATGTCAATTATTGCACCAACACAAGTATATTGCAGCAAAATCAAGTCACTAACATATATTATAGCTATACTGTGTTAACAATGTTCAACTCCTTGTATCTATAGTAATATTACTTTTAGCCCAATGAGGCAACAAATGTCAAGTTTTCTATTGTGATATTATCACAGTTTCTAGTAAACCAGGGAGCAAACCAGTCATGTTTACTAAATTTACATCCTTAATGTACCTATTTAAGTTTTAAATTATTTAAATGTAACAACGTTGTAAATTGCAATAATAATAATACACTGTAAATGTTTTCAACTGATAAAAATGTTCTTATATAATTTAAATAATCTCACTATATAGATCATAAACCAGCAAAAAAATATATATATTCACAACTAATGGAATATTGTTTTATAATAAGACTGCAGTTAAACATCATAATGCCATCATAAGTTCACATGATTGGTTTGATTTGGATAATTGATTTTTTTATATCACTATGACTTCAAAGTTTAAAATATATTAAGAAAACTTTTTGAATTTTTATTTTTTGCATTTAGTTCAACAATTTATAAAATTAAGTCTCTAAAATATACTATATATTATATACTAATATACTTGATATGATACGCAAAAATGTGTTGACAAAATACCTTTATGTAGCAAGTTATAAAACATTGGGAGTTGATTTAGAAAAAGCCCTCGTATAAAAGTTTAAATAAAACAATTTATTAAATTTAATATTGATAATTTCAGAACTTTTTCGAACGGCAATTGAATATAAAGATTTCAATGTGCTGAGAGCATATTTTATATGAACCTCAACTTTCGGTGGCCTCTTAAATGTGATACTCAAATACGTATTATAAGACATTAAAACTGATATAAGGTAATTCATCAGCTTAACCACTATGTTTCATAGTTTGCTGTAAAGATAAAGCGATTTATGTAATTTTGAATTATTCATATCAAATGAATAAGATTAAATGTTCAAAGATTGTATTACTTATATTTAATATAACATTTGTATCATAATTGATACTACACAAATTATATAATACTAGTTTTACATACAAATTTTCGTTTTTTCTAAAATTTTTTTCCTAGTTAATTTGTAAAATATTGTAATTTTTTTACATTTGACCACCCAAAATACCAACTACATTTAATTTGCTACCAGAAACTTCTCTAAAAGTATTACTCCAAAAAGTGATGACTGATAACACAAAAAGAACGCACATTATTGTAAAATCAATATATTTATTGCTTTGCTCAGAATCTAAAATCATAACATATACAATATATCTATACGTACGTACATATAAATAAATAAATATATATATATATATATATATATGTACCATATAAGTCTTGCAATTTTATTAACATACCTAAATTTAATATTTTAAATATTTGTAGTTCGTTAATGTTTTAAATATTTTAATTGATTTATTAGCTTTTAAAATTCTAATTGATTTCATAGTTTTTATTGTTCATTAGCATTTAAATATTCTGTATAAACGTTAGTAATATCAAATTGAATGAATAGAAAATTTTTTTCA
The DNA here is from genome assembly GCA_014851325.1 of Pentalonia nigronervosa. Lineage (NCBI taxonomy): Eukaryota > Metazoa > Arthropoda > Insecta > Hemiptera > Aphididae > Pentalonia > Pentalonia nigronervosa. The sequence goes on along the minus strand of JACXSJ010000481.1, from coordinate 129,609 downwards.
AATGTAGGCATATAACTGCTATCGCAATGGTTTTATAACTTATCTGCATAATGTGGAATCTATTAATGATTATCTATGATTTAAACATAAAACAATTTACATGAAATTCGCCTCGGTAATATAAATGAAAACAGTAATCAAGAGTAAATGTACGCATTTTTATTTATTTATTTTTTTTTTATTTAATGTTATAAATATAGTGTTAATTATCATTGTGTTTGTATAACATGGACATTTTTCCACGTGTTATAATCGTTGATCAATTTTTATTGTACGTATTAAGTTACCTAGTCAAATTACCTAGTCAATTAATTCTTTACAGATTTGATAAGTTTATACATATAAGCTATATAGTATTATATTATGTTTGTAGTATAAATAGGCACTATTTACACCACACGTAGCTAAATCAGTACCTATCGATAAGAGTAGGATTTTTTTTTAAGCACAAGTGTAAGAACCTAGTTATGCTATTATTACGTGCACTAGATTAAGTGTCATTTCCTCTTTAATCCTCATTGTAATCTAGTTTATATACTTGGGCACAAGGTCATTAGTATCTTGAGCTTATAGTGTATATAATTTATAGCTCATAGTGTAAATATGACTTGTTTAGCGTTTCAAATGCACTCATTTTTAGTAAAAGAATATATTTTTTTTTTAAACCTAGTTTTAGATTTTATTTATATTTATTGGAATTGCTTGGTTTGTATTTTAACATTATATATTCATTAGTAAGACGAGGTTAAATAGTTTCTAAATTCAGACGATTGTTACATTGTAAAAATATACAGTCATAATTCCATTGGTTGTTTAAAATTATGATACTAACGGTTACATGTTTAAATACATAAAACGAAAATGCGTGAATCTAAATATTGTATATAGCGAGTTATCCGATCGTAGTGAAAGAGTGAAACATACAGATCCATATATAAACAATAATACTACAGTTCTGGATAACAAATTTTGAATGGCCACACATAATTCATAACCATTATAAAATAACGGTTTATATGAATTTAGAACGTTCACGTATTTTTCAGTTAGTATAGTACAAACAGAATTGATTCTATTCTGAAAAAACACGTAGTGCTTTAGTTTTTAGCGTTAAGTAAACTAAATAACAATACCTTAAACTTTAAAGGCTTGCAATCATATACTTACCATTTGTGTCATTTTTATGAATGTGTTCAACAAAATTACTCATTGCATAAATAACATTGGGTAAAGATTATAGATTTCTTGGGTATCTTTCAAAATATATCATACATATTACACGCATCAACGGCGAGGTTTTTAGCGTTATTGTTGACTAACATAGTATATATAATAATATCATTTATATAAGATACAATATAAAGAAAATAACAACATTTATTAAGTTAGATATTATTTTTTTTTGGTTTAAATATGATAATAAAATTCTGATAAATGAAGACACTATATGAGTTGAGTATAAATGAGATTTTTGAGTCTAGTGTTAGAACTTATAAGTTCACATAGATTTTAAGAATCATTATTGAGCTTGTTTCTAACCATATTTATATTAATGTGATTGTAGCAACAGGAGTACTATTATAATAGTTAACTGGAACTGATAAAAATGCTATTTCGGTAGAAATACAATTTAAATTGTAGTTATTTTTATATCCATACTTTAGATTGAAAAACATAGGTAAATACATTGAAATAATAACTATTGCGTGTTTCAAAGGCTGTTTATTCTGGCAATACCAAGTATAAAAAATGTTTAAACTTGCATAAAATTCTATAAATAATTTAAAATTGAATGGCACAATTTTGATTTTTAAATATTATGTTAATTACAAAAATACTTTAAACCCTATGAAATTCTAACATTTTTACTCTGAGCAAATATAATAAAATTGGCCATAGTTTAAAAAAAATATTTTTGGTATTTTTTATTTTTACTAATAATAATCATAAATTAATGTGTTTTAATTTTATATAGTTCATATAATTTCATATTTTTATAATAAAACCAAATATTCTATCATACAAGCTTAATGTGCTATATGTATTGCTTAATTATTTTGTATTTTAGTTCTATTGTATTAAAGTGTATTGTTTGTTTACTCGCAGTGAAACCAACGATAAACTTTCAGTAAAACCATTTAAACCTTTTGATTTTTTTCCAATGAGTAAAATGTAATATTGAATGCCAACAAAATTGCATTTTGCATGTTTCAAAACGATATTTTCTCTTTAATAAATATTCAAAACAAAAATTAGTCTATTCAGATTATTTATACTATATTATATACTTAACCTAACGTAACCCTACTTGTATGTTATAAAAACACAACAATAAAATATAACATTCATAATAGAACTATTTGTTTTAACTTTATTGTAACTAATAATAGGTATAGCACAATGGCCACTGCTGCCAATCGTAACTTTGATTAATAATAAAAAATAATATAATAATATATAAATGTATCCATTATATATTTTTATCCAAGGCAAACTCCTATCCATCTTAACCATGGGGCGCCTAAACCATTAGGCGGACGAAAAAAATTTCGTTTAGGGACACATATATACGATTTTGAAGAGTATAAGTCTCAATGCTCTCTCAACCTCATCTCCTCTAATATGCATGAATACATATTACATTTTCACTGAAAATACTACTCGAAATTTGTCAAACTTTCATCATCAATTGAATAAGACTATTGGGTTTTACAAATTAAAAAATGTACTATAGTTTATGTTTTACTCATTCAATTCGTGCTTAAAACTTTATATTATCTTTATTGTGTCCACCTTTTTGTTTTTAAGTAAATCGTTTTTATGAAGATACTGTTCCTGAAAAAGTCCACAATAACAGTTTACCCTATTTCAGACCATTTCGCTCTAGCCGAGATAACTTCGATACAAGAAAAACCTATTAGATTACTCGACTGAAGATTAATGATGTTTTTGTAAACTTTATGCAGTATGCAGCGTAAATATTTCATTCCTGCTAACGTTCACGATACTTAAATACATACCGATGCGGAGACGAAGTAAAATAAAACTTTTCTGTGGCATAAATTAATAAGAAATGTTAAAGTTGCAATTTATGAAATCGTTTATAATATTTTCGATTTCAAAATAATAAAATATTTTTGTACGGTTTGTATAACTCTTTTCGTAAATTGGGACACGTATTACAGATTATAATTTCAAACATATTCGAAGTCGATTCCAGCAGACTTTTATACACAGCAATATATGATATGGTAGATAAGCGAGATGGTAGAATAGCGCCCATATAAATATATTTTTTTATTACCCATGTCCGGATCTAGAGTACTATTATCTCGTGTAAACCTAATGCATCAAAATTATTTAATGCCTCGATAGCAATATAATGTAATATGTATTGGATACACATTGTATAGCAAGCAGAAAATAGACAAATGATATGATTATACATGTGCATTATATTATGTACAATCATTTGCCAGCGAAATACTTTGTGTCTGTGTCGCCAAATTTTTAAGTGTCTAGAAATAATATTTATATTTATACGAATTGCATTTAATATTTAACATTTATATTTCATTTAGAAGTTGAATATTAAGCGAATATCCATAATCAATTTCACTGTCACTTGAGAAAAATCAAAATAATATTTTCACAATTACACATGACGTCGATACGATATTCCAATAATATGAATTTATATTTTTTATTCATTACGTATTTTACCTGACGAAATAATCATAAATAATTATAATTTACTACTATAAATATTATAATTTGTTTGACATTTAATATAGTTATATAGGCTCAATTTTTTTGTCCATACAATTTGTCACCAAAAAGTGTTGATACCAAAATACGCGCTGTGTCTACTTTATTTGAAAAATCTCGGAATTCATTAAATTGCAATAATGTTGAGTAAATATTTTAATTTGAATTAATGAAAAAGATTAAAGCCCTATATTCTTAATTCTGAGTAGAGCGGCTATAAATGTATTGGTTTTAGAATGATATGTGTTTTCTTTGTGTATCATTATTTTTAGCAGAAAAAATGCTATTTCAAAAATGGTTTCTAGTGGCAAATTAGATCCATTTAGTACTTTAAGGGATCAATGGTAAAAAATTCTAATTTTTTTTTAAAATAACTGAGAAAAATGAAAATACAATTAATGAAAATGAGAATTATTACTCAAAATTAGTATTTCACAAAACCGATTTTGTTTTAATTCATAATTGAATAACCAAAATGAGTTGAAATTTTTAATGAATATTTATATATGTAAGTATTTTCTAAGCATGCTAAAAGTTAAAAATATTTTGACGTATTCAATGCTATCTAGAAACATTTTAAGATTTAAATTATTTATTACATTTTTGTTGTTAATCAAAAAAACTTGAAAATTTAAAAATTAGTTACAATGTTGCTCGTTTTACTTACAGCAACCTAAGATTCTTTAAAATACAAAAACATAATTTTTTTTATAGATGTTCAATTTTAAAATGTTGACAAAATTGGATATTTAAGTTTTCAACGTAAAATAACGAATATTCCTCTTACGAGTTGTAACTCAAAAGTTATTAATAGTGAAGACTTGAAACTTTTCACTATAACATATTATATTATTATTTTCTATACACAATAAAATGTTAAAAATAATATTTAGACTAATTTTAAGCTATTTATACCATATTTAGTCACATCCTTTTATAGTGAATACAATATTAATGGCATATAAATCAATTACATTAATGTACGATATGATAATTTATTAAACGATTAATAATATAATAAATGTAAAATGTTTGGAAAATTATATTCAACATACAATACCTACTAGTATTAAATAGGTACCAGTATGTCCTTGATAAAAGTGAACATTATTGATAAATATTTACTTTATACCATACCCTTTTGTGTTTCAAATAACTAATGTATGAACTTAATTTTCAATTATTAATATCAATATAAAATATTCTATGTTCTATGTAAGAGAATATGATATTATGTTGTTGATGTGATTAAATTAAAGGAAAAATGTATCGGCGTCTTCATTTCAGCAGTTGTTTTTATCAAGTATCACGTGGATATGATTTGAATATTATAATAATACAGTGGTAACTCGAACGTTTATAAGTCGAATTATCGATAACTCAAATAATGTCTTGTCCCCTGCTATGTACATGCTATTTTTCCTATAACTAGAATTTTTTTTTGTCCCCGACCGATTTGAGTTATTAAGGTTTCATTGTATATGATATAATTTAATTGAAGAGCAATATAAAATAAAATTTATGACAATATAATATACTTAGATACATTTTGGTTGGGCTATTTAGGCAATGTTTGCTTTGTATACATCATTTGGTAATTTAATAATTTATACGGGTGAATACGTAAAGTTTTCTGTAAACTTTAGTCGCGTGCATGGTCCAGAGGTCATTTTGACCTTCTCCTATGACATTAAAACACCCTGGGGGTTGTTCAACATATTATACTCCCCTAATGTAAGAATGACATGACCGAAAATACCACCCATAATCATAATGACCGTGTATAGAGGTGAAGTGCGTCTATATTATTATTTCTACAATAATATATCATTCCCACGATAATTGTACACTGCAGCCTTGTGATGAAAATATAACAATATTATCAGGCGAATTCTATACTCGTTCGTGTAAACATTTATGTGGATATTATATAGTCTATATACATTTTGACGTATACATAATACATACATATATACATATACATATACTATATACTGCCGTTGTAAGTTCGAGTATTTCATTCGAAATAAATATAATATACGCGTTGTCAAAACGGCTTCCGGTTATCCGAATTCTTTGCTGAGCATCGCTCACAGAACACAGTAGAGAAAAGTTTTCGCATCGTTCACATCGTGCATGCAAATCATTTTATAAGAACAATATTTTATAACAGTATTATAGTGATGTAGTTTGCAATTTATGTGCATTGTGCGTTTATCACCTTCATTGTACGCGCGCGAAAACGGCTTAGGAAAATGTCAATCGAACGAAAGGGGGAAAAATGTACTTATCTCAAATTCGAGATAGTAGTACACGCAATGATTAAGAAATAAAACACTGTATATTATATTACATATAAATACGTTTATAGCATGCAGTCTATTTTACATTTTTAATACTAATAAAAATGCCATTTTTCGAAAAAAAATTGGATCTTCTACGTATAATACCTCGTTAGCCCACCAACTTAACTGATATTAAAATATAAAAAATTGTTATCGCTTATCAGTAAAGAGATATTCGTGAAAACAGTACAACAACTTTAATTATATAATATATATTATCTCCATAGCTGATCTTTAAATCGATGTATAATATATTATGTCGTACTTGGTCCATAGACAAACACCTTGTGATTAATTTTCGTTTATAGTTATTTTGCTAATTCATTTATATATTGTGTGTGTTTTGTGGTCATTAAACTTTTTCAAATGATTATATTAAATACATATGTAAACTTTATTATACCGCCAGAAAAAAACAAATCCAATTTTGGTGAAACGTATTGTTGTAATATGCATATAAACCCTTCATTAAGTCAATAGTAACTGAATATTATGAACTATAAAGGGTCGTATTGCAAAGTTATTGTAAACATGTATATAGATATTTAGTTAAACAATAAAAGTCTTATGATGATGTTTTTTAATGCGCTGATTTAATTTACCGTAAATTATAAATAGGTAGTATTTGCTTACTTGCGTATATTTCGAATTTAAAAGATTCATTTTTAACAACATAAAAATACATCTGATATATTATTTATAATTATTGTATAGTTACGATAAGTCACACAAAGTTTCATACAACTACAATATAAATGAAAGTAATTTTTATGTAGTCGATTGTTATAATTTTCAGTTTTGAAATATTTAAATTGTATATGTACCTATAGTTTAAAAAATATTGACCCTACAATGGTGTTAACTGATTGATTATAGTTGTTTCATATACATATCCCATGTATAATACAACTATTAACATTTTTGAAAATTATGGATCAATATAAATACTTCTAATATTTTATGTAGGTATCTCTTAAAAGCTTTTAATATTCAATTAAAAATAAAACAATATATTATGTTAATGTTTAATAGAATAATTTTGTCACGTTTAAAAATGCCTTCACTAAAATCACATTATTTAATCGAAAAAAAACGTTCATGAATACCATTAGAGAATTTTCAATTAAGGTCGAGTGTTTGAAAGTAAAATCTCGTATATAAATATTGTAAACGGTTTTGTAAGTTGTGATTTAATAATGCTAAATTATTATATTTTCTGTCAAAAACGTAGTTTACGTTCTTTTTTTCAATAAAGAATATTACATTTAATTGCATTTATTTATTATGAAAATTGAAAATAATATTGATTTACCTACTATATATGGAAATTGAAATACTATAAGGTCCAAACTATAACTTTAAAGAAAACATCGAAAATCCTTTACAAGCTATTAAATCAGGTGAATAAGTTAATTTGTTTCATAAATATTGTATAAATATTTCATCTTGCAAATGGCACAACCGCCATTTTTTAGTGTATTTTTTTTATTAACATAATATTTACAATCTTCTATAGATACAATACACAATTATAACTATTAAATTTATTCAAAAAAATAACAAATATATCATATGGGGAGGCAAAACTATAGTCAATATAAAATGCTTACAAATTTAGCTAATATTTTCAGTCGAATATACTATTTACATAAAACTTTTTAAGTACCTATTTATAATAATTGAAAATATGCTTTTTTGAAATATTACATACCTGCTTGGAATTTAAAGTAGTTTAAACTTTATATTTTTTCAATAAAATATTTATATAAATAAATATTTTTGAAACACTATTATACTCTGTAAAAAGTTAAAAGTTAAATGAGCATAAACAAATAGTAATATTGAGGTAATATTCTGTAAATTGGATTTTTTTTTTGCTATCTATACAAAATGTATCAAATATATAAAAAAAATTGTAATATGTGATTTGCGTTTGTCTGAAAAAAGTTTGAAGCCATAAAACGTTAAAAAGTTCTTATAGATAGTAAAATCTTTGAGGCACAGTATAGTATATAGGTATACCACTTTTCTAGTGTGAATAGTTTTCGGAGTAATAAAAATGACCCTATGGTACGTTTGAAAATGATGTGTCGGCAGAGGGTAATGGATAGATAGGAGAGGGGATGGTACGTTTATCGGAAACACATTTCGGACATATCGTGTGGTGTGGGAAATAGGCACAGCGAGAAAGGAGTTGTTGAAAGATTTGTGGGTCAAGTATGGCCGTTGTAGCACATCGATTCATCTCCTATGGGAACAAAAACCGCTCTTCCCCATACGTTTTCCTGGGGGAAGAGCGAAAAAAAATTCCAAATATGTAGTGACGATGCAATTCTTTTATGAGGCGGATTTTACGGTTTGATAAAAGCAAAGTCCCTTTACGAGATACTTTTAACAATAAAATGATTCCTATATGCAAAACCCTGTAGTGGTGATTAAAATTTGAACGAATTTAAATAATAGTATTGTCTATAAACTATTTTATATTATTTAACGTCGAGTTTTATTTAATATTACTATTTTGTAAAAACATTATAAGTTATTGTGGCTTGGTGTGCCGCGGTCGTACGCTCAACTGCGGAAACGCTCTGAGTGTACGTACCGGCCTGTGTTGCTAGTTCCCAGATGGGTGACCACCCGGCTTTATAGCAACAAATCCTTGCCACACATACAAAAACGTATTATAACCAACCGTTCCTCAGTCCACAATAAAACCTACTATAAAAAACCTACAAACAGCTAATGGTCATAGTTACCAGGCTTAAGATCGATAAAAAAAATATAAGTTATTGACACATATTTTTTTGTATTTTATTTTTGCATAATTTTGTCTCATTTCGTACAATATGTGTTCAATCGAAAACTGCAGTTTTATGAATTAAATATATTTATAATAGTATAGTATACTATACTGTATACTATACAGTATTTAGTATTTCAAATAAATTGTTTCTTTTATAAACAATATATTTATTGATAATCTCAAACATATTTTAATAGTGATTTGGCACTCATATTTGAACAATTTGTTTGAAATAAAAAGTACATTTAAAATCAAAAAATACATATTTATATTTTATAGATATCAAAAAATATAGTATTAAATAATCAAAAGTAAATGTAAAGTTATAGCTTTATGGATTAGGTTATATAATATTATAATCATCCGACATCATTTAGCAAATTGAAAAACTCACAAGACTATGTAAAAAGTAGTAATAAGAAATAATATCATGATTTTTTACTACCTACCTAGCTTTAATTGCACCTATTTATTTAATTAAGATCTACTCATGAGTCACCACCAATATAATTATTAGTTATAAGATTTTAAATCAGCGTCATTGCATGTATAATATATTATGTGTAATAAATAATATGTAGAATAAAGCTATAAGTAAATAGTGTATTGTTATAATAGTACACTACGGATTTATTGATAAAAAAAATAGATGTTTTCTGACGCTTCTCGGATTTGGGATTAGTGTAATATTAATATATATTAACCAATTACATCACAATGAGTATATTATACATATATAGTATCGTGTTGTCATATAAGATAACAGAATTAAACACTTGAATGTAGCTATTGATCTCTTGTATAATATAATAGTATACAATATTATATTAATTGAAATTGGTTACACTATGCAGTTTTATATTCATCTTCTAAATGTCGAAAAAGAATCGATGGAAATCGTTGTATAAGACCATAAAACATAACTGAAAGCCCTTGGCATTCTGTAACCTAACGTATTGCAAAGCACGTACATAACTTTTGTAAACCAAATTATATGTACCTACGTTTTCGACTTGCGTGCAACCGCATGCGAAAATATCGATTCAACGACTACCTCTATAGTATTCAACCCTTCTGGGACATTCCATGTTGATTTTTGTTGTTTTAAACAAACGTGATTTATTTAACCTGTAAAATTGATTTTCCGGCATATTTACCTCATTCGCATCCGCCTCTATCACCTTTGATTTATTTAAAACTATTTATGTATGTTTAGGTGCCAACCAGCTTTACCAAAACAGTTAAACTGCAATAATGTCCAAGTAAATTCTTTATGATCGTTTTATTTACTTATGGAAACCAATTGGAAAAGCGTTATTTTCTTCAATAAAGTTTTAATTTAAAATATTCTGACTCTATAGAAAATTAGTTAAATATAATATTATCGCTTAATGGACGATTCGTTTCAATTAACGAACAAAATAAATTAATACATCGGTATAATTCCTCGTTGCATACACGCATATGAAGATCAATTTTTATGTTCATTGGTATATTGCACATTACATACACGCGTGTAGATATATTTATATATTCAATGATAATACGGTCTACGCGTAATGTTATAATAAAGTATGCAGTTGGTCAATTTATTCGATAAATGTTTTTATTTTCTGCAGAAATTGAGAAATGTAATACTTCTTATTTAATGCCATTGCGTTATTAGACATTAGACATTTAGCCGGTATAATTTAAATTCTCAATAAGGTTTCCTCCGTCTATAATTCTTTTAGAATAATATAAGACTGCCGCAATGAAACACTTCAACACTGACCTACTTAATTCTAACGCGTATTTTCAATTAATAAAAAATTATAAAATATTTTCATTACCTAGATTTCTTTTTGAAAACAGGAAGAATAAATGTTTAACTTAAATCAATTGTTTACTATAAGTCTGCAACGAGAAGACGCAGGCTACAGTTTTCTAATGTAGGAAGTGGATTGTCACAAAATTATTTATTTGTTTTATTTGACAGGTTACAGTTAATAATTAAATAAAATTGTATGAAATATTTTATGAAACCATATGAATATAATTAATTAAGAATTTAATTAACCACATCAATCAATCGTTTTAAGAGGCATCAAAAACTACATTAGCAGAAACTACATTTTGTAATTTTACAAAATTGTAGTTTACAATATTCAATTAATTAATTTTAAAGCACAAATATTTTTCCTGTGATGAAATTTCTCTATAATTTAAATAAAAAATAATAAACAAAATAATGCAGTGGGAACTATACTTTTATTCGCTTATGTATTTATAGTGGTATTCCATAGATGTGAACGGCGAATAAGTTCTATTTCCATAATATATTACATTTCACGGACGATTTACTTATCAGGGTAAAATAAAGTTTTTTTTTTTTAAATTATAAAATATACATTTGTAGTATATTACATAAATGTATTCGTAGTTTCAAAGTGCATAATATATTTTTAAATATATTAATCTAGGTTAATAGTTTTTTTTTAAAAGAACTTTAATGCTATAAAATTAATGTTACAACTCATAACATATTGTAGTAAAATAAATTTTTTTTATTTAAATGTTAATAGAATTTAATATCTATGAATAGTATAAAGCATTCTATATTTCTATAACTTTAACAAAGAAAAATAATATCCCTATTTTATTTTATTTACTATGATGTCGGTATTATAACTACATTTTATAATGTAATAAAAAACAATTATTGCATTTTATCATACAATTCAAAATTATGTATTGTAATATACAAACACAACAACTAACAAATACCCATCAACCAAAAAATATTATGCAAGAATATAATTAATAATATGGATAAAAAAATTATTCATGATGTATAAAATATAAATTATAACTAATTAATAATGTTCAAGGTAAGCACTAACTATATTGAATAATATTCTTGTATTTCATTTTGTAAAAAAAAAAAATTAATTATTAAATAACGCGCCTTTACCTACAACTAAATTAACAAAAATAAAACGATACATTTGTTCTCGTTGATTGTGAAAATATAGTTGTTTCGATATTGTTTTTATTATACATTATACTAATTACCAATAATATGCCTAAAATGATAACCAAGACACATTTTACACAAAGGTTAAGTAACACGTTTTGTAACCAGGCACATAATTTAAATCAAAAGTATGACCTTCAAAATGTTACTGTAATAATTAATATAAATAAGTGAACAATTAAACACTACAGCCAGCTGAGTAAAGTTGATAAAGAAATAACATGCTATGTAGTTTGTATACGATAATTCTTTCTGTATTATAAGATCTCGATATAGAGTTTCACGAACAAATTTGTTTGAAACTATGCGAAACGCATATTAAAATAATCGTTTAAGTTTCCAACTGTACATAACATTAAACGTCAGCCGGAAAAACGCATAGTGTGATAATACACCGTATGGAGCGAAGGGTGAATAAATATTACAAAACGCTGTACATAATACATACAATACAGGGTGACTATTTTGTTAAGTTATACAAATTTAGATTCTTCAGTTTTATGAGCACAGCAAATTATTTATAGAATTTTTAAAATAAAATACGGAAAAGTTTTATGAAAGTTAAATGTTTACTATACATCAGTCAACTGTAACACAAATAAATAATTTTAAGTATACCGCATATATTTGGATTTCGCTTATCGTAGATATATTATTAAATATATTTCTTAACTTTAGGAAAATATCCTTGCAGCCAATTTCTTTTATAAAAGCAAACATTTTATTTTTTTTTCCGATCACTGTATATAAAATCTTATACTTGACAATGATCCCTTATATTATCTATTAAATGTGTTTTCATTGTAGTCATAATATAATAAAGAAACGTCAATTACGAATTTGAAATGGAAACGTAACTTTAAACACGATCAAAAGTAATTCAAAACACCATCGACTGCGATTATATTTAAGGATTTTTCTGTCATGGTAACGCGTGTGGATTTAATACATTTTTAAAATATACAATATAATACGTAAAGAATTATAATATACCCTGTATCGTTATCATATATATATATATATATACATTATTTACGTGTACAGAAACGCAATTATGAACGGCTAGTTTTTTTTCCCAGGGGTGCCAGATACTATATTTTAGGTCATCTAAATGGAAAAATAATGCTGAGGGGTTTCGAATTTCACTGCAACTCAAAAGATATGGGGCCGCCATCGGGCATTCCCCCGGAGAGCTTTAACGCGGTTAAGTACTTAATAAACGACTGTACATTGCTGCTCGGGTGGACTGTGGACGAAACAATTTCTGCTGCTCCTCAAAGCAGGGGTCTTTGAAACACACAAGTTATTATATACTATAAATGATTCGAGATTCGACAACATTAGATATAACGAGAAAACTATAAAATTCGATTGGAATATACTGTGCAATCTTCGTGTTGAAAATTGAGTTCAAACGATGTTTGTAGGCTTAACAAGAAATAATACATACTTATCTAATGAGTTTTGTAAGTTACTTGCAATGCATTTTAATCACTAACCAATATCAATTTGGCTTATAGTAAATTTAAAATAATATTATTTATCACTAAAAACAGTATACTTGCATTGAATAGCATTAACAACATTTTCACTTTCAATAAAATAGTTTCATTAGACATCCTGAAATAATATGTTTTATTTATCAACATAATTAGTATTTTTAATAGTTTAAACTACAACATATTAATAAAATATATTAGTAAATATTTTCAAAATATTCTAATGATATTCAATATTTTAACACAAAATGTTTACAAATGTGTAACTTATTGCGTTCGTTTAAAATATATTATTACTTAAATATACATTGCATCTAAATATATCTAATTAATTATATACCACGATAATATAAAACAAATATATTTAGTGCTTTACTATTGTTATATATATGAATATTTTATTATTTTCACCAAACGAAAGCCTATTTTGAATAGCACATATAACACAAATACAAATATACAATAAACGTAGATGCATATAGGTAATTTCAGTTTTTCTTTTTTCGGAGGATGAGGAGAGTGAACATTTGTATGCCAAACAGACCCGTGAAAACGAAGTCTCTTACACCCTCTTTTAGCTTATATTTTATGGTTTCAACAATTTTTTACATCTTACAAGATTTTATTGATATATTATCATTATATGTAACTAATAAAAAACGATAAGCAAAAAGAGATAGCTAAAATCAAAAAGAATATTACCGCTAATGGATAATATCACGAATAGAGATAATATTATATGAGGAGGATGTCAGCGCACTTTATTTTGTTTTCTCTTTCCGACCCACCCGCAACATAGCAAATTTGAATTTAGATGAACCAATTTACGCTTTGCTATAATTGTAATATAAGAGTTAATTGATCTATTGATGAATTTAAAACTATGAACATTGTCTGTCTTTAACATTGGCTTTTTTACAAAAATTCAATTTTTTTAAGATATCTATTATCAGCATTTTTTAATTGTAATACTTATTATTTGCATACAAATGAATATACCTCCAAAAAACTTAATTTTCAGCGACAAATATAAATAGTTAACGGATAACCATATTAATTGGTTAGGTTTTATTGGTGTTCAAGTTGAATTCTTATTAGACTTAAAAAAATAGTATTACAAATTATATTTTAAAAATTATTATGTGATAATAAGTATAAACAATTTTGATTATTATATATACGTTTTTATGTTATGCGCTAATGAAAATATTGTTGATTTAGATTGATTATCTGACGAATCTTATCTGAATGGTACTAATAAGTATAAAATAAGTTACTGTGGAAATAGTCATCACAAATAGTTTTAATTTTATTTATACAATAGATTATGCAGCATATCAGAATATTTAATAAACATACATCTTTTACTAAATAGAGACAATTGTAAACGATAAAACGAAATTTTCCTATTGTTTTAGTACTACAATATATTTAAAAAAACTAAATATATTAATTTTAGATATTATATTAGAAATAGTTTTGTATATTTTCAACATTCTATTTTTTTAAAAAAATCAATTACAACTATAAGAATCTTCTGTGTTTTAAAACTACAGGAAATAGATTTGGTGTACCTACGAATGATATACGAGTATATAATATTATATTCTACAGCCAATAAATACTAACATATAACTTAAACTATAAATGACAGGTGACAGCTGTCATAAATAAAAAATAAATACTATATCACAGTACGAATTCATCTGACAAACGGCCAGCTTTTATTTTCCAATCGTATTTATTACACAACGCATTCACTAAAATGTATGACAATATTTTGAATTGCATAACACTGGACTGACCGTACGTGCCAAGAATATTTTAAAGATGCGCGTTACAATGCGATAACCTACATAATATAATAATATTAAATTGCATAAGTACTGCAATAATAAATATAATTAATTTCTCGTGGTTCCGGAGCAGTATCGTTTTTAGAAAACGTATCGAGAAAATCTGTCCACGTGACGCCTCTGAAATGTCGTGGCACAATAATAATTTCCTAATCTGTATTGTCGTCTCGATGCTGACATTTTACATTTTTATTCCAATATTTCACTGAGACTTAAATATTTGGTATTATTATGTTTTGAACTTATAACATTTCAAAGTGCCTTTTTATGTAAATGAGCAATGACTGAAGAGCGTATTTTCATTGAAAGAAAGGCAATATAATATATTATTATATAAGTAGTTAGATACTGACAGATATACAGATATTGTATAGGCAGCTGAGCCACTCGTTTTAGTTCACGCACCCCGGCGCAAGCCAGTATTGTGTTATTATTTTAAATTTAAAAGCAATGATAAATCATCGCATTCGTAGAACAATTCCAAGTGAAGCTTTTGATTCATCAAAAATTGTCAGGGTTTTATTATAAAAACTGGTATGATCGTAAATTCCATTTCGTTTTAGTAGTTTTTGAATGCTGTTATTTTTTGTAGGTAATATCAGTTATTACTGCGCAAAGGTCAACCTTTCTTATCAAATACCGAAGAAGTAAACAATAACCTTTTTACCTTTTTTTCGTTTTCAAATAACTTTTTACCTAGATATTTTTCTGTACAATATAATCCATTTTTATTGTTATGCTAAAAATTAATTTTTGGTTCATCTAACCTAATGAATTATGAATATAAAAACTTATTTATTCAAAAGCACATATTTATTCAAATGTGTCATTTTATAATTAATTATTATATTCAACTAGCATTAAAAGACGTTTTCATATTTTAAGCAGGTTTTTCTGAAAAAATGAAAATTATTCAAATTACCAAAAAAAAAAAAAACAAGAAGTATTTATAACGCCCTTGTATATCAAATGGTACATCGACAACACATGTTGCAATAATAAATATATGTTTTTTTTAATAACAAAATACGTTATATTTTATGATATTTATTAATTATTAATAACTATTATTATAATCATATAATATTAAGTATGGAAATGTATTGAATAACATTATAAACGTTGAACATATTTGCAACTTTAACAGTAGGTATAACTAAAACCTTTAATATTGACATTAGTCATAAGTTCCTACTAATTTAAATCAAACTAATATTACGTCTATTTATATGTTTAATCAATTAAAAAGTTTGTTTTCATTTCTGCTAGTTTATTAGAGCAAATTGAAACAAATTTATATTATGTATACATAAACACTCGTAGATTTTAGTTATAACTTCTATGCTGCTATTTCATTTTGTTTTATGGTTATTTTTGTTTACAGACTTATTGTGAAAAAATAATGGTGCGATGAATGTTGTGATATCAATGAATCAATTTACTCTTAAGTACCTATGGTATCTAAAATTATATTGATATACTCTAGCTAAATCTTAGAAGTTCCTAAATTATGCTAAATATTAAATATAGATGTATATATAAATACATATACTATACCTATATTTAATAATTAGTTCATAGTATAAAATAAAAAAAAATATGATATAATATATATATATATATATTGTATAATATATTAAACAATATTTAAAATTTACTCCGAGTAAATACTTTGGTAAAAATAAATTACATAAATAAATAATTACTCCATTCAAGTAAAAATAATTTATGCTTAAAATATTATGAAAGCAATTTTTTTTTACAACTCGTGTCCGTCAAGCTGAAGGTACGTTTATTGTTTTACATATTTATTACATTATTTTTCCCGTATTTTTGACATTTTAATATTTTTGATATTTAAATGTCACGTAACATTTCAAAATCCTTTTCCTACATAAAATTATCGCTGTTATGTTACAGTCTATAATATATTTAAATAGATATCATTAAATTTGACTCTCAGTAGTTAGTAGATACATATTATATAATATATATGTAAATATATCATTATTGTTGTTATTATTTACTCAAACGCAGAAGAGGTTTTGTACAAAAATCATAATTGCGTTTCAATGAGTGGTTATATAATATCGGCGATTATTCATCGAGTATTTTTTGTGTACAAAATTTATGTAATTTTCTTAACGATTATTGTTTCTTTCGTCTCTTAAATGTATTATATCTCATTAAACAACATACTATATTCCACTATACTAAATGTAAACTGTAGGCAATAAAACACGTCGGGTCGGTTATTACCTGTATTGCAGCAATTTTCCGACTGGACTGCAAGCAGCGCGTGTACGCAAATCAAACGAAATACTATTGAAAAAACAAGCACGTTTGCTGTGATGACAATCGATCGTTTTGCTATTATTTTGTGTATGTACAAATCCGCGAACGACGCGTCATCAGTTGCTGCACATCTGCAGCGTGTCTGTAATACAAAGACAAAATCGACAAAGCTTTCTACTAATGAGAATTATAACGCAGACAATGATGATATAACGACTTCGATGTTAAAATATTATACCATGAAATCGCTGCATATTTTTGGTTAAGGAATAAACCGTGCTATGTACAGAATATTATATATATCAGATGTAATATAATAATATATGTTATGTGGTATATTGCAGTATACTACTGTTTAAAATCGTTTTATAAATTCTATGCGATTCCGTCTGACCATAATATATATATATATTCAGAACATTATGACGGAAAATTAAGTAGAAACCAGAGTTTTTTTTTTTATATAAATTTGGTGTCCCGAGTCTCAAAAATATTCCTACTTCACTAGTACATCCACTGGATAATGGTCGCGAATTCGAAAACCAATTACTAACATGGTAATAGATGCTTGCGAAGGATGGTCTGAGAATTTCGCACGATAAACAGTCAGACTAGCGTAACTAAGAAAGTGTACAACGATGATTTTTTCGTCAGTTTATAGTCGTAATATTTGATATAAGCCTGATGGTCATCGTCTAGATCAGAAATTATATGGTTGAATGGCGTTTAGAAAACTAACGAATATATCTGACTACGTACCGTGACTTGAGACCGACCGTTCGAATAATAATATTTATGCGTCATTTTTTGTACCGCCTATATAAAAACAACATTAATATCGTTGACCGTTGTTGTGATTAATAGAATAGGAGGGGCGTGTGGTGGAACGCTTTATACTTCATTATTGCAATTTTCGTTGGGGATTTAATACAATCAGAAACGCGTATCGTCAATTTCGCAATTTATTGCAGAGTAGTACATCGTATAATGTTCATGTCACATTGTTATTATATTATTGCTGTGTCGCGGCAGATGATATGGCAAGCAACGAGCGGTCAGGGAGGCGTTAACCGCTTTTCTCTCTCTCTCTCTCTCTATATATATATATATATATATATATAAATTATAATATATGTATATACAATGCCTATATATACTGTCCTGTTCTACCCTAGTCACTGACACGCATCGCCGCCGACCATCGGTCGATCCAAACATATTATAATGTGATTTACCACGTGACCGCAACAAACATTGTGTTTTCCACTGTTTCATCTGTTAAAACAAAAAGGCCATCGAATTGGACGACGACGTCGACGGTGCTATCATAATTATAATATATGCATTGATTATTTAAAATATTGTTATATTTCATGAGGGGCACATTTTTGCATACCTAATAAAATTATATGAACATCCGTATATAAGATAAAGGTTTCAACAATGTTAGGTTCGTTATATAATTCTTCTGAATTTTTATTGCTTCGTAACAAATATTCATGTCATATCAATATCATATTCTCCTTCATTGTTTCTCTTTGGGCCGAATATCTTTCTCTCAAACATTTCTAACTTTTTTCATCTGATTTTGTCGTCGTCCAAGTACTACTTGCATATAGAGCTACTGGTTTGACTAGAACTTTATATAATGTTACTTTGGATTTTCTTGATAATAGTTTTGATTTGAACAATGGTATAAATCCACAATAACACCTATTTGCTGCGATGAGCCATCTTTTAACTACTTCGTGGTTATTAGCATCTTCATTAATATCTGCACCTAAGTATTTGAAATTTCCTACCCTTTTAAATGTGTATTCATTTACATTTAATAAATCTGTTGTATGATTTTGTCTAGATGCTAACATGTATTTTGTCTTTGTCTCATTAATTTTTAAGCTAATCTTTTTCTATCCTTCAGCAAGATATCTGCTGTGTTTTTTAGATCGTTATCTCTTTCATCTAATAAGACTATATCATCCGCGTAAACAACTGATGTTAAATGTTGATTGTCTTTTATTTCTATATCCATGGCTTGAGATATAACTATCCTTGTAACTGATTCTAGGGCGATGTTGAACTGTACAGGTGATAAAGCGTCACTTTGTCTGAGACCAGTCGTTACCAGAAACATTTCAGATAATTCTCCCCTAAAACTTATTTTCCTTTTGAATTATAAGTGTACGCTTTTATTAATCTGGTTAACTTGGCTGGTAATCCTAATTGGCTCATGACTTCCCATAATTTTTCTCTGTAGATTAAGTGTACAATGCATTGAAGTCAACAAATAATAGATGTACATCTTTATCGAATTTGTGACTCTTCTCAACAACTTGTTTTACTGTGTGTATTTGATCTATTGTTTCTTTTCCTAGCATAAAACCAGCTCGGTATTCTCTAATTATTCCATTGCTATAAGGGTTGATTCTGGTCAGTAGTTTATTAGACAATAATTTATATGTTGTATTGAGTAGTGAAATATTTATGATGTCTCCTTTTTGTGTACAGGGCATAGGATAGATATACGCCATGCTTTGAGTATCTCTTCTTATTTCCAGATTGTGTTTATAAGTTTGTGGAGCTGGTTCAACAAACCTTGGCTTCCCTTTTTAGGCATTCAGATATTACTTCATTATTTCCCGATGCTTTTTCATTCTTTAGCATATCTAGTCCTATCTTCACTTCTTCTTCTGGTGGCTTTTCAAGTAGCTGTTTTACGGTAGTATATTCAACTACAGTAATATTTTCATTTGGTTGATCTAACAATTTTTCGAATATATCTTTAAATTAACATGCAATTTCTTTACTCTCCATTAGTAAGAATCCATCATTTTTTTTCATTACAGTTAGTCTAGTTTTAAATCCATGTTTCACTTAATTTGCTTTTTTAAAAAAATATTTCGGAATTGTTATTCCTGTTGTTTTCTATGGTATGTAGCCGTTCTTTTTCTCATATTTTCTTATTTCTTCTGATATTCTTTTTTACATTCCTTTGCTTCTGTGCTAGTAGTCTTTAATTGTCTTCACTAAAGTTCTGTAAAACTTTTGTTTAAACAGCTATTATGACCAAAATATATAATCTCTCTCCGATTTGTTGTAAAGCAGCGATGGTACTATATTATTGTATTTATGTATTTATGATGGGCTCTCAACGTAACATGCTTATGACCTCTCAACTTCAAGGTGGTCAATGAATATTTCGTTATCACTTTTCAGTTTCAAATTTTATAATAGAATGACACCTGGTCCGAGTGTGATGATATAACATAGAAATCTAATTTATTTATTTCGATATTTAAAATATTAGTTCCTATGCGGGACATGAAAACATTCGTAGAAATCTTGACATGCCTAATTTATATGTGTTTATAAATACCGGCTGTGTATGTCGTTTTCAGTACAATTTTCGATATAAGAACATTATATAATATGTATGTTTATATAGCGGTAACATCCCCATGGCCATAGGTCAATAAATGAATCAAAAATAATAATTATGTATAATTATTGTGCTAAAAAGTATTACGAACTAATATTATTTTGAACTGCAGTGCGTGAGGGTAGGCGTCTGCCCGACCCACATCATGTGAGTCCGTCCGTGCGTGTGTCGAATTGTCATTTTTTTCTTTCATATAATATTTTGCTCGTAATAACAATATTGTATTACATAGATCAAACCATGTAGAACAGACGACACGACATGAAAAGACAAAGACAAAATGATCAAAATAATGCACATGGTGCAATATAATTATATGTATCGAGTTTTGAACAAACACACTCATACTCACACGGCCACACTACCTGCATGGAAAATGCAAAAATGGAAAGTCTAAAATCGTGCCTACATCACCTGCTCGTTACGTTAATAATACCCACAATAATAATATCACATTACGTGCAATGGCGTACTATACAATAATATTATTACATATTAATGATGTGGCGTGGCCGTTTCCAAGCAAACGTCGCACAACCGATGTCATCGCACCGACACGAGTGCGAAACGTCTGGTCGCGATAATAATAATAATATATATATATATATATCTACAAACGTATAAACAACTGTATAATTACTCGTCACAATCATTATGAAGTGATGTGTTTGTTTTAGCTACTATACATTATTATATTATATAAGTTTAGACTATAAGCCCGTGCAGCTTTTAGCTTTGAGTATAAGATCAATATTACCCGTTGAATATGACCGATCTTACCAAACTACATAAATACTTCTATGAAATATACATTATACCATTCGATATGCCCATTGAGAAAATAAAATATGTTGAAATGGATAATACGTGTAAACACATTTGTCAACCATATCCTATAGAGTCCTTGAGTAAACGGTTATGAAAAACAATATTTTTTTTATAGTAACATCCTTCGTTTAAAATTTATAAATTATGGTTATTAAAAATATTATATTTTTAAAAAATATGTTGAAATCGAGTATATTTTTTATAATAATAGTTAAAAAAAAACAAAATAAAAATTGGCATATTTTCAATTTTCTTAAGATAATTTATTAAATATTTATTTATATATTTAATGGTAAGATTACGCGCAACAGTTAATAAGGTACAATTTGGTCGACATCGAAGTTAATACCTATGTTAAAATACTTTACTATACATCTCAAATTTTTTTTTATTTATTCGTGTATGATCACTAACAAATTTAAAATGTAAATATTATCCAATCAGCAACGGATGAAGAAGAAAAAAATAAACAAATCTTTTTGTTTTTGATGTTATTCAAGTTACATTGATTAATTTGACCTTACTCGTGTAATTTTAGCATTACCAGGAAATCAGATATGATCTATTTACCAGTAACATAATAAATATATTATTAGTAGTAGTAATAACTTATTACTTATGTAGGAAGGACCGGAAAATTTTTTTTTGTTATTGTTATTGTTATTGTCGACTTATTGCTGTTCATTACAACATATATTTATTGTTAGACGTATTATGATACACTTAAATATTGGCGATGCATGATATGATATAAATTATAACATTTAGGTATTATGTATATAATAAATATGAAAAAGTTCGGCAAATGAATACTGCTCTGTTGTACAATAAGTGTCGAGTGGGCCACTTTCATGGATGTGTTAAATTTGTATTCAATGATATAAAATCATTGTATACAATAAACAATTCTGAGCAAAGACAGTCTGTCAGCCTACATAACGAAGTGTATTTTAGAATATTATAACTATTAACAATACAATAGGTTGAATTAACTTTTGCAGAAAACATTACGTTTAAAAATTTAATTGAGTGTACAAAATATAATAATATACATTAAAAATTTCAAGCACAATTGAAAAATATTTTTAAATTACAATTAAATAAATAACATTATTATTCTTCATTTAAATATCAAATTTCGTCTAAAGTTAAAATTAAAATGTCTATAAAAAAATTTTTTTTAATATATTTTCTTGATTTTTTAATTACACTAGAAACTGATTACGAAAAATCTTGTTTTAAATTTTTAATCTTTAGCTATAAAAACTAAACATTTTATACATTTTTAACTACAAAACAATTTGCAAATGTTCGATGATGAATTTCGGTCAAAATTCGAAGTTTAAATGCTTATAAAAAAAATTGTACATATGTATTTTTATTATTTTTGATTTCTTATTTTGAAAAATTTTTGAGGAATCTTGTTTTAAATTTTTAAGAAATTTGATCTAACTAAATTTTTTTTTAACAATATTCAAAGAAAAAAAAATTGAAAAAACCAAAAATCTCTTAAGCATACAATTAGCTCAAAAATTGTCAAAATATTTTAAATTTTTTTAGTGTACAGAAAATAATATTCTAAACATTTTGTGAAAATTTCAAATTTCTTTAATTATCGATTTCGATTTCAAGAAAATCGTTCTCGGAGAAAATGGATGATTATTCAATGTCTAATTTTAAAAAATTATATTGACTTTACGGTAAATTTTTTTTTTTAGAAATGGAGAAAAACATATAGAGATCCTTGTATTCCTGTGATTTTAGATTTGAATAGCAAAATTTTTATAAATTTTCTAATCAAAATAAACTGTAAAGTTTCGTGATTTTTACGTATTTTCTCGATATTTCAACTTTAGATGATTATAAAAAAACTATTAGAGACTTACAGCTCAACTTATTTTTTTAATTTTCACTTACAAATTATAAAGAACATTGTATTACATTTTCAAGTTTTTTGACCTACTGGAAAAATTTTTATCAGCAATAATACAAAAACTCTAAAATTTATTGTGCTTATAAATAGCTCAAAGAAGATCAAAATATTTTGAAAATGCTTATATAAATATTCGGTAGAAATTTCATGTGTTTACGGTTATTATTTTTTTTGTTACATTAAAAATAAAAATAAATTTTGTTAAAAATTTGTTTTGCGAAAAAATTCCCGTTTTTCCTCAATTTTTTTTTTTTTTGTTTTTCCCGAAGCGTTCAAAAACTATTGGAAATTTTTTACTTTTGATCCCCTTAAGTACCAACTAGATTTACTTTCCTATCAGTAAAGATGATGATAAAGAAAATCGGAGCACTTATATGGCACTAAAACGTAATGACAGACACAAAAATAAAACGCACAACATTGTAAAATCAATGCATTCATCGCTCCGTTCAGAATCTAAAATATGAAAAATGCATGTATGCCGAAATGTCATAATTCTGTACGTGTGGCATTGTGACGTGAGTTCCACAGCATCACTGTGGTAGTAGATAACAATAATTACAATGTTTAATGTAATATTATGTTCGCGAGTGGTATCTATTATATAGTGTCGCCTTCATACCAACTTCTACTTTCTTTTCTATGAAAAGGGCACTAAATTTAATACATGTTAAATATAATATTGTATTATTAATATTGTGGGACCACGAGTAAGATTAAAATAAAATACCATGAGACGATTAACCCTTCCCCTTAGGAGGACGTTTGACGGGAAGCTGTGCATAATACATATTTTGATTTTCAAACACAATTTAAACAACTACAGTAAGTTCAAAAGTCAAGCATCGGCATTCATTTGAAATTGATCGGACGGAGCTATCGAATATGGCCACTTCCAAGAATTTAATAACATTTATTTATTTCGTGAAGTTATCGAACAGTAAATTTTAAAAACGGGTAAACAATTATTTGCGATCACTTCGCTAAATATTTACCCTGTATTAAATTATTTTATTGAAGTGGAGACTATGACTTCATTATCATTCGGTGCCTACTGTCAATATATAATATAAACATAAGTATATACGTTATTACGTCACTATACGCACATGTATGATAAGTTTTTTATGTTTTATTTAAATTATCGATGAGTGCATTACACATAATGATTAGAAATGGATAATTCCCAGAAATACGCGGAAACGAATTACAATGCATCATAATGCTGTATAATATGGCGTATTTAATTTGATTATGGAAATTTTTTTGCTAAATTTCTATTTAAAAAAGCTCTTATACTGCTTAAAAGATAAAAAAAAATATTTCAATTAGGATACCTATGTATTATTGTATATTATGTATCTGTATAAGAATCGATGCTATATACTGGTGAAATAGATGGGGCCTGTTGCAATTATCTGATCTTTTATTACATTGATACAAAAAAAATAAATAAATAAACAAACAAGCAATTAAAATTATAAGTACTAAATAACTACTAAATTAAATAAATATTTTATAACTGTGAATAATAATTAAATTTAATTTGAATACAATTTATGCAATAAATTAGCCTTTTTTATTTCTTTAGTATTTTAAGCAACTTTGAACAACCAAAATTTCACTGTTAAATAAATAGGTATGATGAAAACGAAAATACCGTAGAAAGGTAATAGGTATAAATTATTAAATTATGCAATACGAATTTATAGTACTTACCTAACAAATTAAATATATTAAATATATCTTAAACCCGTTAAAGATTTTCGGAACACATTCTGGTCTGGACACCCTAGACTCTTATCCATATTACAGCTTTTAACTAACGATTAGAGAAAATAAATGAGGGGTATAATATTTTATTCATATATATTTTTTCATTTATTTTTTTATATTTTCCTCGTTCCCTTCAGAATCTAAAAACTACTTAAAAGGGTTTAAACAGTGGTTGAGTAGGTAGTATATATATATATATATATATAGTACTATACTTATTCTGAATAAAACAACTATTTTTTTCTGCTAAAAATATTAACTGTAGGTACTTAATAATAAATAACTGTACTATATTGTAGTATTTAAAAATACATTTTGAAATTATTAAAATATATAAAACATTATAAATATACTTGTGCAAAAAGTGCATAAATCAAGAGACTATCTAAAACAACAAAAAATAATTAGTGTACAAATTGTCATTTTTGACGGTTTTTTGGTATTCCCGAGAATATTCCTTTCCGGTATCGCTACTGAGAATTTCCGGAAGTGCTAACCTAAGTAATGATATGACACATGACATAATATTATAATATTACTGGAACTTGAACAATTTTGGTATTTTAAAAATTAAAATATTTTTTATAAGTTTATTATTATTATTATCTATTATTATTTATTAACTATATCAGTTTTTGTTGAATTGGATGATTGTTGAAAATGTATTACCGCCATATTATAGAGACATGTGCAGAGTATTAAATGTAGAAAATAATACATCTGTACAACGATAATTATTATAACCATCTGAAATCGTTAAGCGATATAGTATCTATTGACTTTGATTTCGTGTACAGACAATTTATAAATTACTAATATATTATAATAATATTGTGAAACGTCGTGGACTCCGACTCCGGACGTGGCCGCCAACGACACATCCGTACAATAAAATAAAATATCGATGGTAATAAAATAATACTAATATAATAATAATAATAATAATACAATCATATACTTAGGTATTATGTATCTGTAAATATTATCATGTGGCTATACTCTAAAATATAATAATTTACATTTTACTGGGTGATATCTTTATCACTAGATGGAAAATAACATATTATTGCATATACATAGTATACCTATTATGATTTTATTATATTTATTTAAAATTATATAAAATTTAAAATAATATAAAACAGTATCATTTTTAAAACGATCAAATTTAACTGTATTAAACATTCGGACAAGATAAAACGCAGAGTTCGCGATAAAATTATCACTCATAATATTATACCTACGGCATTATATTTATCATATCATAATTTATAGCGTTAGCTCTATAGAACATAATATTATATTAGCTCATACACAATTGTATACAAGTATGACGTTTTAACCTTGCCTAACAAAATATACATCCAACCATAATACTTACGACGCTTATACCTGTACACATGAGATATGATATATTGCAGTCGACTGCGAACCGGGCACAGGCGTGCATATATTATGTACGCGCGTCATCGCCGAGTCTTAATAAAAAAATACGTTTTCAATCTGCCCGATATGTTTTTGTGCCGCACGTTTAATCAATTGTGATGTTATTATTCCGGTGGACGTCCCGCGAAAACAACAACTACGACCAATGTTGACACCGCATTACGCGTGTCTAAACGAAAAGGGTTTGTCGGAGGTCTAAGAAAAATCAATAACGCACGGTTAAATCGTATAAAAAGCTTCCGGTGTCTAACCGTATATATATATATATATATATATATATATATATATATGATAATCCTGTTAAATCGCAAATTCCGTATACCTAATGAGATACAACGTTCAGCTAATATAGTTATTTACCACTTTCGTTCGTCGACTAAATATTTTATACGACCCTTAGCATTCCGCCGCACGGTACAGTTTCAAATAGACAAATATATTTACTGCGCATTCACTGTTCAGTGTTTGGTATATTATAATATAACCGCACTAAACTACCTATATTATTTATAATACGATGTAATCTATCCAACTACCTACATAACGATATTATGTTATTATTATATTTTATTATGACTAATTGTCAGTGATTTTAACGAGATAATTTATCATTTGAATTCTATAAAAATATAAGTTCTAGCCAAATTCTGTTATATACCCAATACAATCTATACTCAAATAATAATAATAATAATAAAATAGTTTATAATTTTACATAATATATTATGTAAAAATAAGGGGTCGGTCTAATTGACTATTTATTTTAAAATGTTAACTCAACAAAAGTATATTTTATAATAAAAACGATTTTGTATTACATAACTGCAATAAATATAATCTGAGAAAAAGATGTCTTGGTAATAAAAAACTTTGTCAATTATGGTCAATGGACTTTAACGAGTCCATAGAAAAGTTTTATTTTTATTGCATTACTGCACAATTTCAGAAGTATACATTTACATTACATATTATTGTAAATGAAAAATTGAATAGTAAAAAACTACAGATGATTTTACGTGGAAATGTTTCTATTAAAATGAACTATACTTAACAAAAAAAAAAAAAAGGTAGTCGTAATAATATTATACATTATCATACATGTATAATATTAATATTGTATTTTAATTAATAATATTATTGTAATATTATACAGTAAAAAACAAGACGATGCTTTTTAAAAATTAAAAATAACATATTTCAACACTAAAATCGATTTATAAAATAATTATATATCTTGTGTTTAAAAATAGCTTAAATACTTCAAATTCAAATTTCAAAACATTCCAATGAATTGATAGTGTATTATGCTATACACAATACTATTATGTAAATTTTAATATACCAAGTATTTATTGGTACAGTCGTCCATTTTGTAATTTTATGACCGATTTCAACAAACTGACGTAATGTATATTCGGTCAAATATAATGGATTATCAAAGAGGAAAATATTTTATATATCATGCAAATATGCCTTGTTTCAATACCACGTTAGTGAGTATATCATTTTGACCCTTGCATTGGTAGCAAATTAATGTAGAATCGTACATGTAATTAATTTTTGAAGCAATTAAAATGTATATTATGTATAATCATGGAAACAGCCATTAAGTTAATATTACAAATAAAAAAAAACCCGTTAACATAATAGCTACATAATATACCAATCAATTCAAAGTTAAACAGTTTTTTTATTTAATATTACATTTTTACATGGGGTTAATATCTTCACTTTAAATCTTTCTTGGATTTTTTTTTCACTTTTAATGTCATCATATTTTGCATGTTCACGCTTTATTTATAATAGTTGTACCAATTTAATACAACTTGAATATAACTTAGGTAAATTACCAGCTAGCCATAATTGAAATATAATCTAAATTAATGACTGTAATAATTAAAAATGAATCATATTATATTATTAATATTATTTTTTTAATTGTAAAATAGTATCTGTTTCCTAAAGGGTTGTGTTTTGAAACGTCTTTTATAATAACAAAAACGATATATTTGTTATCCCGTCTTATTGTTTTTTTCAAAATATGTTCATTAGTTATTAACCCTGTTTTTACCAATACTGTTTCTAAGTAATTACTTAATAAAGAATATGAAGTTAATATTATAGTCGTTTGCATTTATAACCATATTTAAGGCATATGCATTATACGTTAATGATCCTACTTAAGTAATGATTTCAAAGAAAAGAGATAATATTCTGATAAATCTTATTAATTATTATTACTTTTTAGTAATATTAAAAATGTATTTTCTGTTATGATATCACTTTAATACCGTTAACGATTTAATACTTTTAATACCCTATTAAGTAGATAGTGTATGTACAGTGTTATGTTGAGATCCGCTGAATTAATTTATTATAAAAAATATAAACAACAAATTACAAATAATTTTCAGAAAATTAAAAATAATTGTTGAAATTGAGAAAAAACAGATAATTATTAATTTATACCATGTACCTTTACACAATAAAATATATTAAACCAGTACAATATCAATCAAATTGTATTAAACGTAGAACATATTATTGTGCTTAATAAAGCTATTATTTAATAATTTTAATAACTTATTAATTACACTTTAAAATTTCAACTAAATTAAGTTAAGAAGTGCAAAAAATTAAACAAATATTGCCAATATGATTAAAATAAATTGAAATTTTGTCTATACTATAGTTATAACTTAAGTTAATTGATTTTATTTGTACATTCTTTCAAAATCGTGAGTGGCACAATTTGGTGGATATTTCAGACTTAGTCCGATTATACTTTCATAATAATTATTGCGACAGGCAGTAACTCAACGTGAGATACTTATCATTTAATTGAACTGAAATTACTGATGCTTCAAGTGCAACTGCTTTTTAATGAAATACGAATGTATCTTCCTAAATAGCGTATACGGCTTTTGGTTAAACCCAATTATTTTCAGGCACCATACATGCATAATGAACCACGAGCGAACTTAGGATTTATATTGAAATTAATATGATTGTAATATATTATGTTACCACGTTGTCCCAAGAGAAACAAGACTAAAAGATTTAAGAATTAAAGCACTTAATTTTTATTTTAATTTATTAGAAATTGATATACGCAGCTCTTCTTCCTTATAATTGTAATTGAATTCCCTTCATACTTAATGAAGTCCCATATTATTATAAAATATCATGAAATACTCACATTTATTTAACAGTCGTCAGTTTATGTATCGTTTATATTATTATATTAAATTTATATACGTATACAAATAAGTGTAATAACTAATTAAGCATGTATATTTTTTAATCTCTTTGGATCACAATTTACGTTTTGATTGAATAACTAAACAAGTCTGCATACTTGATCGCTATTCAAGTTACAACAACTACACAACCATTTATATTTCTGTTATACTTCTTGCATTTTAATAAAATAAATAACAATATAATAGTGATATACTTGGACCTTTTTAAAATCTTTAATTCCAACTCATGAACAATATATAATAATATACATATTCCCCAGTATGTCTAACAAGAAATCACTCCTAATACACATACACGCTTCCAAGTTCGTCTCGACCTATATCATATCCAATCTTGTCATTCTAGACATCCATCATAGCACATGTACGATACTATACCTATATAGTATGATACCGGTCTCTTTATATTATATTATATGCATCGTATTATTCAGCTGCACTCAACTCACTTGCTCCTTATTTATACCATTATTGTCCTCCCCGTAGTATTCGTGTTCTGTGTAAGTACATCAAAATCGTAATATAATTGTAATGCACTAAATATACTTCAGCTGACCTTCAAGATGATATAGGTGATAGTGTTGTTCATCTGAAGTCAATCGACGCACAATCATACGATTTCTCCAACGACACGGCGAACGCTGAATAAAAGTGTTGTTTTGTTATCATAATTTATTCATCGTACAATTAAAAAAAAAAACTGGCGATGTGATCTTCCTCTGAGATTATCGTTATAAACTTTAGTCATTATCACGCAAAACCAGCAAAATATGCGTTGAACTTTTAAGTTGTGAATAAGACATTTTAATATCACCCTTTCTTGTTTATCAATAATTATGAGTTTAAACGGATAGAAAAATTCGTATTTAAAATATTAAAAGTTTAAATATTTAAAAATGTATTATGAAACTTGTGAATGATTTCAAAAAGTAATTATAAAACATATTTCAAATGCACAAAAAACAAAATATAACGAAACTATAAAAAATTTAATAATTTTAATTTTTAATTTTTATAGAATAATACCATTAACTATAAATACTGTAATTAGTACAAACTATAGACTAAATGATAAATGGCGTATAGCACACCTAATGAAGTAATATTTAGTATTCATACATAAGTTATAATGAATGTACATAGATAAATAATTTTGTATTTGCAAAACGCAATACATACCTATCTGGCACTTTTCCAATATTCATAATGTTTAATATCCAATTTTCCCCGGATTTTATAATAAACCCCGACTTATAAGTTCGAATGTTCAAATAATATTGAAACTTTTGGTAGGTACTGTATATTTACAACTCGCAAAATACGCATTTAAAACTCGTCAATAATTTAAATCACATTGATTATTTTAGATTGGTTCTAAACAATGCTCACAAAAGAGAATAGTAGGTATTAAGGTTTTATAATGATGTACTTTTTTCCATTTTTGTAAAAACACTTTCAAGGTCATCAAAGAATATATAAATTAGAAATTTATCATG
The DNA here is from genome assembly GCA_014851325.1 of Pentalonia nigronervosa. Classification (NCBI taxonomy): domain Eukaryota; kingdom Metazoa; phylum Arthropoda; class Insecta; order Hemiptera; family Aphididae; genus Pentalonia; species Pentalonia nigronervosa. The sequence continues at coordinate 97,846 of JACXSJ010000481.1, read as the reverse complement.
AATGTACATACACATGTCGTTAATGTCATGTCAGGAGTTTTTTCTGCAAAGGTATTTGTTTTATACCTATTTAAAAATAAAAATATATAATAATAGATAATACTAATCAAAATATTAAGACGAATAATATAACGTATTATAATACTGCACGTTTTCAGTTTTCACATAGTTATTAAATCGTTTAAGCCAATATTTTTTAGTTGACAAACTTACAAATTGTACCTATACTACATTGCATTCGAATTTTTAACTTTTAGCCGGTGGTGGCTTATGTACATAATATATGAACGGTTGTGCAACCACTTCACCCCTTATATGAAAAAAAGAAAAAGGGGTTTATTGATCACATTTTCTATATTTTTTAGTAGGTACCTAAACTGAAATAGAACGAAAAAACGTAAAAAAAATGTGATTTTTTTCGTAGTACTGTAAATCGTGATCTATAAATAATCACGGATAATAATAACAGTCTCGATTCCATGCCGTTGACTTTATACATATATGCATATATACATGCATGCATACACACATACATACATGCATATATATTACATACGTACCTACATAGATTGATATGCATAATATGCCACGATGTGGAGAAGTTACGAATCTATAGTATTCTGGGAGCAAACAAGAATTTTAATGGCTGAACAACCATATTCAAGTCTAAACTATGTACTGTTTGCGGTATCCATTCTACTATACACGTGTAGGTATATCATATTAGATGACCATAATTATATTAGCATAGTTGCTATTATTACGATGTGTACAGAGGTGCGCAACAACCACTTCTTATGTAGTATAAGTATCTATAATAATATTATATTCATTATAGAAAAAAAAACCAGTTGACCAGAATGACACATTTGCTGTGCCTATTTAACTAAAGTATTAAGCCTAATCCAATTTCATGCCGTTGTAGTCCTCATAACAATATTTGTCGCCTCAATCATATCGTGTTCGATCATAAAACTATACGTGCTTATAACTAGGCCGCCAGTTCGTTATTCAGACAGATGGTATTATTTGAATAATGTAGATAAACGGATTGATAAGCGCAAACGACGAACAAATAATGGTTTAAGAGTGTGTAGGTGTGGTATACACTATTTTAATGCCGTAGAAAATAATGAAAACGCCGAATTAATTTATCGTTTCATGATATATGATTATTGTTAAAAGAGGTAATGAAATGGGAAGTATAAAGGGATATATCCCCCATAACCTTATTTCCAATATATAATAGATATTTTTATAAAGCAATTTTAATGTAAATAAATATAATATTTTTATAATCTGATAAAATATAAATATTTATTCAGAATATTTGTTGATAACAAAATTATTTTCTTTTGATTTTAAAAACAATAAACTTTGGTAGAGCCATGGAGGTAAACACTGAACTTATTAAATCAGCTTCAGGCTAAAAAGAAATACTTGTATGAATAATATTAGTATTAAATTACCAGTTCAAACATAAAACATTTTCATAAATTATAAACTATAGCTTTTTAGGTATTTTTCTCATATTTTCTTCTATAATTAAATTAAAAATACTTATGTTTAAAACATTAATATTTATAAATTGTGTAATTGTAATTTTACTCTAAAGCCGTATATTCGTATCAACGGTTTGGCTTCTATGATATTCATCGTGACGGAGTTGTAAATATAACCCCAAATGGAGTATCAGATAAATTATCAAAATTATTTACTAATTTACGTATAGTTATTACCGATTGATTAAGTTTTTTAGTTAATAATAATTTATTTAATTAATTAAATAAATCTATATAACCCTTAAATTATGTTTTATTCATCGGCAAAAATCATTTGACCATCACTAAATTTGTTATACTTTTGTTACTGTAGGTAGAAACGTCCGACGGAGCACGGTAGATGATTCAGTACGCATAACTGCCGCAGCAGCGACCACAAGAATAATTAAAGTGTCGTCGTGTCGCCGAGAGACGGATAATGATCGACGGCGGAAATGGAGAAGAACAGCCGGACGGCAGTGGCGGCGTCGGTGGACGGGACGCGGCCGTCAATTACAAGACGAGAAAGCGGCCGGCGGACGCGACGACCACGATGGTGTACACGATAACCGGCGGCGACACGAACCAGCTCCAGGACGTGCCGCCGCCGTGGTCGTCGCAGTGCGCGTGTTGCCCGCCGCCCGTCGTCGGTCGCGCCGTCGCGCTGCAGGGAAACGGGCCGCAGAGGCGTAGGCCGCGGACGTGGACGTGCGGCGGCGCGGCCGGCGTCGTCGGCGGCGCGTCGAGTCTGACCAGGAGCAGGACGTTCACGAGCAACTACGAGAGGGCCATATCGTCGCTGTTGTGGCAGCCGTACGAGTGCCGGTCGTCCAGCAATTCGCTGAACGACGACGGCGACGTGGCCGTCTGGCTCAGTGCCACCGGCCGGTACGAGCCGCTGTCCAGCCGGTCGTCGCTCAGCCTGTCCACCATACCCAGGTGAGGATCTCGCCCCACACGACGTCACCGTTACACGCTATATACATTACATTAGTAGGTGCGCGCGGTATCCGCGGTCCGCCACGCCGCTGGCTGATCACGGTAACCGGCGTGCAATAACGCGACATAACGTATGCCCCCCGCGAATCCGGCGGTGTTGGTCGGGCGAGAACCGCGGCGATTCGCGGTAAACGGCCAACGGTCGACCGCCGGACACGACGGACACTACCGTTTAAGCCGCCCGCCAACGCGTGTCTCCGGCCGACGTGCCGGGCGATAAATCCGCACGTAAATAACACGCAATACATTATATGGGAGTACTCACGCGGTGTACGCGCGTTACAAACCGCCCCGCGAATTCCGCTGCAAAATCGACGGTAGTTTCGGTTTCCCCCTCCCCCCCTCCCCCCCGCGGAGACCGTCACTTGACGCCGCACAGTTATAATGTCCATCATAAAACGCTTTCGCCAAACAATAATATTGATAATTATTGTATCGTCGTACCCGTGAGCGAATGACTTGTCATCGAGGCGTCGGATTTCCCGACTCGCGTCCCGCCCCAAGACGCGTCTTTGATCAAACTTTCAGCGCGGCGGACCGACGGGATTTCGTCGTAGTTCCCGGCCGTCCAGTAGATATTGCCTACATTGTTATCGTTATTACAATTTATAATGCCTATTATATGTATTTTTTGGACAATAATGGTCACCGCGAAAAAAAAAACGCCGTACGTGGACAATTGCAGGCCCCGTCATAATTTTATGCGCGGACGATTTATTATTGGTCCGATTATTTTTTCCGTGACATATTGAACGCTTTCCTGAATTTTATATTCCAATTTAATTTTTCGTTATCGGCATCTACAGTTTACAGTCGAAATAATCAACTACGCGGCACGTTGAATAATCGGCAAATGGAGACAATATTTATCAAAGGAAATATTGATTGAGATGCCTTATAAGATGTAAAAATTAATCAGTGTCGAATCTACCACTTATTCGTAGTTCCCAATTGTCCGTTTACCGTATTACACTATTGTCGGTGATTATAAATCGATATTTTTGAAAATCATAGGATGTAGTATTGCCAGTATGGGCCACACATAAATAACCGTAGTCATTTTCCTCTAAAAATAAGACACCGTATTCTACCACTGCCCATTTTATTTCATTATAAAAATAAGAATTTGTCACATTTATTGATTTGTATAAGAATTAAGAGGTGCCTACTTATCATTTTCTGGCCAGGAATATTAATCATTATACGTATTTTATTTATATGTATAAGTATTAGGTAAACATTAAATATGAAATAAATAAAAATAAGAAAATCATTGTGATAGAATACTGAAAAATATTAATTTTTTATATTGATGATTTAGAATTTTAATCACTTAAAATTAAAAATATATAAATATAGTACACAAATTATTGTTAATTTTTTAATTATCTAAAAATTATTAATATTAGGAATGTTATAAATAAGAATAAAAATCAAATAATTTGGGTCATAATTTAAAATTTGATCTTTATCTCATACAAATAATATAAATAATTCTAATGTTTAAAATATAGATATACAGATAACATGATTTTAATACTTGGAAGAATGTATAGAAGTGGTTCTTGTCTAAAAAAATGTGCAAAGAAAAATGGAAAGTACCTTATATTTTTTGAGAGAAAAATGGATTTTCTTTGTTGGAGGATATTGGTCCCGCCCAAATAAATTGTCGATTTGAAATTTACGGTATGCGTCGTTAAAACGGGTCAGCCCATTGCAATCCGTTCGTCGGAAGTCGGGTTGGAGGACTGCAGCAAATGGAAGTTTTTTTAAATTAACACAACACGAACAGTACTCATGACACTATATATTTTATTTATAATATGTACAATAATTTATATGTGTCATGATTCATGATAACAGATGATCGTTCCCCCGTATTACACACCCGATAACACTAACACGCGATTATCACGGCCATTAGATAGGTAGGTACCTTAAATTATTTATAGATAGGACTTTATGATTAAAACTGTGGAGTATTATACCAGTGTGCAACTATACTGATATATCTATCTATCTATATATATTATATTTTACAAAAAAATAATGTATGATACAGGCGTTAGGCACTTGGGCGTGCCAGTTGGGCGGGTGTCTTTAAATTTAAAAGCAATGATAAATCGTTGAACTCGAAAAGCCGATTCTGTTCAAAACTGCGGCCCGAGTGTTTGTTTGTTTTCATTTCTTCGCAATTTCCTTGAAAACTACTGGGCTTATATAATATAATGTGATCTGTCTGACGTGTAATAGCAGTGCTGCGTACCATTGCGTCCCAGCGCACTGCATCAAATGTTATGAGATTTTTTAGTACCAGAAAAAGTGTTTCCGGAATAAACTTTCCCGCCTAATAAACGCCCCTGAACCCACGATGCCAGTTTATTTATACATAGGGACGAAAACTATATCACTCGTAAGTCGTAGGTCACAACTACACTGAACATGCGTAATACACTGCAGTAGAATTACGCCTACTGCTGCAACGGATAAGTCCTTACAGCCCATTTTATTACCACCTAAAGGTACTTGAATATATTGCTTTTACCGGACTATACCTACCTACACGGGTTTATAACCACTTCAAAATTGTATTATGATATTGATGATTTGCATTCAAAAAAAAAAATGTCAGATTACCGAACCAGAAACAGATATTTGATAACAAACATTTTTCAACTACCCAATTCAACGTCGACAATCATTTTATGGATATTTTACCGCGCATTTTATTTGGAATTTACAGACCTATATATAGTACACACATCGCCAGTGCTCGAGTTGCGGGAGGGAATGCGTAGTCTCACGGAACTGATCCACTATTTATTTATTTTTTTATTTCCAGAGATTCCCACTAACTATTTTGATTAGAGCGGGAGGAGTTATTTTTAATAAAATACTTTTCCAATATAAATTTATTTTATTATTTTTTGTCAGTAAGATTTTATTGCATAATTATTTGACTGAGGGTTGCTGATTTGAAGGAAAGGGGTGGTCTGCATTGAATAATTTTACACTTGGAATGCAGTTTTTTAATTGTTTACTGACCTCCTCCACTTATTTTTTTTTCCAACTCGAGCACTGCGCGTTGTAATAATACATAAATTCAAATGATAATTAATTCTAAATACGGTCGTACAGAGACACAAGAAATCTATGAACAATATAAATGACAATGTGCATCTTACATTGATTTGGCGGCATAAACGTAATTCTTGAGAAACAGGCTACGCAGTTTGTCGTACCGGTACAAACGATAAGGATTGAATTTACGTAGAAGATACAATTGATATCTACAGACTCGTTTCACTGAAATTTCAAAGTATTGCACACCACACTATTATTACACACGGACTTGGAAGGTTTTTCGGTACTAGTTTAAGTTATTAAAATTAAATTTTTCGGTTTTTACAATTAAAGAAAAAACCTAATCTTCCGGTTCTAGGTTTAGTGAATAGTAGTTTTCTCAGTGTAAATAAGATAAGCAAAGATATATTATATAAAAGAAGTTATACAAATTAAATATATATTATAAAGTCATACTACTGCTTCAAAATGTGCCAGTATGTACAACAAAAAAAAAAGCAATTTATTTTGTGCTAATATCAATACCCACATAGTACGTTTTCAATATTTAGAATTTAAAGAACCCTAAAAAAATCTATATCATCGGGGTGGTATTCTTTTCAACTCAAAAACGGTGTCTGAATGAGAATTTGACGGCGCGACGGACGCGTAGAAAACGGACGAAGTTGACGCATTGACGGCCATTTTCCAAAGACTTACCGATGGAAAATATCGTGGTTACCTGTTCACAATTACCAAATACGGTAAACGGTTACAGACGCCGATCATGTCGATCGAATATGCCGCATTCACATCTGGAGATCTATGTGACGATCATTTATGTGCCGCAGTTTAGATTTATCCTTCACTGAATTTCGTCGACGGACGTGTTTGCAGCGCACGCGTTCGGAAAGTTGCCGCCGAAACCGGTATCAGAATTAATCAGGATTTGGTGATACGGTTTTTTCGTACACAATATAAATGAATAGTGATATGATATTTGCAAATAATTCATATTATATTACATTGAGTTCGTCCCAAGGGGATTTCTAAGGCAAAATCAGTGAAGGGGCTCCATTGCAGTATTTATGCACGTGACCTCTTCAAAAATTACATTCGGAACAAAAATAAATATCATGTTGTTATATTATTATGATATATACAATTTTAAAGCTTGACATAGCATTTAACACGATAACGTTTTAAAATACGACGATAACCTGTGGGTATAAACCTAAGTATATAACTTCAGTTATTATTTAATCGTTCACCACCGTTTAAACTATATTGTAATAGATTAGGGTAACAGTTTATTAATAGATTTCTAATATCATAATATGACGTTTATGATTCACCGAGTTTAAAATCATTAATTTATGTACCTATATTATACCAATATTTTTACCTATACTATCCAGTACCCATATACCAAATACCTAATATTCGTTTCGATATAAAATTAATATATTATATTTCTAATGGTTTTAATAAATTATTGTTAAACTTTTACTATTCGCTGGTATCATAGGCACCTAGGTAAAAACAATCAGTTTAATTATTTATTATATAATTTAAGATACAATACATGTTAATTATTTTCAAGTAATTAGACTGAGTGGTTATTTTAAAAGTGTAATTTTTTATACACTAAAATAATTTAAATATATTATATAATGTATATTGTAAATCATAATTTACGATAAACAGAATATGTTTAATATTATTATACATTTATATATTATAAAATACAATATATACTTATAATATTGAACTGTATATGCAACTGTTTTATATTAACAAACTTTCAAAAGTATATTATGAGACTGCATAATGAGACTTTATTATTCTTTTAAATACTTTTCCAGTCAAAATTCTTCAAGTCATCAATGTATATACACCTCTTAATGAAAATAGATCAATAATAAACCTAACACATTTTATAAACTGAACAATAACTTGAATGTAAATGAAAAATTTTAGACAATCAACTTGGAAGCAAAATTATAACTGTACTAAATGGTGTTCCCTTCAGCAACTATATAATATTTTAAATTACTGTTGAAAGTTTTGATTTACTTTCTTATTATTCCCTTTTAAAATTAATATATTTAATCAAATAGGTATTTGACACTTGAGTAATTAAACATGAGATAAATGCATACTATACGTATTTCATTAAAAGATTGACAGAACTGTGAACAATTAAAACAGAGAAGTGTACATTTCAGTGTAGTGTCATTATGCGTTAAGCTTAAGGGTGCTTAAATAATATTATAAAAAGTCAAGCTTCCACTACTCGAAGGGATTTTAAGTATACGTTTCTTTTATATATATTACTGTTGATGTGGTTTTGTATGAAAAAAAAACATTACGGTAATTTTCAGTTGAATTTAATCCATTTGTCTCGTGTTGGCAGTAGAAAAACTAAATAAATATAACATTATTTTATTATATTATCGCGTTTCTCTTTTTACTCTTTTATAAACGCTTATACTATAATAACAAAGACTGTCTCACGAATGACATGATAAATTCATTATTTAATACGATGGTTTTATTGTCGTCCACGGAGCAATGTTAATTTTTTTATATTTTTAGTTTCATATTTTTTTTGTCTGTTGGTTTTTTATCGTTTATACGGATCCCATTAACCACCGAGTAAGTCTAAGACCCTTGTGATGAGCACGATTATTAGGTACGGGCAAAAAACTTTTCGAGAAACGTCTTACATGGTAATCCTAATGAATAAACAAAATTAAAACTCGACAGCTATTTCAAGGTATGTATATATATTATAAAGTTGTACTCTCTCATTCTCGTTGCAAGGACGAAATCCCTAAATAGGCTTGTTTAATCCTCAAATAGAATATACCGTTCATTTATCCATCCCTTCCTCATCTTACGTTATCTTCCAACATATTTTTTGTATCCGTTAACCGTCTTGATGTATACGTAGACTAAACACAAATATTTGCTTGCGTTTTAACGGGCTTACTGTCGAATCAAATTTTAATGACTAATAAATTTATTTTTTAGATGTCAAAATATTTACTCGTTTTTTAACTTGTTAACATTTTACTCACATTTTCGTAAAAATATTTGATTCCTTTAATTATTACAATATTTGTGTGTGTTTCAAAAAAATGCTTAAATTTTTTTTTCTTTAGTCTATTTTTTAACAACTCTGAAAACAAACAATAATTACTATTTTTATTTTTAATGATAAATATAAAATAAAACACAGCATACATGTTTAGTTAAGTCTTGTACATATCTACTAACTATACTTGAATACGTTTTGAAGTATCAAATAAGTACATTATTAAAAATGTGTAGAAGAAAACATTAATTTATTTAAGATACTTTCGATTACTCATTATTCAAATTTGGGTAAATAAGTATATTTCAATCGTGTTTAAGTCATTTAACTTTAAGTCACTAAACATGACTACACGCAGCTAATCAAAAATCCTTATTAAAATATACGTGTATTGGCACAAAGTTGAAAACCATTGCTTGGAAAACTAGTTAAAATGTTCTAATTTAGATAATTATATTTAAAAATATGCTTACATCGAGAATTGAAATACAAAAGTATTATTTTGTTTCAACAAAAGTGCAATTACAATACAACTCTTACTCTATTCATAGACATAGAGGAAAACATATAATATAATATTATAACAAGTGGGGCCAGTGACAATAAAGGCTTTATTATTTAACAAATTATTCATTTATTTACATGTAAACATATTTTAACAATATTGTTACTTTCTATTTAATATAAGAAAAAAAAGCCAATAGTTTTTGAAAATAAGTGTTAAAACATTTAAAAAATATAAGACGAAATATTTGTTTTAATGAGAGACAATATTAAATTAAATCAAACTTAATTAGAATTGTTTTTAATTGCTGTCTGGTGAATAAATTATAAACATTAAATAAATATGAGTTAATTTAATAATTATATATTTAACAATTTAATTTATAAAATTCTAAAAAAACCAAAACATTATTTATATCTGTCGTATATATATAATTATAAAATATAAATTAAACAATGTGTTTAATTGTACCTCAAAAATATAATTTAAGTCTTAAGGTACTATAAACAACTAAATTATTTACAATAATTTACAACAATTTTTCCTATATCACCAATAATCCCCCCCTCCAATTAAAGATTTTACTTTTATTATGAAAAAATTATCATTTTAGGTACCTAGCAAATTAAATCATTTTTGGGTAACTATCTTCTTACCATCAAGCACTCCCAACACTTGTTCATTGGAAATCAGAAATAATAAATTACCTAAACGAATTCCTATTTCAAGCCTAGATTTATTTCGCAATCTGCTTGAGCCACGTTATATTTTAATAAAGATAGATTTATACTACATTATGAAATATCCTTTTATTTTGGGCCTTCTGATTTTTATTAGTTTATAATACCTAGAAGATGTGATATTATTATGTATACATTGCCTAAATTTGTTTTTAATTTTATTAAATTCTTACTATAGACACTTAACATTATAATAAAAAATCGTTAAAATTAATATATATAGTTTTTAAGTAAATTGTATACGTATAACACAAATTGAAATTTAAAAATAACATTAAATAATATTCTAAAATAATAATATTCTACAATAAATTATATTGTAGAATTTGATAAAAATTTCTATGATTTTACAACTCTAGTTTTAACCTTGCGTCTATTTTATATTTTTAATTGAGCAAAAATAAATTACAAACAAGTTATTTTAATTCAAACATTTTCAAGTATGAAATAGTTAAATTAAAAATGATATATATATATAATTAATAAAATGAAGTGGTTTCAAAAGTTTTTCATATTTCACAGTAAACTTATTTGTTTAAATAAAAAACTTATTTTATTTAATATATAAGTATACGAATATCAATTTGTTTTTCGATGTTTAATATTTGCATTCTTTGGGTACCTATGTATAAATTATTATGTATTGTATTGTATTGTAAAATATCAAATGTGTCATTTTAAAGACTATATAGAACATACATAGTGGCCTGGTGTGGCACGATAATTGGCCTCAGTCACAAACGTCTTCTGAGGTTAAGCATCAACCGGTGTCACTAGTTCCCGGAATGGTGACCACCCGGGTTTTAGTGACAAATCCTCGCCACATATGCACATATCCTAAAACCGACAGTGTCCTCCCTACAGTTAAAAATCTTACTAAAAAATAGCATTCAGGCTAATGACCTTTGACGCTGAAGCCTTAATTCAATAAAAAAAAAAGAACATATCTAATATATTATATCAGAAATATTATGACACCTATATAAAATCTAGTCAATCATTTAAAATTTAATTGTTAACAATTTTTAAATTAAAATTTTGCCGATTTAAACTTACACACATCTACTACTTATAAAAATTTGGTATGATATTTAGCACATTAAATCTGACTAAAATTCTAAGTCTGTATTGGCCAATAACCATTGAATGAAAACATAATTATTTTGTGCACAATGGTATTACACAATATTCACTACCATTTCAATATAACCTAATCGATATGCTTCGATTGAAAATTAATGAAAAATATACAGAGCGTGCGTATGACGTATTTTTCATTTTAAAACAGTATTTAAAATTATTTCAATTACAATTTACAACCATTGTAACTAAGCATATTTTATATAAATAATTCCTATAACATATACACTTTTATTTGCCTTATTATTTCGGTTTACTTTAGTATTTATTTTTACAGATGAAAACATTTTTTTTAATTACAAAATAGTGTTTAATTTTAAGTAAACAGTAACAAAATATATGATATTGTGTAAGTATATGTTTATTTTAGATTTTGAGCGGAACAAGGAATGTATTGATTTACAAAGTTGTATGTACTTTTTTTGTGTCTGTTATCACGTTTTAGTACCGTAAAAGTGCTCCGATTTTTTTTATCATTATCTTATATGATAGGAAAGTAAATCTAATTGGTACTTAAGAGGGTCAAAAGTAAAAAATTCTCAATAGTTTTTGAATTTGATATTTAAATGAAGAATAATAATGTTATTTATTTAATTGTAATTTAAACAAATTTTTCATTTGTGCTTGAAATTTTTAATGTATATTATTATATTTTGTACACTCAATTAAATTTTTAAACGCAATGTTTTCTGCAAAAATTAATTCAACCTACTGTATTGTTAATAGTAAAATGAATTTGTTTAATAGTTATAATATTCTAAAATACACTTCGTTATGTAGGCTGACAGACCGTCTTCGCTCAGAATTGTTTTTTGTATACAATGATTTTATATCATTGAATACAAAGAAAACCTACTCGATATCTACTATACAGCAGAACTGCTCTCACTTACTGACCTTTGTATGTGTGTGTGTGTGTGTGTGTGTGTGTGTGTGTGTGTGTGTGTGTGTGTATTAAGTAGGTAATTAATTGGTTGATTGCAACTTTGGAAAGAATTAAAAAACATTTATACAAACCATCTACTCTGCAAAAGTTTACATGATATATCTTTCTTACTATTATGTTATTTAATTCGGAACAAAGTAAATTAGATGTTTAGGTAGATATTTATACCTATATAGACGAACATTACATACATATGAAATACTACATGTGTTTGAAATGTATATTCAAATGTATTTTCATTTATTAATTGAAACAATAAACCGTTTCGTTAAACTTCCCTATTAAATCCATAATTCACAGCCATTCACAGTGGGTAATTAAGTATAGAAAATGTTCATAATAATTGTAGAAAATCGACAAAAGAATATGGAGAAATCATAAAGAATTGACGTCAATTATAATTCTCAAACCAACGAAATTAACCTTCTTTTACACTAGTTGTAAAAAAAGTTAAATGCGTTTAAATGTTACCGACGGCTGTTATTGACTATATTGTTGATTAATAATAATATTGTGATTTAATTATAATTTTTTACAAAATTAAAAGTATCTACGGATATTATTTTTTGAGTTGCGGAAAATAACAAAATTGATTTTGTCAAAAAATGGTTTTAACTAAAAATTCCTATTTTACCTTAATTTTTTTTTCTTATCCCGATTACTTTGAAAACAACCGGCAATTTTTCACTTTTGACCTCCCCTCCTCACTTTTTCTTACCAGAAAAAATACTGAAATAGAAAATTGAAGCATATTTACTAACCCAAATATTGACAGACGGAAAAAAATCAATGCCTTGTAAAATCAATGCATTCTTCACTAAAAACAATCTCTGAAATTTTCGTCCAAATTGATTGAGTAGTTTTTGAGTTTATAGGTAACAAACATATAGAAGAATCATTTTATAAACAAAAATAACAGTTGTTTTAAAAAACAACTACAATCGAGTTTCGATAATTCGAATTTCAACGGGAATAAAAATAAATATGTTATATGTATTTTTCGAATTCTATACTTCAAACACAACTTAAAAACACTTCATGGGGTAAGAAAAAAATTCGAGTTGTTGAGTTTTTCGAGTTATCGAGTTTCAAGTTATCGAGACTCTACTCTAGATAACTAACCAGTATTACATTTGATGCCAATCGCCATCATAGATAATAAGTAAAAATAGTCGATTGACTATTAATGAAGACCAAAATTATGAAGTAATAATACAAATTGATGCCTTTTGTTATATCTCTTATCACTAATGAGTCGAAGCTCCCGAAATCACAGTCAACTTAAATTATATAACAACGTGGTTGTTTCGCATTCTAGGTACTAGATCACTTGCTAGTTGCTATCTATTGTAGCTTAACCTAAAAATGATTTATATATACGCCACTGTTTACACTTTAAAACATTTGATCAAAGACTTTTATCATTTATTAGTAGGTATATTTATATGGATATTAGATATTTTGCCAAAATATAATTATTATTATTTATTTAATAATATTTTACTGTAGTAATTTATTGACAAATTATTCGTCGACTTAACGATTCGTTATTGAAATCTATAAACAATAAATAACGACTTCTGCTTAGTTTTAATCATAATATTTTGAAAAATGTATTAAACACACACCAAATTAGAACAATATTATGTTTTAATGCAACAAAAAAATGAATTTAGATACAATCCAGTTAACAAGCTCTTTTTGTACATCACAATACATTTATTAATAATTACAATAATTAAAAATTACTCTTATAAGTATTATTATTTATTTTATTAGTGAAATTGCACGCAATAGGTAACAAACATAAAATTTAGTGTGTATGGTTATATTTTTTTTTTTATTATTATAATAAATAAGCCACAACAGCAAAGATTATTGGCTTGAAAGTTATATTATTAGTTATTACATTCAATAATAATATAGTACACACATAAACACATAATATAATTTGAATGTGTCAACCAAATGTTAGTCGAAATACTTAAAAGTCAATATGCTTATTCGTAGTTATCGTAGATACATTAATTTTAGGTATATAATAACATCATCCATTTAAACTTATATATAAGTTTAAAGTTATAAAAAACGATAACATTGACTACCACACAAAAGAATCCAATTCGACAGCGTACTACATTAGCTACCGCCTATGTATGTTGGTAGTTTTTTTATGTCTAAAATTTGATGCTAGTTTAGTGGTATAGTTTGGTAACATATAGGTAACCATAGTAAATTCAGTCTCTGTTGGCCGCCATAATTGGCTTGTCCTATCCACTCCATTATTATTTATGTGAAAAACTAAAAACCAATATAAATATATATATATATATATAAGTTGAAATTCAAAGTCGTAGCCCAATTTTTATACATCAATAAACGATAGCAGCAGTGAAATAGTATTGTTCACACAGAGCCTTCTCTGCTGCCGGTTAATTAGGGAGAAATTTACATTCGATATACATAGATATTTCAGGTATTAGTTATTTACGTTAATAATGCTTTTGCCGTTTTTCATATTATTTTTTAGCTTGTTTTGATCTGCTGTATCATTCATGAATTAAATACAATAATATAATAATAAAATATCTGCACTTAAACCGATTCTATAAAATAAAATCTATAATATGCGCATAGAATTACGTTGAAGAAAGGGTGCATTTATATATGTATATACATTATGCATTTTATGCTATATAATATACAAACTGTACTATATAAAATATTTTGAATAGTTATCATATGTATGATATGTACCTATCGTAAAAAGTTTATACCAACAATACTTAATAATAAATATATAAATTTCTCAAAAATGTAGTTTTAAATTTGAAATTCAAAATTTATAAATAGAAGTCATAACTTATGAAAACATTTTAAAAATGAGCGGTTAAAATGTTTAGTGAATACAAAATTAAGTCTTTAAACTATAACAAACTATTTTAGTTAAGCTTAAAATAAACAAAATTAAGAGAAATACTTACTTATGTGCAAGTATAACTCATGAGTTGTGACTTTAGAGTTTTAGACTATAAGGCTTTAGACTATAATTTTGCTATGAACTTTTTTATAATAATTAATTATAGGAAAAAAATTTTTTTATTGATATTAAAATTGTAATTTATCATTTTTATCATATTTTTAATCACTTAATAATGGCATAAAAATATAGCAAATAATTTCTTAAAACCAATTTCATTCGTACACGTATATAATTTTATTGAAATAGCTTACATCAAATAATAATGATAATACAACAAATGTATCTTATCAAATAAATATTTTTTAGCAAAATTTTGTCAGTAAATTTCACTCATATTTAATTTAAGACATATGTTGTCAATGCATTTTTTTTTATGTATTTACAAATTTAACTAAGTGATTTTTCTCTTGCTTTCTATATTGTATTATTATTACATTTACGGAAAGTAACAAAATTGAATTATAATTAAATTTATCAAAATGCAACACAAAGGAGATGAAAATGTATAAAAAAACTGTTATTTGGGCTTAAATGAACAGTATAATTTATGGTGTCTAATTGATTTGTCGTCAGTTACTATTAGTTAGAAGAGGGTAAAAGCATAAGTAATAAATAGCTGGACGACAGAATAATCATTTTAAAAGCTTTGACTACAATACAATACTATAATGATCAATAATTGGCTAAACGTAGTTTTAATGTTTTTTTAAACTAAATTAGAGACGTTTGTTCAATGAGATATAATATTGCCAAATTCTAAACTTTAATTATCCTCTAATTATTTTACAGCACAATAGTACATAATATAGCTTTATTGTATCGATATCGATAATAATTTCTTTACAAATAAGATCTGTTGAAACTAAATTGAAAAAGTGTTTCATATATTATACAAATTATAAATCTTGACCAAATTAAAAACGTTTGATTCTATAGTTGATGAGTAACATATATAATACATACATTATTCAAATTAACATTTAGAGTAAATTATTATAATAATACAGTGTTCCAATTCTTCGCCCACGTAATATTTATAACAGCAGTTACTAGGTATACTAACCTTGCGGAAATTTAAAAGAAAACCAAGATAGGCTTCTCCTCGTGGTAATTTAATCAATAATTCATAACCTTTTAAGTTATTAAACATATTCAACGATTAATGTTTTTACATTTTAATGATGACAAGTATTATTTAATTTAATCTATTCTTAACTCTTATTTCAAGTCATCCTCAATAAATCCTATTATTAGAATAAATCTATAAAATGCATAGGCGGGTATCCATTGAAATTTTAGGAGAGCCAATATTTTTACGTCAAATGGGGGCTTTGATCCCACACAACTAAAAGCTTTTTGTTTGAGAGAAGAGGAATCTAATTAATTATTTGGAAAATAAGCCCTCAAGACCCCCACCACCAAACAGACAGATTTTAATTGTGTGAGATCAAAGCCCCCTACTTTCGATTTTCACCTATGATGAAATGTTTATTGATTGAGTACTACAAATGTTAATATTTTATAATTTATTTACTTTTAGAAAATGTTTAATACTGTTAATTATGATATGTATTATGATATTATAATTATAATGTTGTTAATTTTTTAACCAATACTACTTCTTAATTAATCAATTCAATAGTTGTGATTAATACGTTATACAGACTACAGAGTAATTCACCAAACATGGTCACTTCGTCTTTTTTTCAATAATGTAGTTATTCAAAATCTGATTTATGGATTTTTTTAAATACCCATACTTAAAGACCATATTTTCAAATTTTAGAGATTTTTTGTGATATTTAAAGAGTGTCCTATGGAGATACAAATTTATGTTCATGAGTAAAATGAAAATAGAAAAAAAAAATAAAAAAATATAAAAAAAAAAATAAAAAAAATAACCTCTTTTTTACTGTAAATTATTTAGTGAATAATTTTTCTGGAAATGTTGACGTATCAGAATCAAAATTCAAACGAGTAATTTTCTAGATATTTAACAATGTGTACTAAGGACAATACTATAATAGGTCCATGAAAATGGGTGTCAAAGATATGGGTGGTATGATGATTTGAACATTTTAGTAATAAATATTAAGCTATCAACACTAATAATTTGTAAAATGGTCCAAATATAATAAATACTAGGTCCAATATTGCATCTATTTCATATCTTTGTGAAACCATTTTTAATGACTAGCTTTATTATTCTTAGAATAAAAATTATAATTTATAATAACTAAGAAATTACTTTTTTTAATTTCAAATTAGGTATATCAATATTTTCCAAAACTATTATTCACTGAATAATTTAAAGTAAAAATAGGGTTCTCATTTTAAAAGCAGAAATTTGTATTACTACAAGACACTCCTTAAGTTGTAAAAATTTTTTTTTTTAATTTTAAAAAAACGGTGTTCGAGTATAATATTTAAATATGCCAAATATCAACATTTTAATGAATTAATTATTAAAGGAAAAAATGGGGGCGAGCATGCTTGTCGAATAACTCTGTATATAATATATAATATGAATTCAATATAATATCTCAGTTATTATTAATATTCATTCTTTGTTATTATAATTGCACAATTAATAATAGCATACAATAAACCAAATTAAAATAATATAAGATACTTACTACAAAAGCTACAACAACCTACTGGTATAAATGCATAATATGCATACTTACCAGATATTTATATTATAATAAATATATTTATATATTCTAATGTTTTAACAACACGATTTATATACTCCACAGCAGCATTATATTATTGTGTTTAAAATGTTTGAATATATATATATGTAACTAAAAATAATGAAAAAATTGATTAAATTTGAATCAATTTATAAAACATGACACCAACGATTCAAACAATATGTAAGAATGTATGGACTATTGGTACATTCAAAACAAAACACAACATATTCATGAAAAAAATATTAATTAATTGACTAGTTTGATAGGTACAAAACGCGTAATTATATTGAATTTCGTAATAAATTTGGTAAAAATATATTTTAGTAAAATTAATAGCTATGTAGGTTCAATAATGCATTATGAATTTAATCATCCAATTTATTAGCTGCATCATATAAGACAAAAGTATTACAAGCGTGAACAGTTCTAAATACTATTTTGTACGTTCTATAATACTAAACTATTAAAATATTATTTTTGTTTCTGTTAATGTCGGTCAAATGACTCAATTTAAAACATATTATTTTAATTATGATAAATGATGCAAATAAAATAATAATATAAAAGTAAAATGTACTGAGCATCTGTATATATATAGTATGAATATACTAATCTTTTAATTCAAACTTATTTCAAAAGCTCTTGAAATCTTAGAGTCATTAATATGTGAGTATAGGAATATAAAAATAACTCATCAAATTTTGTTATAATAAACCTACATGTTACTTACGCATAAAAAATATTACTATTAAAATATTAAATAATTAAAACAATAATTTAAATATTAACGCAACAATTTTAAAAAAATATAAGAATACCTAGCTATTTTAGTTAGTATACCTACCTCTTTTTTTTTTTTATTAAATAAAACTTTATATACAAAATTTATACAAGAAGCATTATAAGTAAATGCAATAATTTTACAAATATTTATACAGATGGCTTGATGGACGTGTTATTGTGTAACCCTATTTAAAAAATAAGTATTTGAAGTTAAATGTGATTCTGTGATTTACGATATTAAATATTAGGCATTATAATTCGTTTTTATTTAGGGTTAATCTATTTTAGTATGAATGAGAGATAGTTTAAGTTAATATAAGTTGACATTTTTATTACCTAGCATAATACTTATTTAGTGTTATTTTTAAGAACTATTTATTATTACAAATTTACACAATATAGTCCAATAATTATATACTTCAATATAGGTACATATAATATATATTTTTTATACTTCAAGGCCAGATCTAGGGATATGAGTCTCTACATAAGTAAATTTCAACTTAAATTTATTGAAATGGTAGATCTACCTGCATGTATGATATTATGATAAATATTATATAATAACTATTTACTATTTATTATATAACTATTATACAATTATAATACATTAAAGCTAGTGTTAAATGTTTCAGACCTTAATATTGACAATTACGATTTTATTAACTCCAAAAATCAACAAATTTTAAAAATCGCATAAAATTTCCTAATAATGTTTATGACTAATATTTAAACAAATGCTTTTTGTATAAGAAATTGTATAATTTATAAAATACTTTTATGTATAAAATCAAGAGTTTTTTTTTGTATTTTACTGTGTAAGTACTAAATATTGTTTTTATTGTACACTTCAAATTATTCTAATATTTTTTAATAAGTTATTTTAACAATTATCAGTAAATATATCATAAATCTAAATTAGTTAAATATTTATAAATATTATTAATGAAAATTTTAAATATTATCACACAAATATTTGTGTTCATGTGAAGAATTTTTTGTATAAGTACGAATATCTATTATTTAACCGTAAGCAAAGTAATTTCCTTTTATTAAGGGTATCTATAGACTATAATATAGTAATAATATACTATACTATACTAATAATAGACTATACTATAATAATAGTATTATAATGAAATATATAAGTTACATGTCAATTATTTCAATAGAAATGTGTGCATTTTATTATTATCCCTAGATGTTTAACATTTTCAGACCCAGTCCTGAATACATTAGCAAAACATATAGCTAGAAAATTAAATGTATTAATAATAATGAATTCAATATACAATTTTATGTTGTATTTGCTTGATTCATATACCAATGTTTTACTACTTAGAATTTGTTTGATTTTAAAAATTAGGTTTAGGATTTTTAACAATTAAATAATATGACGGCGCACGGTTGGCTCTTACAACATATATAGATTATTATTATATATGCAATAAAAATTTTTTATAAGTTCAAATATTGCATTTTATGTACGCAATTTTAAGAATTTGTTCCACATCATAAAGTTTCAAGGACTATTATATAATATAAATTCCCAGATTTTTTTTCGTGCCATTACATCTAAATCATTTTTTTTAGAAACATTTTCTCAAAAGATTCTAAAAGACTGAAACTTCTTAGTAGATGGAACTCTATACTCAAGTCTGTACTGTAGGTACTCTTTTGTCAAAAAAAATCTCAGAACCTTTTAAGTAAAAAAAAAAAAAAAGATAGTACCCGTTTGGTCAATAAATTGTTCATTTAAATGTAAGCAACTATTTGTGAGTTACTAACTATAAACTCCATTAAACATTCTCAACATATTTCATTTCTGTAAAAAAAAACTCATATAATATAATCATAAACATAAAAATTAAAACCTTCTTATGAAGACGTATGAGTGTTTTTTTATTTTAATTTTTAATTTTAATACATTGCTATTTACTTTTCAAATTTTATATAATAACTCTGTATATAGCAAAATACTTTGAATTACTATTATATTACATACTTATACACGTTCATAAAAGAAACTTTACACTGCAATAGTGAAGTTTAAATAATTATTTTTTATGTTGAATTTACAATCAAAAGTCTTTAGATACCTAAATGTATCTTTTACGAATAATTTTCTAATCAATAAAGGACCGTCTTTTTATTTGTTTTCAGGCAAAATTGTTTAAGACTTAATAATTTGAGCTTAGACGCCATTCAGAGTGTATCACTAATACATGGATATCTACATATAGAATATAACATATAAATATAAATTATATGTACCTAATATTATAATGTAATAGTTCAAATTTTAAAATTATTTAAGTAGGTACTAAAATATAAATAAATATAAATATTAATATAAAATTTATAATATTTATATAAATATAAATATTATACTCAATTATAATATAATAGATTAACTAATAAAATTGGAAACATAGATTAATATTTTAATCGCATATCTTAATTAATATTATTATTAAAATTCTTTGTAATTATTAAAAAGTTCAAAAACGTTTAGCAATTGGCAGAATATGTTCTTCATTTCACTAAAACAATTATATGATAAATGTGAGTGAGAAATTAAAAAAAAAAATGGAAATTCTCCGTGAACAAATATTTGTTAAATTGACGGAGTTATTAAAAACAAGACGATTCTTGATTGAATCAATAAATTATTGTGTGTATTGACAATGGACATATGACATTTAGAAAATTTATATTCATATATATATATATGAGCACGCCTCGCACTATACTTGCGTGTAGTAATAGTTACATAAATATGGCGGATTCGTGGAAAACATAAAACGGGGCAAATTTTTCATCCCCTCCGACGAGAGATATTCCTGTAGATTCTAGGACAACGGTATTATAGTGACTAATAGCTAAATAGTTACACGACATGGCGTTCAAAGACTATTTCGCCGGAGAGTCGATCTGATATGCGCGATGAGATATAAACGCGCCGCGTGTATAACACAATAATACGAGCCAAGACAAGTAGGGTAATGATTTTAATTATTATTATTGTGTCAATCGCATTGTGCCGTGTGTATAATCTTCCTGTTTTTTCCTTCTCATCATCCGGCTCGTTTTTTTTTTTCTGTTGTTTCCAGGTCGGCCGGCTCGTGTTCGTCGTCGGTGTGCCGTCTGCTGGACGACGGCGGAGACAAAACGCCTCCGCCGCCGTGCTGGTGTAGCGCGGAAACCGCGGCCGTCCTCGGTGACCCACATAACGACGATATGGCCCGGACGACAACCGGTTACCGCTGTCCGCCGCGTGGATCGCTGCCTCAGCGTCGAGGCACCGCCGCCGCCGACGACGCCGTTGAAGGGGGACGACCGCTGGTGCGTACGCGTCTCGCCGCAGACGTTCAGTCAAACGTACAGCGTCCGGCCTCGCGTATCGTGCCGTCTCGTTGTGTCAGTGCGGGTGATTGGTGTGATAACGGAGACGTCGATGTCGACGACGACGACGACGACGACGACGACGACGACGACGACGACGAAGACGACGACGAGGATTACTATTGCGTTTACGAGGACGAAAACCTCCGCCGAGTGGATAACGACATAGAAGTTCGCGATGATAACCGAGTGCGCGCCGTAGTGCTGATGGACAACGGGAGCGGTTTGATTATCGGCGGCGGGGGCGTCGGTGGGACGGCGGACGGCGGTAAGCCCCAGGCGGCTGCCGCCGAGAGAACTTACGCGTCCACGGAAGCGCAGACGGACGAGACGGCGTGCTCGTCCGCGTACAGGGAACAGCGGCGGCGGGAACGCCGGGAACGCCGGATGCAACAGCAACGACGCGTCCACCCGCCGCCGCCACCTCCGCCCGCGCTTTCGTCGTCGTCGCTGCTGCCGCCGCCACCGCCGCCGCTTCTGTTGCAGCAACAGCAGCAGCCCGCGATCGCCGTGCCTGTCGACCCGGACAGGCTGCCCGACCTGTTGCTCAACTCGCACCTTCCACCGCCGCTGTACACCACCGTCGGCGGCGGCGTGTGCGAAGTCGCCATGGCCACCCGGGCGGCCACCTTGCAGGCGTCCCTGTTGCCCAACCCGTTCCAGCACCCCCATCAGCCGCCCGGGGCGCCCGTCAACACGCCCGGTGGATTTCGCCTGCCGTTCGGCATCATACCGGCCAGGAGACGAAGGTCAGTGTTTATAATGCATAATACCGTGTTATATGTACATAATATTATATTTTGTTATATATATGTATAGGCGTATTATAATAGTGATCACCCGTTAGCGTTTGTTTTTTCGACGTTTGGTAAATGTTTTGAAAACAAAAATACTGTAATGCCGTAGCATTACAATTTTTATACCTATCGAAATCCCTTAGATTTGATAGGTAGAAGGGTTCATAAAATTATTCGCACGTGCGTTTAGCAAGTAGGTACACTTCGGTTTGAAAATATTTTAGGGCATTAATAAATAGAAATAAAAATGCATAAGTACTAAAAAGAATATGAATTTTAAAAAAAACGACTCTGGAGAGTTTATATATTATTTCCTTCAGATAAATATAATGTTGACCTGGGGAGTTTAAACATTTTCTTCGGGTAATCATAGTGTTGACCCTGGTGAGGTTACCATCGGGAGAGTTTACCACGGCCCGTTTCAGTTCGGGTACAACGTATAATAGGTAGTTATTGTAAACGATTATAAATAAATAGACACATGAACTGTATATCATACGGTAGTTATAGGTAGGTACTTAGGTGAGTTACGCAAACGCGCGACCAATCGGAGCGTTCACGTATTGCATAATATTAAATACCATCTCTCTTGTCTCTTGGTTCGAGTTTTTCATCAAACGTCATAACACACGAGGTTTTTAAATTTTCGTCGAGCTTATAAGCTAGTAGAAGTACTCGTACAGGAAACATGATATAGGTACCCGTGCGTCGTCGTGGTCGTCTCTCATCAGTCATCACTACGTTATATTACACAGGGTCGTATAATGTAAACGTAAATTGTGTCATAGCGAATACCCAATAATATATACCAATAAAGAAGAATTTGAACGAAGACCGCACTGCGAAGATAGGACAAATGTGTTGCAGCAGCGTATTTACCTGTCCTGTACGATAGCTTGCACGCCGCAGACACTCCTAGGCGATTGATATCTGCAGCATATATAATATTACCGCCGATATGTATACGGTCCGTTTAAAAACGTCCCATAAGGACAGGTTCTCGCGGTCGTTCGTATTTATACAATAAAAATAATAATAATCGTAGT
This sequence comes from Pentalonia nigronervosa, assembly GCA_014851325.1. Classification (NCBI taxonomy): domain Eukaryota; kingdom Metazoa; phylum Arthropoda; class Insecta; order Hemiptera; family Aphididae; genus Pentalonia; species Pentalonia nigronervosa. The sequence goes on along the minus strand of JACXSJ010000481.1, from coordinate 74,099 downwards.
GATGATGGAAATATACACTATGGAGCGCAATCAGCTCTAACAACGCGTCGTACATTCGGCGGTTTTACGACTCATTAAAATAAGAGGATATTATAGAAGTGAAATCCAGGATGTTTGCGTTGTGCATAGATGATGATACTCTGCACGTATGTTTTCATGCGACACCCTATTGTTTGCGCGGCGTACAACAATATATAACATGCAATATAGGTATAGTGTCACGGTCATCACTACAACACGCGTACGAGAGTGTTTATTATAATAGTAATAATAATATTATGCGCGTGGTACATAGAGTTTGAGAAACTTTTTGTTCATTAGCCACCGCATTGTACCTACCGATACAGATCGCAGTGACAACCGATAAAATATTCACCAGAGACAACGGACATCGTACTGTCCAAAGCCGAACGATTTCAAATCCTCCCCCGCGTTTATACGTCATCGATTTATGTATATGAACATCTGCAGACAGTAATGCAAATATATTATATACGTTTTTTAATATTATGTTGCTCAATTGTTGTGTCGTCGAAATGTATTGAATAACGCAATACACGAAATAATATTATTATAGGTGCCCGTTGCCGTATAAAAACAAGTGTTTACTAAAAAGTAGAAAAACTAGAATTTAGTAATTTGCGTTAAATCGAGCGCGCGCTATTCTTTATCATATTATTAATTATGCGTATGTTTCTTTTTAAACTTCAACCAGACAATATCTTGAGCATTATTACACAATATTACATTTTTTTTTTTAACTTTTGACGACATTATACTTTGATATTCAACATTTTTTTCATGTGATTCAAAAATTTAAAATGTGTTTTAAAAAAATCGTATAATGTATGTTGTCTATATAAAAATTTAATAATATGTCTGGTTTACGATGGAAAAAAATCCCTGTATATCTGTATTGTAAATTAAATGAAAGTACGTGCTACGATATTATCATATTAGTATACTAAATATTTTATCATTATCGTGAAAATCAATTTTTGTTTTCGGTACCTATAAATATTCATTCAATATTATGAGATTACAGTTAGTTTTAAGGTTTGAGATAGGGTACCAATTTTATTGTCCCAAGTCATTTCCAATATGTACTGTGTAGATACAAGGTATCCAATATTTTCATATAATGATTTAATTTAATTGCTCACAAAATAGTGCACTTTAACGTTTAATATATGTATAATAACATGAAACCTTCAAAGTATTTAGGCAATAGTATAATGTTTTCAAAACTGGCAAAATTACGTTTCTAATTACAAATCAATATCATAATTTAAGATTTTAACTCATTCATCAAATTCTAAATACTGATATTATTTACCTATTGACTAAATATGTGTTTATTATAATTATTGCTTACAAACAAAATTTTAATAATCGACTATCGTGAAGGTCCGATAAATGAACTATATAATCGTTCGGATAATATCATATTTAGTCAAACATTAACAGTAGAAAACAAGGCTAGCCCACTTAAAAGTTAAAATAATGCGAACCTAATAATATCGCAAGCTACCATCATATACATAATAATTATTCGTTATTTCTCGTTCAATTTTACAATTCAACTATATAATACAAATACATATTATACATATGTGTACTGTGTTGTGTGTGTAGACGATTTGGATAAAATATGAGCTCGTGAAGTAATTGACGTAACGCTCATAACTGTATATACATTTATAAAACGTATACGATGTGTAACGATATCGTACATTATCATTAATAATAGTATATAATACAAATGACGATCGTCATATCAGACGGCTATGGTTCAGTTTTCGAAATTTCACATCCGGTACCTAGTTCGCAAAATAAAATACCAACAAAAAACGGTATCATAAACGTATGAACGAAAAACACAAAAATGAGCAAATGGATGTGTTCAACCACACGTCCATATTATAATAAGTACAATTGTTGTAGATACCATGTTGCACGCGAACACATTATTACACGTGCGGGAACCGATTAATAACAATTAACCGTACACAGTTTTCTTCTTTTCGCATAGGAACGAAATAAATTTATCGTATTATTTTCGTCTTCGTTCACTGTTTCTCTCCTCTTTTGAAGAAAGCGTGTAGTGTACCCGTACGCCCGCAATTCTCGTTCGATAAAACGAGATAATATGCAACAGCGGCATCATATAATCACGATGATAGTCTTCAACGGATAGTAAAGGGTGCGGTGGAGAGGAAGACGTGTCATAATCATCTCGAGGAACGGTACCTACCTATGTGTATAGTATACGATATATATATATATAATATATCATTATTATCATTATTATTATTATTATTATTGTTATTTTAAGCGGCGGGCCAGCCGAGACGGTCGTGCGTGAAGCCGAGATCCGTCGGCCATGTTTTCACTTGCAATCTCTGATTGAACTCTGTAAAACACTCGGCGGCAGACCACATAGTAAATGGTTTCGACTATTTTTTTTTCATAGACCATACTTTATCTACCATTGTTAGAGGAGTGTAAAAAGAAATAAAAAAATAGGTACAATTTTTTATAGGTAGGTGGCGCTGGTGTAGGTGCGTAGTCAAATAATAGTATAAAACAATATTACAGTATATTATAGCATTTCCATAATATATTATAATAATGCCAATAATATAGATAAATTATTAAGGAGGAAAAAATGGTTTATACTTCGTAGTTTGTATAATTCTGCATATGTACATATAATAATTAATAACTAATAGGTTATACGCAATAAAATAAATTATTTACGGTCGATCAAAAATTCATGTTGTAAAAACTGTGAAGATTTCAAACAATTCTGCAGCCTATATAAACTACAGACAAACAATTATGAATGTTTAAAAAAAACATATGGCTGTAGCATAATATTTTCAGTGTTAAAATATAATAATATTTTGTAAGTAAAATATATATATTTACCACTCTAACATACAAACACATTAAATATATTAATATATAATGTAATATAGGAGTAAGAGAGTTAAAAAGGTATCTCATCGTTGTCTTTGTACCATTATGCCTGACATATATCTATTTCGATAGAATAATCGAAAAAGTGTAAAACAAAAAAAAGTTTGAATGACACTCAATGGATATTAATAATATAGTTTTTATCATTTTCCCTATCACGGTAAATTAATTGCTTTCTCTGATTTTTTTTTCATAACACAAATGTGTATCAGTTTAAAAAAAAATGTGAAAAGAGCAGTAAACAATATTATTTTCAAAAATTATTTATTAAAAAATATTATTAACTATATAAAACACGGTTAGACACTCTATATAATAAAGGTATAGCAATGCACATGCGCACACTGTATCTTACTATCTTTAGGTACGTAGGTACGAAATGGTAATAGTAAAAACAGCTTGCACTGTACACCTGTACAAAAACATTTTAGCGGTTTGAAAAATAAACTCCGTTGTTGTCTAATTTGCGGTGTATGTTTAAAATCTGTTGGTTACAAAGAAAAAATAAAAATAAATATCGACAAACCAGGAGTGTGCACACGTGTTATCGATATACATGATGCCTATAATAATATTCTTCTTTCTTTTTTCGCCCGTTAATGAATTTGCATATTCTTCATCCTGTGTGTATAATAATTATGTATTTTGCCTCCAGCACTCACGTATATCGTGGATGTCACGTTTGCACACTATATACTAAACTGTCTGGTGAAGTGTAAATGGATCAGATTAAGTCTTGGGTGTATAATGTAATGATAGCAAAGCACTAAACGCTATGGGTTTATGGAATTAGGTTGGGTAATGACATAAATCTAGTATTTCTGATTGCAAAAATTAAAAGATTACAATATGTACGTCGTGGTAAACTGGTAAAAAATTCTAGCCCTAATTTATTTCGTAAACGTAAATAGTTATTTTCGTAATAAAAAAAAGACTAATAAAACAGAAACAGTAGGTATGTGAAGCACCAAGTAGGTTGCATTTAAAACAAATTTACTGCGAAAAGCGTTTTATTGAAATGTGAAAAAAGCTGATGGCACAATTATTTATGAATACCAACTAAACCATGCAGAATAAAAAAAAGCAATTAAATAATTATTAAACTATTGAAAAGTGATACTGTGCATAATTGTTATGTTATGGACGTAGAAGACAAAAAACAAAATAATTAAAGTCAACAACTAACATAATATATTTTTTCACTTAATTAGCAGTTGTATAAATGTATAATTTATTACCTATCGACTTATAATCATAATACCAAGTCAATATTTAGTTTTATAAAATGTTATAGTAGTTTCAGTTTGTCTTAAAAGCAAGTGAGATATACAATTATACAATTAAACGTTTAGGTATATAAATTATAAATTTCCTTGTTACTTAACTTTTTGGAAGTATAAAAAAATGTTATCATGATTGTTGTTCTATATTTTTTAAAACGTATACTTACTAATCTAAATATAAATTATATAATTTAATAAAATAATAAAATAGGTAATATGTTATGTAATTTTGCGTCTATAAACATTAAATGTTCGTATAATAAATTAATGTAAACATCAACCGAAATTAGTGTTAAATTAAATTGCGTGATTAATGAACGATATTTTGAAATTACGTATTTATGTACCTATATCCGCAGAGTCATCAATTTATCATCAAAACTACATCTACGGCAGTATTTTATAAGCTCTTATGCCATGTCTGTTTCGGGAAGTTTATTTTTTGTCTTTGTTTAAAATCCGTCACGTGCATCATGTGTGTATACAATATATTATTATTGTGTTTACAGAGGCTTATTTTTTTATCCCGCGAGTAAGGCCGATTTATTGTTAATTAAAAAAGAAACAAATTAAACACACGTTCGTCGCTCTTATTAAAAAATACAAAATAAAATTGAAAAAGTCAACACGAAGATCGATCCGGGTTAATGGGTAAAAGGTGAATTAAAAAAAAAAAAAAAACACCCCATAACAACGCACGAGTCGGTAGGTTAAAAGCGTCGTTATTTTCGGACCGCCGACCGCAGACCAATTATTATTACACGAGTTTACTGCAAAGTCCGACTTACCGTCACTATTATACACGTGATCCTGTATACCTATACCTACCGTAGACGCGATCGTTATAATATTCTCGGCCGGACGTATATAATAAACAATAATGTTATACTAATAATAATAGTAGTGTGTACCTATAATGGCCGACGGATATAATGTTACACGTTAAGAGCGTTGCCGGCGTAAAATAAAATCCGCCACCGCCGCCACCCCGTCGTGGAGGGGTCGTGGCGTTTTATCGCGCCGGGCTTTATCCCTCCGCCCGAAAATATAGAAACGCCGCCGTCATCGGATACGCCGCCTCCGCCGTCACTGACGCCATTAAATTGAGATGCAATGTTATTATTATGTTTGCGCGAGTGTTCAATTCAAGGAAATATAATAATAACAACAACCAGCCGTATATAACTAGCCGGTATCGTATTTTACGTACCTTCATTACAGAGTGTTCCATAAAAAAATGTCCGGGTTTCAAAAAATCATAACTCCCCGGGTTTTGCCGCGATCCCCATCAGTTATCATCAAATGAACCAGGCGAGTTGCTAGTATTTCCGCCT
>JACXSJ010000481.1:47403-68400 GCA_014851325.1 Pentalonia nigronervosa | reverse complement strand
CGTTAAACAACATATTAACCTCAGCCGCAAATACGGCACAATGGCGCCCGGTTAATGAAAAACAACAACGCGCCGCCGCCGCCGCCGGTGCAGTGTTGCGACAACTAATACACCATACACGTAAAAAAATATTAAATAATATAACCTACGTATACCCATATATTTTTATTATCATAATATTGTAAAGGAGGTTTTTTATTATTATTATTTTCTGTTAACCTATTGTAATAACTTCCACCTGTTTCCCCGCCCCTTATCCCGCTAACCATCACCGCCACCGTTTCGTTCGGCGTGCATACCAATACAAGAGGCGGTTAGAATTTTTTCGATAAACCCGCGTATTTAGGTACACGATATAATAATATTATAAACATTTTATATATAAATGCAATACCACAGACTCTATTAAATCTATATTTTCATATAGTCTGGTGACAATACCGTTGCCCGACGCCCAGTGTTCCTACAGTATAATATCATTTTATATTGTCTATAGGTACATAATAATATGTCGTGAGTATTGTATATAGATGTGTGTGTGAGTGTGAAAAATACGTTTATACAAGCAGACAGTGCCAGACACACACGTAATACCATAATATATAGGCAGATATGCGTTATGTATACTATCGTGAAGTAATAATCGAAATGATATACCGAGGAAAAGCGTGAAAAACGAAAACGCATTCCGCAAATATTGTCTCCCGCGTATACATAGGAACAAACACGCACATGTATGTGTACGGACTTATCGGAAAGTAAAAACCTACTCCGTCGCATTGTGTGCTCGTGTACACGATAGTGTGTTATTATATTCGTACGCGTAATAATAATAGTATATTATCGTGCCCACTATAGCATTACACGTTATATATACATATATACCTAAGTATATATGAGTGTGTGTGTGTTAAGTATAGTGATCTCCCCGAGTGAGGCGATCAAGGCCAATGTCCGAGTGAAAACTCGTATTAAGAGCACAGTAGTCGTATTGTACTAGTATTATATACATATATATGGCATCGGCGCCACGTGCAAACGCATGGTATGATTGCGTAGAGGGGAATGGGACTCCTTGTACTTTTAATTTCATTCAAATTTTCCCAACATAAAGAAATAAATTATTTATTTGGTTTGTGCTAAACTTTAAAAAACAATAACAAAATGTTTGTAATAATAATATATGTGAATTTCCAAATAATTATTTAACATGCACCACAGTAAATACAATAATAATTTTATTGATATGTCATTGATCATTAAAACATCAATTAAACAGAGCAAATCATAATTTATTTTTTGACACAAATTACGCCAATATACATTTTTATGCTTCTGGGATAAACTTGGCGAAAATTAGTATTTGCGATTTATAGAGATATGACTATGAAAATAATAAATAATTTTTATATTTAGAACGTCTTTTTTACAAAGATTTAACCAAGATTTTACAAATCTATACAATATACACGCAGGTTTTACTATTCGTAAATACCTACGATAAATTCTAATTATGCCTCATCCAGCATATGACATTGTCGCTATTCCTACAAGGAACCTGTGATTTGTGAATAATAAAGATGACTGATATGCATCTTAACTATACGAGTCACCCGACGTGAAATATTTGGGAAACAAGCTAAGCATTTTTTCATGATGATGTGGATAGATGTTGTCTCAAGCTTGTTTCGTCGCATTCGCGTTTGATCGAAAATCTTCGTAAATCAAACGGCGACCACTGTTGTTGTAAGACTTGACGAAATAAAAAAAATATCACGGTTACCTGACCCTCCCTCCCCTCGATTACCCATACTGTATACCATGATAAGATTAGCGGTTACCTAGACCGAACTTGATTACCGTTGTACGGAGAGGACCGGGAAGCTTACTGGACACGTTTCGGTGTCGTTCTAAAGTCGCACGATCCGATCACGTTAAACACCATATTATTCGAACCGTAACTGTCATACACTAACTTTATGGTGCAACCGGGTAACCACGATATTTTCCGTCAGCCAATCTTCTGAAACAGTCGTCGTTTGTCTACCGATCGCACAGTTTTCACGTGTTTTTCCTTCGTTATTAAGAACGTAACATACTTTAACAAGTACCTATCGGTGTGTGCGAGTTGTGCAGTGCGACGTAACTCCGGTTGCGGATCTCAATCTATACACAACCGTTTTCGCGTAGCCGTTCGCCGAGTGCTGTGCCGTGGCGAGACGATAGTCCGGCCCGACGACAAGCTCAGCCACCCGTTTCCCGAGAATTACGGCATTACGCGCGCCAAGCAGCTCGTCAAGGTAGGATGCACAGCGTCGCCTATATATTATTATTCACAGATTACTTGTACGAATACGCAGTCTCATGATATCCCTCCATGCCCGTTATTTACAGATTATAATTTATTGTATTTTCATACCATATTTATAATATATGATAGGTTTGGAAAATCCGAGGAAAACCTTGATATAATAATCGCGTAACGCAGACACTGCATGGGAGATTTGTAATACCTATAATACACAAAACATATCGAGTATTATCGAACATCGACGTCGGTTAATCTATAGGCCCGGCGACACATTTTATGCGCGTGCATTTTGTTGTGAGTTAGTATGTAACTGTAACACACTAATGTGTCTTATGTTACTTTGTCATATTTTGCTCCGCTGTGGCGTAACCGATATGATCGTTGTCGGTGTTCTAACGAACATCAAACGATGTTTAGGATTGATTATATTACGCAATTTCGGTACTTATAACCTATACAAACATGTAAAAATAATATTGAATTCTCTCTCTTTTTTATAATATATTATGTTCGTTATGTCTTATGAATAAAACAACGGTTTAAAGTAGTTTTATTTTCTTCAGTTATTATAATGTATTATATAGGTACCTATACAAAACAACGCCGAGTTAATTTTTGACACTCTTGTATATTTACATTATTATATAATATATTATGGTATATTTCTAAATTTTCAAATAATATTATGAATATTCTCGTATCTCATACAATAAGTTATTATATTTTTAAGGAATTTCCCTTATATGCAATGGTTTTAAAAAACACATTTTCAGAACTGAGCCGTAAAATTAAACAACATGAGTAAATTGCAAACTGTTAAATCATTATTCAAAAATAATTTTTCTAATGTAAATATTAATTCATAAAAATAAAATAAAATAATATTTTTAAGTCACATTTATTTTTAATCATTAGTTATGTAAATATTCTTCAAATAATAATCTTAAGTTTACTGCGAAGTAAACATTTATCTATTAAATTAGATATAATACGAATTTACGACATTATATGACATTCTACTCCACTAGAACGATAATTTTCTTTTGACGCTCTTATGATGTCATTTACATTACCACTTTTATCATTAATTATTTATTATTAATACGCCAATTAATTATATAATAAGTTTCTTTTAATTATAAAGTAACTAAAATCCGTTACTTCAATTGACCATCAAGTATTTATATTTTGAATACATTTTTTTTCAAAATAATATGCTATTTCATTAAATACTTACATTAATTTGTTCATGTATCTTACTTATTTTTGCTCACATATCAAACAAAAAATTGTAATCATTTAAAATGATCAATATGTGAAATACTGTTTTTCAACTTCAAACCAGTGATTTAGAAACTGTACGCACGTCTGTTAATTAATCAATTGTTCGTAATTTTGTAATATTGTCGACCATATTTGTATACTGTGTTGGACATAATTAAGAACAATAACGTTCAAGGTAAATTAACATAACAAGTTGTATTCGGTTAATGGATCAATGAGACTACACATGTCGAACTATAACACTATCGAATTCAAGGATGAATTTATGGTCAAGGATATCAATCAAAAATAAAAGAAGAAACCTGAAAAAATGTGGAAATAAATAAGCTTACAAGAATTTTTCGAACATGAATTACAACATGAATGAATAAAATAATCAAGAAGATTTAAGATCCACGTACTTTTATTATTTATATTTTATTTCTATCTTTATATATAATTTATATATATACAATAAATTGTAAAAAATAAACAAGTTATTTTTTAATTACAATAAGTCAACTACGTTTAATCGTATATTGATAACACTTAAAAAGTTTTTCGTAAGCAAATATTGGTTTATCTTTCTGTTCGATAACTATAACTGTTAAGATATTATAATTTCATTTTATTTGCAATGAGTTAATGACATAATATCATACAACTATACTATATTTATTTATATAAAATATTATATGCATTATTTTTTTTCAACATATTATTATACATAAGAGCGCATACTATTATAAGACAAACACGACTACTGTAGTCGTAATAGTTATATTGTACATATTCATAATAATAATTAAAACCGTCATTACGAAATGCGTTAAATCGACTGCATCTAGTCAGAAACAGCTGCTTAGAATTTTTATCGGCAATTGCGTTTTTTAAACAGTCGAAGACATATTCATTGCGGGACAAAAAAAAACATCGGGCAATCGTGCTCATATCGAATTGCCGCCTTGGGCCAAACGTCGTCATCGGCCGTTGACTTTACAGCAGTCACGGCGTTACAGGCTAGTCGGTTACTGCAGGCGCACACATCGATAATATTTAGCCTTTATAATCTATTCCGTAATGCCGCATAACATCTTCGAGGAAGTATTTATTATACATACATATTAAAGAAATGCCATGTCGTGTCAGGTTCGACAAAATGGAATTGATCGTGATTTTTTTTTGCACGCAACCCGACATTCCGACATCTTGCGTGTATGTCAACGTCGTTTCCGCCGACAAGCGCTGCAGCACCGATGTACGTACGCACATATCGAACTGTTATCGTGTATAATATTATACATATATATTATACGAAAAACGAAGAAAACGCCGGATACGTATAGTCTCAGTTGTCATAATTAATACGATATATTTACGGAAACGCAGTTTGATTTGAATCGAGGAAAAAAACGTACGAACTAATAAGCGGACGAGCAAATAGAAACGGTATACATAAAAACCGTTATAATTAATAATAATGTGTAAACAAAAAATAAATTTATGTGTGATAAGAAATGTACACTTGACGTTTATTCTTATCTGCCGTTGACCGAGTAATGTAATACATAAGTATATAATAATGCCACGCACATCACATGCTACTCGCTGGACTGTAGAAGTCTGCAGCAGTACCTACCTGTACAGCTGTACATATATAAATATACATATTACATATTACGCGTGCGTGTGTGTTTTAGCAAACATATATTATATATTACGTTCTAGTCGTCAGACACGGTGCTTACCTACCTGGAAATTAGTTTCATGCTTTGTGGCATTTGTTCGCAATTTCTTTCTCGTTTATTTTATGTTCATTTTCGTGTGTGTAAGCCATTTCGTTTTTAACACAGTATTATTATATACACAGCGTATAGGTATAATAATAATAACGATACTGTATATTATTATATTTACGAAACTAAAACCTGAACTAATTTATGTATTTATTTATCAACGAATTATTTTTTTTATAAAAAATTATTTATTCATATATGCGTGAATGTACGTTTCTGAAATATTGATATTCGATCCAATCATAATATAATATATCATGTGTACACTATACTGCATAAATGCGTACCGTAATACACTCGAAATTAAATACACATTTATAGGGCGTATTTATATATATATATATTATTTAGCCCAGTGGCTCGTGTTGCCGAGGGTATATATATAATACAAAAAAATATATATATATATTATATTTTTCTGCGGCATGTATACCTATAAAACAATTCGGATGTATTATGAGTTACTTTTTGAATACGTTATTTGTATCGTAAAATATAAAGGAAAGGATATAGTAGCTACTGAGGCGCAACGTGGCTTTTACCACACTAGCCAGCAAATTAAGAACCGTCAGCAATATCGTAGATGCGGAAAGTTGGTAGCTTTTTTCCTTTTGGAATTCGAACACCGTATATAATATAACAACACGATACTAATATGTATATACATATTATATTCATAAAAATAATGTTTTTTAATAAACTTTTTTGCGTGAGATTTTCATAAAAGATAATATCCTACCGCACGTGTGAGTGTATATAGATGAAATGATTTTTCCTGTATAATATTTATATACATTGTATACGCTGCGTTAGCAGACGACGAAATATTTTATCTTCCGGTCAAAAATATATCCAGAAAACTTTATCGTTACACACTTCATGTTATTATTAATGTGTTTATGTAAGCTTTAAACACTCTGCTCAAAGATAATTGTCCAAAAAAACAATAAATGAATGCTTATAAATTTAAATAAGAATATTAATATAGAAATATAATATAATCATAATTGGTAGGTTAAAGTTATTACAAGCATTTTCCATTAAAATAATACAATCGGTGTTACTATACACCGCCAAAGTTTCAGACGGTGTGTATCATAGCGATATGTCACTTATTATATTATAAATTATAATACAACCATAGTGTACCTATTATTTTATGTGATATGATCACATAATATCGTTGTCTTGCATATCCGAATCATCCGGTCACTCGTCTTGGAAAACAAGGGTGAAGTAAATACTGAAATTTAAACAAGTATAACAAGTTATTACAATGTGATGTCACTTTTGAGACCACATAGATTTCATTATCATCTTAATGCACATAGGGATCACTACCAACTAAACTTTAAAGTTTAAATACTTATTAATTTTAAAATAGCTATTATTTTTATAGTCGATGTTGTTGTGATCTTTTACATTGTTTACCTATTCTACAAAATATATAAACTTTTGAATCTGTTCTTTTTTTTTAACTGAATACTCTTTTTTTTGGAGGGCAAATATTCGCTATAGCCATATGCTAGTTCCTGATTCAGTCTAATGTCATTAAATGTTAAAAAAATCACCCTGCAGTATTTCATAATACTAAACATAGGTTTGGCACTTATACGAATAGCATAAATAATATTAAACACACACACAACCATTTACTAGTTTATACAAATTTACTTATACGAAATTATTTGCAATATATATATATATATATATATATATTATTATTACTATTATATGTACCTATATAATATCAAGAGTACGTATATGAAATGTTATTTCAACGTTCGCTCGCGTGTCATAATAATATATAATAATACATTTATAACACAACAATACATTGTTATATCATGTAAGTTATATGCATAAGAAATATATTCCAACTCTAGATGTCAGAAACGTTTATTTCTATCGTGTTATTCCTTGCGCGAGACCGCGGCGGCTGTATTCGCCGTAGAACTACGTCACATTACATGTTCGAATACGCTTTTTTTTCTCGTAATATTCGCCACAATCCTGTAAAGTAACATGTACGTGTATAGCTTTCGTGTGATTTCTCATATTAACCGGATTTTACGAGACATCACGTCGCCTCCGCCCTCGCCCCCGTCATTGGGCGCGAAAACTACCAGACTGGAAAACCGCAAAAACTTACAATCGTCGTTTATATCGTAAAAATGGAAATACTCGTATATGAGTATGTTACGTGGTTATCTCGTAATGATGACTGTGCAGGCGACGGCGTATGAGGGCTTGTCGGATTTCACTCTGTTTCGGAGGTTCGTTTTTTTCTTACAACAAGTAAATCCCTGAGACCTGATTAGTAATTTAGGTATAGGTTAAATTACGTTGTATTTTTACATTATTATCCAGCCCGAATTTTTCTTGTCCTTTATCACGTACCAAAAAATTACGTATCGACTATTATTATAAAGGTACATAATTATATCTCGAATTTACACAATAATATAATGTATTGTTTAATATATACATATTCAAACATATATAACATTACATATCTAAGATTTTAAATTTCAAGTCCATGTCTTAATAAATACCGATACTGTATAACCATTGTAACAATTCCAATAATTTCTGAATGTCTCAAACACTGCAGCAGTTTACGATTTTGAATCTGACGACACTTTTTAGTAAAATCTATTATTGTAGCTGATTGTACGATATCATTACAAAATATTTAAATAAAAATATCCTTTTTTTATTTTAATTTTTAATCGTCCAAGAGTGTGAAGTGCATTGCCAGTGCCTTGCATAGCCTATGTGCTCATCTACGAAGGATGAATACCAATCTAATGATGGATAAAACGCTGTGTCCAAAAACCGTATCGATATTGTGCCTTTCCTTTCCCCAGGAAGAGCAGTGAATATAATGTATAGTGTGCACTCGTATAAATAAACTCTAATATGAAAATTAACCGTAGAAAATAAAAGGGGACGATGTCATTGGACGGCGAGCGTATTACAAATACGTATAGTGTACTTTAGAGTCCATTTCAACATTGATGTCCCACAAGCGAATATTATTGGTCTTATCGCCCGGTTTCTGAGACTATAAAATTATACTGAATACATGGTATAACGACGTTGAAAATCCAATGTATGCTATTTATTATTAATATATTTCTCCGGCTTATGGACGCGCGGACTTAGACTGTTATCGCGAGCAATAATAATTCGCTGAACCTTGTTTTTCTTTGTTTCTGTTTCTTTCCGGGGCGTTCTCCTTTCCAAATCGTCTCCAAAAGCCAATTTGTAGATCCGGTCTCCATTTTGGCATGCATCTGCCACACGAAATGTACAAAAATACGCTCTGGCTACAAATTTAAATAAGATTTCGTAAAAAATATCTAGTCGTGTAGTTCGGAGATTTTTTTATGATTCAAGTATTTTGTTATCTGTATAGAGTATTATATGTATCAAACGTTTCAATTAAACATGTTTTTATTTTTATTTATATTTTTACATATTTTAAAAACCGAATGAATATCAATTGAATTACATAGTATTTAGCATGATACTACCTAAATGTTTATATACATATTTTCAGTTATTTTACTTATCGGTTATAGAAATAAATATCGATTTTCTGTAAATAAAAAATATGTGTATTGAGAATTCTGATATTATTTAACAGGCATATTTTATGATTTTGAATGCATGTACAGTAAAATATTAAAATAACAGCAAATCGTACATTATACATTTATAATTTACACACTACACTTCAGTGACAAAATTCAATGAAGTTTAGCATAAACTTTGCCGACGAGTGACTACTTTCTACATATTATATTGTGTACATTACTCGCAAGCGAAGAAAAGTGATAGTTTCCATTTATTAATCTGAGGAAAATTGTCTCGTCGTCACACGTGTTTTCTCCGCATCATCGAATTCTCGATCAAACCAATGTTTGCTTAGCCGTCCGTTCGTATTATTTTTATTTTGCTGGTTTAGTATGGTCGCTCGTTTATTGTATTTACATATATATAGGTTTTAAAATTTTAGTAAAACTGCTTATTAAAATATCCGTAAAAATATTGAAACTGACAACGGTATTATTGGGTATTACAGCGGGAAAAATATAAAAGCGACGCGTTACGGTCAATGCGAAAAACAAAGCGTGCTCGATACTAAAATGTTTTCTATATAAAGAACCAAACACAGTCTCTACATAGAAGCTACGTAAAATCATTACCATAGATAATACATCTATGTACTTCCTGTATCTATTTGTACCGTGTAAACGAATATTATACCAATGTGTTCCTTATTGAAGTGGGCAGACGGTTACCTTTATTATTAATTATCTCTTTGACCGTCGGTCTATGCGGTTTAATTGCTTCTATTAGTCTTTACATTAAACTTGTAGTAGGGTATTAATAATAAAAATGTTTGTTTTGCAATAAATTGTTTCATAATACAGTAAAAAGTTAATCTGGATGGCTGAATTTAATTTTTAGTTTTTATATTAAATCAAAATGATCAAAAGTTATTGTGAAAGACAATTTTTAGTAAATTCAATAAAAATAATAAAATATTTTATGAAGTTATTCGTTACCTAAAAAATATGTACTTGAATAACCGCATGTATACTTGTCTTAAATAAGTGTTAGTTCAAGTGCAATATTGGTTTATAATTTATGAATCACATATATAATTTCAACATTTATCTAGTAGTCGGATAGACGCCTTTACCACCCCTCCCCACCTCATTTACACCTTAACAATATGCGTGCATAGTTATGATATTACTACTACCAATAATAATAATTTAGTGTGTTCGCAATGCTGACACCGCCGTATTGTTACAAGATAATATAACTCACAAAACACATCGGAACGCCGACGCCTGTGCTTCTCGGCAGCACTTGTAAATTATTATTATTATTATAATATAATACTATATCGTCATATTATAATAACGCACGTACTGGAAAGATCCGTCAGTGATCATTAATTACGAGCGACGATGAAGGATTTTCGGGCGCCCAAATAATTAAAGTTAACGAACCCCTCCACTATCGTTTCCCTCACCCACTGGAACACCCATTCGTTGGGCGTCGTTTTTGGCTTCCCCGCGTGCCGCTGCATCGTCATCGTTGCTGTTGTTACCGTCCATTACCGTCGCCGTGGTCTTCACGGTCGTAAATCATCGCGTTCGCCAAACCGAATCGATTGATTCCCAGTTCATTAATCGTCAATCGGAGGTATATATTATTATAAACTACACGACGAGCTGCACAAATGTCCCGGTCCCGGTGAACCATCGCCAGCGCGGTATAACTGGCAACGATGTAATATAAATACATAATATTGCATTATAAACAGCGATTGCCATATAATGATACGTCCACAGTGAAAAAAAACCATTGGAACAAATAATATATGTATATAGTTACTACGGTATAGATGGATATCTGCGGTTGGTGGACTGACCCCCGAGTACCTGACCCGCAGCTTTATTTTTTATTCAAAAATTTGAGAAAAAAAAAGTGGTACCTATAGGTACAGCAGTTTAGCGTATAATATAATAGATACGATTCTAAACGTGTTTGAAAAGAGTGGGAAATTTGTTTCCTCTGAAACCGTACACAGACGACTATGACTTCTGTACATAGCTAATTGGGTGTCTATATATATATATATAATCTAATGACTATAATAGGTATGAGTTTGCTATATAGTCGCAAGAAAGGAATAATGGAAGCTATATTTTTAAATTTGCAAATTTATTAAATGTACGTGATTTTAATGAACAAGATTATTCATTAGTCATTCGAAATAACAATAATATCATTAAAAAAAAAAGTAATAAACTTAAGTTTGAGGCTCACAAGTGACGGATAAAAATACTTATAAATTGATCAGCATTTTGCATTATGATCCAGCCATGTAATATTTTTATTTAAAAAAAAACTGAAAAATTACTGACATTTCAATATCGTCAGTCCTATATTCATAATATACACAGAATCATCATTCCAAAACAAAAAAAAATGCTTATTTATAATATATTATAAAATCAAATATTATATTGCACACTGCAGTGATAGTTATTCTACTGCAATATTTCAACCGTTTACCAAGACCGCGGCGAGTACTAGGCGGCGCGGATGGAGTTACTATACTACACTGAGAGATGAAAATTGGCTTTACAGACGCGGCTCCTGACGGCTTGTAGATGATAACAACAATATTATTGTAATGATGTGTTCATTCGATGAAAATGTAATATATCACTATACGCCGGCCGTTGTCCGTCCCGTATAACGTTGCGCTGTGATTTTTATCTACACGCCCGTCTAGGTGTATAAATAAAATATATAATATATATATATATATATATATATATTATATATGTAACTATAGTAATAATAAAATATTATGCGTAGGTAATTACGAACTTCAGATGATATACTAGGTAATGATTTTTTCTCCGCCGTACGGATCGTGACTGGCGCAAATGCGATACGATATATCATAATATTATACCTACTTTATTTATTATTTTTTATTCTCTGTACGCGTCTATGTATAGGAAACAATATTCGTGTTTATCGTTTGCTGTAATTTTTCAGAGGTGTATATGTATAGGTACCACATCGCGGAGAATAACGTGGTATAATACTTAGTTGTAGTTGTAATATAAACTATAAGTATGGGTACCGCAGTAGTAGTAGACCTACCTATATATAGTAGAAGTGGAAGCTCTACGAGATATTTATTACCGCGGTAGTGCGTGTGAGTTGTACAAGACTACAAGAGCAGTCGAATGCGTTGGACACAATTAATGCTGTGTTGGATTCTTGAAAATAATTTAAATGAGAGGGAGTCGATTGAGACATATTATAAAATCGATCGGTTTGTTGTTTATGGTAATTTTATTTTGTCGACCGATAGAACGCGGTTTCGCTCGTTTGAACGAAGCGTAGAAGAACGACACCAACAAAAATAAAAATAATATACGAGTTATCGCGAACCTCGCCTACTATACGAGTCACGTCGACTTTATTAAATTAAAAATCAAACAGTCGGACGCCGATATTTAAAACGCGATCGGTATTGTAAATTACAATAAATTAAAATATAGATATTATCTATATTATATTAGGTATATTTTGGGCACTTAAGCACATACGTCGTTTTACCGTGGACGGTTACGACTCGTAACTTACAAGTGCGGTACTCACATTATAATAATATTATTACGTGTGTAATATACACGCGGTAACAATAATAATATCATCGTTGTATTATATTATTATTATTATTATTATTATTATACGCGTACGACTGCTGCAGCACTAAACTACATATGTATAATACCAGTCAGCACGCCGGAGGCCATGTTGTTTTTCAACGTGCTTGCCTGGACGGGTCCTGGAACGAATTTCAATGGAAAAATATATACGACACCACCACCACCGCCGCCGCCGCCGGGCGGTCGACTAGAGACCGGCCGCCGCTGTGTGACGGCAGCAGGTAGTCAACCGAGACAAACCACAGCGTTTGTCTTCTTAGCACGGCTTTATGATTTCATATAATATACGTTTTTGTTGTATAATATTTATACATATTCACCGCGACGGTTTGGTGAAAATGAGAACCGAAAAAGAAATAAATGAAAAAAAGAAACGACTTACGTCGCTTTTATTTATATATATTTTTGAGAGAGAAAAAGATACGTTCAAATCGAATTGATAAGTACTCGCGGAAAACGTTTTGGGCGCCGGCCGCTCTCTTCCTTTATATTCTCTCCCAACTCTTACATTAGATCAAGTGTACGGTTGTGACATTTTAATGACGCGGCCTTTGTCTACGGCAGACCTTTCTACCATCCCTCGCCAGCACTGCCTCGTGTTCAATCTATACATACATATTCAATACTCGTATATATGACCTGATATAGAACGTTCCGCCAGGGGGACATAAAATAAATTCCCTTTAGTTGTTCAAAGACACGTCGTGTTTTCTAAAAACACACAAATCGATTGGTAGAAATCGATTTTTTCAAAGCGAATGAAACTATATAATATGTGCACGGGAACGAATTGTATTTCGTACACCACATCGATCGGCTAAAAATGTATAGTACCTATATGTATATATTTTTTTTCAAAATGTTCACTTTTCGCTGCGGCAAAAAAATTTGTTACGACTCTTATTTTATCGTTTTGGTGTTCTTTTATTACTCGTAAAATAAAAAAAAAACATGTAACCCTTTTTCGTCTGCGAGTAATGCTGCTTTATGAAGAAAAAATAATAGTCATAATATAATATTTGAAAAGCGAATACATTCAAAATATTTTTTTTCGCTTTCCGACGAACCGACTTAAAAACACAATAAATTAAGAGAAATCGTATAAACACGTCACACAATATTATTATTCTTAATATATTGTTATTTAAATATAATCCTCTGCGAGTTATGATTATTATCACAACGAGACATATGTTATTATTGCCGACGTCGTTATATTTGTTTAGTTTCAATACGGGATACAATCTCATCTGACAATTTTTTGCGGCAAAGTACGTAGATTAGGTTACTGCACTTTTTTTTATCCGCAACACGGGTATATAATAAATAATAATATAATGTAGTCGACGTCTCTGTGAATTTTCGTCAATTTCGAAAAGGTCGCTTGTCAAACCAGCCAACCATAATATTGCTAGGCGACAAAATTTGCTCACTAGTTAACGAGTAGTCTCGTCGATTTGGGCTTCTCTTTCCTCTATTTCGGATAATAATTGTTAAATAAATAAAAATAATACAAAAAAAACTTTCAACGCTTCTAATCCGAAAATTCTTATATTATTTATGTTCACTTTGTGCATACATTTTAATTGTAATTATATTTTACGTAACAGTCTTGATGATAACATATTATATTATATATTATATCGGTGTGTATTATTATATACACTGTTAACAAGATATTTTTTTCACTTTTCGTATACTCGCTAACTTTCACCATTATTGTGAACGATTTTCTTCTTAGGTTTTATTAGCGTTAATGTTTTGTTTGATGGATATTTTTACAGTTAATTTTATTAGGAAAAAAATACGAATAATAATGATACAAAATATTTATGTATAGGTATTAGGTTTAGTTAAAAGAAAGAAAGTGCATCACACTGTTTTAAACAAAAAAAAATATTTATTTCATTCATGCGAATTATGGGAAATTGAAATTTATTATTTTAACAGTTAAACCCAATTTTTTTAATGCCTATCTACAATACGCATTTTATACTGTGAAATACTTAAATAATATAATACATTTATATTTTACCGTTTTATTAAAAATGGTTTATTTTTGTAATTTTTTTTTTCGTAAAAACTAATTCGACTGGAATAATCTTAGAGATAAAAAAAAATAATATGAATGAATGAAAGAAAAATTTCGTGAATGTTTATGAGTGTCTGTGATAATTGAGAAGGATCGAGAATGCTTATTGAATAATATATTTAAATCTTTTTACTTTTTAGATTTAAAATCGTCTATAGTAGGTACTATATTTACCAGTTACCGCTACTACCACTTACCATGGATATAAAAAAAAATCCAATGTAACAAAAGGAAGGATTGATTTCAATTGAGATGACAAAATAAAATCACTAATAAAATTACAATTAACTAGGTAATCATTATAACGCGTTCCGCGCCGAGCGTTAAAATATTAATGCAAATGTCTCTTTTTCATTAAAAACGCATTAACGACGTAACAATACAACGACTTATTTCGATTTATGTCACGGCACCCCCAGCAAGTAAAGAATAATATAATAATAAATAATAAAAAAACCGGATAGATACTTCTTCTCACGCACTTATTTCCACCGAAAAACGCTATAATCACGCGCGACTCCATTTAGGTTATATATATTTATTTTTTCTTATTCGTAAAAATACCGTTTATTTCGAACAGTACCACCGATGCCATTTGACTTTGTAAATTATTACTGTCGTGTGATGACTCGGGTGAACTGCAGCGGGCAGAGGCCGACCTCTACCCACCTCCAGCTTCAGTAGAAACTCCGACTACTACAGTATACGTACGTATAAGGTACCCCACAATATGTTATTATGCTCGATCACTATATAATTATTGGAGATGTAATTAAAAACGTTTTGTTCGAGTGTACAAAATATATTATAGGATATAGCGTTTGTCGATAGGGGACCGCCGTTTTTTATTTAATTCACCGCACTCGCAGACGACAACCAATGCACGTGTATCGATTGTTGGATGTCGAGCGATTTGGCAACTTTCGACTTTGCAGTGGTGGTGCAAATCATAATAATATAAAACCCCCTATGATCGCTGCTGTACGGATATCGGTTTTAAGCGCGCGTCCGACGTACTCGATCGCGATAAAATAATAAAACGCACTTGCAAGGTGCGTCGTCATATTATACGTGTGGGTATAATTTATACACCTATATACCGTGCCCTATACCGATCTGCTTTGCCTATTATAGAGTCGCGCTCGTCCGTCGTATCCCGAACAGACAATAACGGGCTGGGGGTCCGGTCAGTAACAAAATCATGATTAAATGATGGTAAAAAAAAAAAAAAAAAAAAATATTTGAGAATATTGTGTTTAAAAAATAAACTGCCCGTTTCGTCGAACTCTCGGCCTCGGGATTCGCCGGTCATTATCGTATACCGCGTGTATGATCTCCCGCGAAACGACGCATTATGTTATATTATTTATACACATTGTAATATGACGTATACAAATTATACAAAAACGAGACGGTATACGAGTGCAGGCCTGTGGCTATGGGTTCGCGGTGCGCGGTTCACGCATCTGTACGCGGCACATATTCGCCGCCGGTCCGATGCGAGTAGTATTGACGTCGTGGAATATAATAATAATACGCACATATAAATATATTGCACACGACGTGCATTGACTGCAGCAGTACGCCATTATGATTATTGTTATAAACATTCGATATTGCCGAGACGGCCGACGACGACATCGACACGCACAATGTGTCGAAACGCAAAATCGCCTGAGAACTATTAAAAAAAAAAAAAACAATATCGTGTACTCGTGTGTTGCGCGTCGTCCGACAAATGAATAATATTATAATAGCACTGTGGAATACAATATTGTTACGATATTATGCGTATCAGCGTGTGCACACGAGGCATATACCTGTAGCGTATGCGTTACAAATGTTACAATGATATGTCACATCGCATATCGCGCGGAAACCACAATTTGTCGGAATACGTTTGCGTACAAACGATGTTATCGTCCGCTCGTAACCTGCTTTGTGCTTGCAATAGATACGCCGTTCGTAATACTATTGATTATTGTGATAGTATCTGTAATCAATAATGATAATACGTGTATACACTACGTCGTATATGTTACTGTCGAAGACGTTAATTAAGGAATTACAAATAATGACTAGCCAATAACGATATTTCCGATCAAATTGGAAATGCAGTACATATGATATTGATTAGGAAACAACGTTAATTCGTTCATTGCATTCGGGCAACGATGCGTTAAGCAATATTTCCTGGGTTTAACGATAATATTTCTAGTCTTTTTTCAGCCACCATTGATGAAAATGTTTATTTTGAATTTGATTGTTGGATTATAAACAGCCAGCCTGCGTTAAAAAATTGATTTATCTAATCAACACTAACAATAACACACTTTTGGGCTCTCTAATGTGTCGACGATACTACTGTAGGTATTACGTGACAGATAGCCGTCCGTCGGATAACATCTATGCATAGAGAGTACTATATGAGTAGGTGGGTACTAACCATTATATGGCCGATGAGCATTTCCTCAATATTATGTTCCTGTATACCAAAACAAAGAACGACGATTTATTAAAGGCATGATGGGATATTGTTATTATACGCCACATACATAATTCGCGTTTCGTATACTATTAAGAAACAATATTATATACACGGATAAACCGAGAATTGTTAGCATAATAAATTATTATGGCACTCGGAAATTCAAGACTACGTATATATTATTGCCCCGAAAACATAATATGTAATAAGGACGCGTCTCGGAGGTACCTATGACAACAACAGTCAGCGAGTCGAGAGGATGATCCCGAGCGGGTTAAACGTTGATCAATACTACCTTTATATATATATATATATATATATATATATAGAGAGAGAGAGAGAGAAAACCGGTAAATGAGCAGTGTTTATTTATTTAAAATTTGTTTATATCTTGTATACATATATAGAGTATACAGGTTATAACCCGTTGTGCAGGGAAATGGCAAATTAAACGCAGGTGCACGCTTAAGTTTGCCGTAATTAAGTTTCTACTATAACATTTAATCAAGCCGTTTGAAAAATATGTACAATTTCAGTGTGTACTTACTATGCATATAAGTGTGTGTGTATAAAGCTACATCTGCAGTGTATATAATATGTGTGTGTGTGTGTGTGTGTATAATCTGTATAAATAGCATTTTTAATAAAAATTGTCGTAAAATTTGCGAGTGCACAGAAATTATCAATAATGGATATGATTGAAGAAGCTCTGCAGCAGTCCGATATACGTTTCAACACAGTCATATACAATATTATATAAAATATACAATAGAACAGTCTGTTCTACTCTAGACGAGTAATCCGTCGAGATAATAAACGGTATACTATTATAATCAATTAAAGTTTTGCGAAAAACGTCGTGTCGACAGTTACGCGTGTTGTATTGTTCTGCCCAATATTATAACCGTCTGCTGCATATTATTAAATTAATCCGTTTCCCACGTCGCATCGAAATTGTTGGCCGCGGTAATTTCGCAACTATAGGTAGGTAATTTATCGGTTCGATTGTGTTGTTTCGATCGGAGTGGAAAAAAAAAACTGTACGCAACACTCTACGTTATTGTAACCCATGCGCGCCATCACGCACACGCACAGACGACTTCCCGCTGATCGTTTCGGCACAGACCGCCGCCCTACCTGTGCGCGGTTTCTCCGAGCGAATATCATATTATTATTGTAATGACAATATTGAATTATTGCCAATCGGCCAAGGTCCTCATCAGACTGCAGATAATGTCATAACGATAATAATGTATCGTTATGTAACTCCGCGTATACTTTAACCGAGGTGTTCGTTTCGTATTTTAAGAGCAAAGTGTGTATACACTGTATTTTTGCAATTATTAATTAACAATAATAAAATAAAATACAATTTAAGTACCACAGACGACAACGCACGTGGGAAACTGGTACAAGGTCGATGATTTCTCAATACGCATGCACACACATCACAACAATATATTGTTATGTGTTGTTGTTGTTATTGTTGTGCGTACCCATATTCGAATTCGTATGTTTTGCGTGCGTAATATACGTTTTCGACATTTTATAAATATATTATGATTTCTCGGCAATCGTTTCCTGACGAGTTTTCTCGCCCTGCCGCCCGGCGTGTTATAAATTATAATATTCGCCGTACGCCGTTTGCAGTGTCGTCGTACCGCGCGCCGCCGTGTCATTAAAAATTAAATTCCGTTCCCTCGCCATGTCATCGCCACCACTGTCCGCCGCTACCTTTCTGCAACAGTATTATTACTGCCGTCGTCTGTATCATGAATAAATTACCATACGATTTCGGTCACTGAATTGTCACTATACGTATGATCGTAACTACCGTAGGTCGCAGTGAAAGTATTTTTTTTAATGTGGAAAGGATATTATTTTCGGTTAATCACCATATTATTATAGTTTTCAGACGTCGATCTGTAATCCCGTAATTCGCAAGAGTAAACAATGACTATGTTCTCTACGACCGATGAAGAGTTTTTTTTTTGTTTATCAATTTCCGATATTTTTTTCCGCCGTTATATTTTATTATTATTAATGTTTCTGCACGTTAAGAAATATACCTGAATGTATACACACAGTTGTTTTTTTTGTTTTATAACTATCGACTTTTCGATTGTGAAACAGGAGTCTCACGAGTTCGTGATGGGCAGTAAAATATGATTTTAACCCTTAACGCCGGCGTAACCAATCGCTTCGGGCTTTGCTTATTACATGATTGCAAGACTGACTAAAGTTCTGTTTTTCAAACTGAATTAGTTTATTTCCTGGTGATTTATGACGTTACGTGTTCTAATTGACCTAAAATAAAAACTGAAAATAGCTCTAAACACAAATAGTGTACAACTATTGATTTATTTTATCGACAATATGATATAATTTAATTTTGATATCGTGCACCGACTATCCATTTATTTATGCTCCGTCCACGTTATTTATTTTACACTGTCCGTCAGAATGAGCTCTAGAATACAACAAACAATGCAACCACATCATATATCCATACAGGTAAAAATACAGATCGGGGGAGGGGGGATAGGTGCGTTTGAATTAAAGTGAAAATAAAACAACTCTAATTTTAGCGTAAAGCGGATACGCGTTGTAATGGACAAAACGAACGCAAAAACGAAAGTTGTCAGATCAGTCTGACCCCTTCGCATACACACGCACATGTGTGGGACCACGATAAAGTGTAGGAGAATGTTTATGATAGAATATTATATATGAATGCATACAATGTATCCAAAATCCACGGTATACTTTCTGATATAAAACCCGGATGTGTTCGCTATCATTTTACCTAAATCTACAGAATACCTGGTACTTTAAAATGAACGTACACATATGACATTAAATTATAGTAGATTAACTTTTAGACGAATGCGAGGTTTTCTTTTGGTCGACGTACGTACGAGGTACTACGGCCAATTATCCGATAAGTCACAGACCACCAGCAAAGGTCTTGGAATAATCGACAATCTGCAGCGAGCTTTTGAATGTGACGGTAGGAAAACTACGATTAACTACTCGTATTTGTTTTACGTCTCGCTCTATCGTAGTGCAACATATATCTATACACACACGCATTAGCAGAGCCGTTTCACGTTTATCGTCTGATCCGATCTGCAGCGATGGAAACGGGCACCGTGCCCGAATACTGTGTTTTTGTTCTCCAGTCTTCCAGCCCCCTCTCCACCCCCACACCATAACGTCGGCATCTTCGTTGTACGTGCATACATACATACACACACACACATATATAGGTAGCTTCTTTTTTCCTATTGTTTCGCATCGATTTGTGTGATCATAGAACAACACGCAGTTACGCCGCATAACGAAACGGATATTTTCTTTTTCGTCTTCGACAAATGATCGAACGGCAACGATTCTTATTACATATATAACGGCTACGATTATTAACGGTTAGTTATCTGCAATGAGTAAAAGTGAAAATCTTCGGTCGGTCATCAATAACATCACAATTTTTTTTATCCTTACACAAGACAATGGATGAACTCTCGATCGAGAAAACTGGCTTTCGTTCGGCGACGACGATTGTCAAAATACACGTACTTTGAATAAAAAAAAAATAATCAAATAAATAACATCAAAACGCAAAATTCGATATTTTTCACTCCTATACATATACCTATTATAATACACACACACACACACACACACACACACATACACACACACACACACACACACACACACACACACACACACAAAGGACATATAATACAGCATGTACACCGGCG
>JACXSJ010000481.1:0-47303 GCA_014851325.1 Pentalonia nigronervosa | reverse complement strand
TTGAGTATATTATTCTTGCTGCAGTGTGCAGTTTGTATCATTATCGTCCTACAGATAATAATATAAACTATATACACTGCCACACAGGGCGGCCAGCAGTGACGGTATTTTGCAAATCGGATTTGCATATTTTCCGGTCATAAAACCCCCTCGTCCCGTTTGCCGTCATTTGAATTCGCTTAAAAAAATTGGACATCTAGTTTTATCGCGCTTAATAAAATAAAATGACGCAAGGCACGAGAAGAAAAGAGCTTTATTCTATACAAATTACAATCCCAGTATTTATATTTTATATTTTTTTTGTTCGGAAGGACAGTTTATTATGTTCCAAGTGTGCACATCTATACACAGGATTAAATATATTTCACGGTTTATATATATGTATATAGTATTATATATTTTATATACGCTAGGCTTTCGCGTTTACGTCTGAAAAATGGTTTACTCGCAATGTCACAGCTATCACTATATATATAAACTTTAAAATAACCATTAGAAGGCAGCGAAATAGTTGACTAGCCAAATCCTCCTTATACATATATATATATATATATATATATATATATATGAGCTCTTAATGTGTTTTATATATTATGTGTTTATATACCATATATATATATGGTGTTCGAGTGTATTAACGAGAAACGAATCAATATCAATTATATCAAGGCGACAATAATATAACTATATATATACAGTGCCACCGACAGTGTGTAGCTGTAAACTCCACCGAAATAAAACAACGCAGTGTACAACGCCACTGCAGTAGGTCTTTACAGGCGTTTACGACCAAAGTTCTGTATCAAAATTCAAAGGTCACGTAATTCAGCTTGTACTGCCGATGGGGCATGCACCGAATTCATTAACCGGCTTGGTTTTTGCGCTCCGGCACTCGAAACTAGAATTCTGGTTATTCGTTTGAAATCTCGAAATGCCAAATGCGTATATATACGAGTCGCATGCTAATACACATTATACCACGCTTATTATTCCGAATTTGGCCGGGTTCGCGTCGTCGTCGTCTTCCCTTTTCACGCAAGAATCGTTATTGTGACGGAAAGACGGAGGCGGAATTTCGTTCCTTTGAAACGACAGATTATTATTATTATTTATAATAATAATAATGTTTGAGCGTTCGAGTCAAAAAATCGGGTTAATCACAACCCATTGTATATACTTCTATATATATTTTATATACACCGACGAAATTCCATGGGTAATGTTATAAAAATAATATCAAACGACGGTTTATATAATATGTAGGTATTCTATACCTATTATATGCAATCGAATGTATTGGACGTCGTTCGGATGGCAATGCATTTTACCGGTGAAGCAACTCGTCCGTGAAAATCGACGTCGTTTCTGGGTCGCCTGTATAACCGTCATTGCGAGCGAATGTCGGCGATGATAGTATGTGCATTCCGCCGCCCTCCGTCAAAGGGATGCACTGCGTACGAAGTCCAAATGACTGAACACGCGGGATCAGTCATCATCAGGTATAAACCAAATATCTGCAGTACATATCTGCATACGTGTGTATACGTATGTATTATATATATATATATATACGTGTGTGCACAATATAAATAATATAGGTACACGTACGATGCGGGTTTCCTGCTGCAGTTGGTGCAACGCAAAGGGTAGATATCTATAATACATTATATTATATTTACTATAAAATTATTTTAATATTATATCAACAGCCGCTTATGTCGGTCTTTCGTTATTTTTTGTGGGCGCGCGTACTGCGTTGTTTATTTGTTGTGCACCAAACACGACAATATATTAATAAATTATGCACTATAGTGTATGATATCGTGTACGGTGTACCTACTACTATAATATTATATACTTAGGTATATCTGCAGGTGGTGCATTTAGAGGGTTATACGAACAAGTAAATGCATTATTATTATTATTATTGTTGTTAATCAACAAAATCGAAAAATTATATTTGATAGTGTTTTGAATAAATACATTTTTTTTTTTTGAGTTCATTACTATAGTGGACAGATTGATAAATATTTAGTTTCGTTTTTAAAAATTCTAAATACGGTTACCCCGAGAAAATAACCGGAAAACGGGTGGAACTGTTTTAAAAAATAACTTTCGACATCAACGAGTAAAAACATGGTGAGAAAATGCCGATTGTTAAACTATATTTTCTGGTATTATATTTTATGAACGTTCACCGGATACCGCGGTTCGTCATATTGTTAAATGTGCGTTCTCCGTTTTCGTTTTGAAATTGCCAACAAAATTATCGTTCCGTCTATTATGTAAAATAAACTGTGTTTTTCATTTTTCTTTTGTTTAAAAATAGGTAGGTACTAGAAACTATTATTTAAATTGAACATAACCGGTCATTTTTGCTGTTGAAATTTAAAATTTATCAAATGGATGTCGCATTTACTTAAAATAACCATATTTTTATTATCAACCGTTTTTAAGATGTGTTCAGATTCGATAAGGATTTTGATCGCATTTGTCCCTCTTATCGTCTCACTCTAAAAAATGTAATAACGTTTTTATTCTTTGATCTAGGACCCTTTTCTTAACCCTCGGCGTTAGAACCGAATCACGTAGTAACTCAGGATGTTGTGTCTACCGGCATACCTATATATATATATATATGTATATGCTTATAGGTATTACATACCAGATATCCACATCATGTATATAGTATACCCCGTGTATATATAATATATATTTATAATTTACAAAATAATACTTAAAAACTGGCGACAACGACGACGTGGTGGTGGCGGCGTCAGTTGGGAGGCTGCAGGTTCGTCGTGAAAGCGGTTCACTGTTGCTCGTGGAGGCGCGGCAACGTCGCGTCGTGACAAAGGGAACCTGCTTTACTTTCTGCCGCGTGCACACACACACACACACACACACACACATGCGCGCGCGCGCGCGCGACTTAACATAACACGTACTCACTAACGGCGGTGTGCGACAACGCGGAGGATCTCCCGCGCGGTTGTTGCGACGCCGTCGCCTCCGGGCCTGCAGCAACGTCTCCGGCGCGCAACACGTCGTTATAATATTATTGTTATTGTCGTCGTCATTATAATACTATCGTCATCCACTACACCCTCGTTGCGTGGGTATAATATAGTTTTCACCGTACGTGCGTTATTGCCCACGACGGAGGTAATGTTATTAAAAGCGCGCGCTTTTTATCCCGTCCGATCGCGTCCCCGCACCACGTCGTTACGAGTTATGTTACGTCCGCGAGTCCGTTTGGGGAGAACACGTTTAATTTAAACGTAAAATGTTTATATCATACGCCATACTAATAATATGTAAATGTACTTAAATTCAAAACGCGTCATTATACCGACGTACCCGTCGTTGTGTATATATACCCACTGCACAACATGGAGTCCTGCAGCGTGGTCGGCTTACCGAAATGAAAAGCGAAACCGGTATAAAACATATTATATACGCATAACATGCATACATAGTAGAAGTAAATAAAATATATAATACTTACTATATATATGTGTGTGTGTATTGTGGACATATATTTATATATATATATATATACGTATGTATTGTGCACGCGTCGGTTGTAGTGTGATGAAATGGCCGGGCGGTGAGGGAGGGGAATCGGTGGCAGACTACAACACGAAACAGAGACTGGAATAAATTGGATAGCACACTACTATATCAAGTGAAATCATATCTTATATTCACGCGGGTTCTTAAATGGCCAAGGCTGGATGCGAGAAGACCCGTCCGAAAAAATGATACCACATCGCGGCGCGTAACGAAACATTATTAAAATATGTGTCCCGTTTTTCGCGGTATATTTTTTTTTCAGTCTTCCCGATCCCGTCTGCTGTTCTTCTCCGAATGCCACACGATCTGTCGCTAATGAATTTTTCGGTCGAAAAATAGTACGAAAAAAATTCTACCGGGTGCCCGAGATGACTGTGTCACAATGTAACGTCTGTAAATAATTAAACGCATATAATGTGATGTGCACGTGCAGTTTGTGCCTTACACGCCCAATTCGTCTTGTCGAGAAAAATAAAAAATTATTCGTTTGCAGACCGCGAATGCGACTTCAATTAATCTAAGCTCTATGCAGTTAATTTGTTAATACTACGTATTTTATATTAGGTATTAAGTCTAGTCGTATTCACTCGAGGCTGAGACTGGGATCTCTCACTAGACTCCACAGCATTTCTTTAAGTTACATTGTACCCACACTTAAGCTATGAGAATATTAAAAGTTATTGTAACATAAAAATCCTCGGAGTGTTCAAAATGTTCTAAAGGTTTTTGATCATTACATTTGTCAAATTCAATTGCAGAGTACAACGTTTAGCTCGTAAAACATATAAATCCCTTGACGCTCCCTTTAACAAATTAAGTTGATTTTAATCGGATTAAGTCTTATCGATGTGAAAACCTTTTTTTATTTTATTAAAATAAATTATATTCTTTTGTGTTTTCAAAGGAAGTACATTTTACAAGTAATCGTCTTTGATTTATTGAAAATTATTCTCTTAAAAAAAGAAAGGAACCACAATAAAATATAATCTGAGAACACACTCTGCAGTGAATTATTGTACAGCGTGGAATTAATGACACAGTAATCATGGGACGTCAGTCACAAAACGATAATCTAGTTGTGTGTTTAATGATTTTTTCACTTCTAGTATAATAATCACGACTTAAATGTAATGTGTATAATACTCCTTTTTAGTTTGTATAATGGAAATTTTGAGAGATTTACGTCGGCCCAGGTAGGTCAAGCGCCGTTCGACATAAATCCATGTAATAATAAAATTAGTTTTTGCATATCGACTGTCCTTGTGATTTGAACTGATTGTGTAAAAAAAAAAAAATTTAGGCTCAATATAATATTTTATATGTGCCATCGTTATATATAATATTATCTTCCATTATAGAACAGCGGGACCGCTCTGGAACCGGTTGGCTTCCTGCTGTACATATATTATATACATACATCGTGATCCGTCGTCATTGTTTTCGTCGTCATCGCAGACGAATTTTACGCAGAATTACTGGATCTTGATAACTCCTCGGCGTATCTCTGCGGGGCCCCTGCAGGGCTAGACCACTCCTACATCGCGGTGTATATATTTTAATGTAGAGAAAAAAAAACCCATCGAAACGACGACCGACCGACCGAACGGCTTCGTAGCGATATAATAATACTATAACGTGTACGGTGGGGCGTGGTTTTTGAAGTTTTCGTTAACCGCCACGGGAACGGGAAAAAAAAAATTCCTTAATGTCCGCTATGATTACAGCGTTGATGTTTTCGATTAAAAGCGACCCGGCCGTACGAAAGGAGTAAGAAATGAGCTCGCGCGCGCGCGTGTGTGTGTGTGTCCGCTGTAGAACTACGATCCGCGCGCATGTGCCGATGAAAAAAAAGAGGCGGAATAAAAACGCTGGTCAGCAAAATTAACAATCGAACATTGGAGTAGGTATCACGGAAATTATTAGTATAATTTATACGCACAAGTTCGTCGGGGTTATTATTATTATTATAATTCACGTGTTTGACGAAAATCGTTAAAAAAAAAAATAGTTTGTTCGTTAGAGACGTATTATAAAAATTATAACTTATATTAATTCACCATGTATATAATATTAATTTGAACATAATTATTGAAGACAAGTGACTATAATTACTAAATTAACTTTCTAAAACGTTTTTGTGCGTATATTATATTAAAAGACACACTTTTTAAGAATTTAAATAATAGTTTATAATAATTTTAGATTTTGGCGTCCAATGCCTATAAATTTAACACAACACTATAGTCTGAGCTAAAATCCCCAACTATAATCTACCACCTAAACGTGAACCATAGTATTCAATTTCACAGTGGAACAAAATATTTTTCCGTAATTCATATTTTCAGTGTGACACTTTGTTGCTAACCCACCGGTGGTCATTGTCGAAATCGTTTTATTTATGATTTCATAAAATTACGGTAATTCTTCTCGTTGTTTGTACAGCTGAATGGCTATTTCGTTTAGACGGTGGGGGTCATTGCCAATGACATTTCACTTTAGTTCACCAGCCACACAAAATCTAAAACACCATAATAGTGATTCGAAAAATCTTTACAATAAATCGTCTGGCAGATCCTTTATGTATTGATGTGTCTACGCCGCCCCCGAACACAGTCTCAAAGACTTCGTCGAATACCCTCGTAAATGGCACCCAAACCGGTTCGTGTCTCGAAGGGTGGCTCAGGAATTCATCCTCGAGGGGTGTGCGGCAGCTGCTACTCTGGCTATTATATGTATACATAATATATATATACACACACACACACATACATCCACAATCCTGACCTTTTTCATCCTCTGTTATATTCGGCTTCTTTTTATCCTATTCTCAATGACTAAAATGTGTTATTTTCCTGCACACAGCTGCACCGTTTTGAAGATTTTTAGTCATTTTTTTTTTTTTTTGTTCGATTTCAAAACACGTAACCCTCCCTCATACAAAACCGTCTGATTGTATCGAACAACGACGAATGGATCGATGAGCAGATAATATGTGCACACAATGCTAATGTAAAAATATAAAATATATCCATAAACCGTATAGCTATACCTACTATTATTTCAATAATAGTTTTTGATCGTATTATTACGCTAATTTTATGAAAATCTTATATAACTTAAAAGTTATAACCATTGATCACCTGCTTATTATATAAGAATGATAATATCTTAGTAAGTGTAAAGAATTTTTTTTTAAAAAATCAACGAGACGCATAAATATTGCGTGGACTCTATAAAAATAATATAAATTTTACGGCGGTTTATCAGCAGATCCCAACCTTTTTAGTTGTGCATACCACCAATTTTGTAAAAAAAAAAAAAACGTTGAGACCCACTTTGAAGAAACCGGTAAAAAATATAAACGTATGCTGCAAATAGATAGGTTATCTATTATTGATTAAATATTACCTAATCCAACCAAAAATATAGACGTTTATAAAATTATATAAAAACTTATTGATACCAATCAGCAAAAATTAAAATATGCCGACCTATGTCTTAGACCCTTGACTAGCGTCCTCGGCCCGTGGGTTGGGAATCACTTATTTGGACTAAATATTATACAAACTTTTTTTAAACTTTCTTAATTATCAATATAATATCTAAAACTTTAGCAAAAACGTTGTTCTTTACTTAACTGTTCATTAGATATCTTCGTTGACATACATCATAAATAATTTGAAGCAAATACGTCAATAGTTAAATAGCTACATTGCCAACATAATATAATATGATGAGGGATGAAGATTATACAATTATTTTTGCATGCTTCATAAAAATAAAATATAACTGAACCAAAAATAAACCACATAAAAAATAATAACTAAAAATAACTTACAAATAAATCCAAAGTGTTACACGACTCATTAACTCTAAAACACAATCAATGTAGTACTCACGATAATATTGTGATTACTTGTATGTACGTGTACACTGCACAATTATAATATATTATATTGGGAAAATATGGTTAAATTTTGGACGACACGTATTCAACGCTACATAACGTGAATATTCTATTTTATATTTTTAAATCCAAATCTAATTCATTAAAGGAATAGAGGATATGACTTGGTGTTTATATTATTTTGTATATAGACAGAATTGATTAGGTGACTTTTATTTTTGTACTAAAATATTTATGACAAATAAAACCTAATCAATTTTCATTGACACAACGCAATTTGATATGAATGATAAGTGAAATCAACACAATATGTCGGTATAACGGTTTGTCTAATCCATTCTAAATTCGAGACTCTTATCGTGTTTGAGAGAAGTATATGATGAATAATTACTGCTAAATATAAATAATACACTTTATAACAATGTTTGTCAATAGCAAATATAGATTAAATAAATAAATGTTTGTACGAATATTTTTTTTTCATAATAATTCATCACGACGTTATCTGTGTGTTGAACCAAAGTCTTAATATGGTAGTCTCTTTGGTGTTCGTAAATGTTAGGTTACATCTTGAACCAATGCACAAGATACAATTTTTGGTCGGCGGGTCGCAGAAACAAATCATTGGAACCTTCTGTAACCCCCCGTGGAGTTTGTTGGGGGAAAGAAATAAAGAACATTTCTTGGAAATGGTCCTTTTATATTACCTACTGAGCCTGCCAATTGTGACGCCAAATAAAAGATAAAAAGATGTACACAAAGTACATACACATAACACACATGTAATAACGTCGTTTTGAATTTACAACTCTTATGCACCTGACGCGCATTATTGTGTATAGTAATCGGTACGTTTTGTCATTCTTACATAGATGAAAAAATAAGAATAATTTTTTTTTATTCATTCAGTTCCACCTGTTTTATCTATACAATAATTTAATAGTATTTTTATAAATATATCAATACTATATATAAAATTTATTTTCATAAATAAAAAAAAAAAATGCAACAAAACTTGTTGCAATAAACGTACATTGTTAACAAAGACGAATAATGAATTATATCAACTCGTTGAGGTAAAACAATAGAAGATTATTATTAACACTTAAGCATTTTATTGAAATAGTTGCTATAGATCAACATAAATATTAATTTTTAAATAATTTGTTACTTGTTTATATACGCTGTATGAATACTGCTGCAGTAATAAGCCTAAGTAAAAAAAAATTAAACAGTTATTTTACTATAAAGCAATAATAAATAAATAGTTTGACAATAGTTTATTATTATACGTATCAACTAACAACTTAAACAAGAAATTAAACATTGTAATTATATAGTGGATTTTATCAGCGTAGTCGAATACGTTTTTACGATCATCCAATTCTGTCCTATAAATTATACGTTATCAAAACAAAATTAAACTCTAGGTAAAGTTTAAAAAGGTATTGCATTTTATTTAGGAGTTTTAATGGTTTTTCAACGGTTAAACTAACATTTCGGCCCATAATATATGTCGTCAATAAACCTTACGCTATCTGAACATCCAACCATGTTTATCTGCTAGTTTTAGTCGTAAAATGTTCTTAAAGTCCTGAATTTCGACGTTTATAAGACTCGCACAAGTAATCACGTTGTATACGGAAAAAAAGAAAATCGCAACAATTAAAAATGTATATAAAAATATAAAATTAAATTGCAGAGAATAGGTAAATAATAATGCGTAACCCTGTTTTGTGACTTATAGTTTATAATTTGTATTGCGCTCACGAATACAATTTATGTTATTTTTATTATTAGGTCAAAAACTGTTTACGGTATTGTAAAAAAATATCATCCGACATTCTAACGCAGTAACGCGATAATCGTGTCTTCATCCCGTAAAAAGAGTATAAATTAATATTTATTATTATTGCTGTTTAAACTTTCGTCTCTTTAAAACATATTTTGTTTCGTTGAACCCAAAAATATTATACAACAGAAAACAATAATTTTAATCTCGTGTATTCGAATCAGTCGCGCGCTCACTCGTGTGGTACACAATCGGACGAATAAAAATAATAAAATAATTATAAAATATTATTATTTACATCGGCTCGTTTTTTTATGGTCACTCGGCCATCAGTTCGGTTGTGGTCAATTTTCGTGCTCCAAACACACACGCACACAGTATTATATAGAACGACTCGACGACGATCGTAGTCATAGTTTCGGTCGAATTCGAACGACGGCTACAGAAAAATCGGTCAGTTATAGATATTATATTATTATAGCTAAAGTAGGCAATATACCAATTCGGTTTTCATGTCCGTCTGGGCATCGATCGTCGCTGATGGCAGAATTCTTATTGCGAACGCTACGTCGTAATATAATATTATGTGCACGTCTGCTGCGTATACCATATGTGTGTGTGTGTGTGTGTGTGTGTGTGTGCTATAAGTCACGTTATTATATATCGTCATCATCGTGGTGTCGTGCCACGGCGAGGATATCGCGGTGGTCGTCGCGATGGATAGAATAATATGATGACTTTCTCGAGCCGTATACGCACCAAATATTAATTGAAAAAATTAACAACAGTGCCCGCCGATCTCAAGTCGAATCCCATCGCGAATAATATCGTACATTATAATATAGTGTGCTGTTCTGCACGACCGTATTCATATGCACACGATTAATTGTATTTATAGAACTTAAAATGACCACCTGGTACTCTGCATTGCAGATGTCTCGCTCCTCGCAATGAGCGAAACGATAAAACAAAATAAAACGCAATTCGGGTCACGGTTTTCTCGAGCATTCGTTACACCACTATTGGTATAATGTGTATGCTATGCATGTGTTATTATACATGTATTATATAATTACATTTTTGTTGTTGCTTTTTTTTTTTAATTGTTCCGCGCAAAATATAACATCTATTGTGTGTGTATACAATTCGTTCGAGGCAAAGGGATTATATTCATTTTGAGGGTTTTTGAAAACACTCGGAATCGACAAAGCAAGACCCAAACTGTTGGGATTTAGAGTTTATATCATTTAATACCAAACTGAAAACGCGTCCACGCAGTCGTAGTCATTGTAGTCGCCGATTTTTAATCTAATGTAGGTATCTACCTATGGCAAATTTCAAATTTCCTTTATTTGTCGTATTTAATCGTTGTCTATATATTTTAGTTATACATTATTTTAAAATCCATTTTGTATAATATAATACTCTTGCGGTATTAACACAAAACCATATTTGGGAGATTTAAAGAACCATAATTATTGTTGCAGAGATGAATCTTCTACGGAATAAACCAGTTAAAATGTAAACACCCATTGAAACGAGCATTGCCTTCTTTATAGTTAATGATGCACTGTCTATCATTATGTTTGTTGTCATTATTGTTATTATACGGCGTGTTACATACTTCTACTATATACATCATACGGTCATTACTATACGTGTAATGCTTCTCGTGGGCAAAAATACTGTTCTTAAACTCTCGTGGCTTGAAAAAATAAAAAATAAAACAATATTAGCGATGAAAATAAATTAAATGAAATGTACTTTTATGATCGATATTTCAATGGTCGATGATTATATACTAATTGGTAACTTGGTTTTCATTACAATTTTGTCAGTATTATGTAGTATTATCGGACTTCATAATATAAATATATTATATATTATATGTAATATACAATATACATAATATATAACAACGGAGGGGGGCTCCCATATATCCGTTGCACGTTGTTATCGAGCGGTGCAGTAAAATAAAATAAAAGAGATGTAAGATTATTTTTGGCGAACAAATCTCGTCGAGTTATGTTTTATAGATCTTATTTAAAACGCGGACCACTAAAACTAAACCATATAATATAATATTATTATATTTTATACTATAAACCTATAGTAAT
Organism: Pentalonia nigronervosa; assembly: GCA_014851325.1. Classification (NCBI taxonomy): domain Eukaryota; kingdom Metazoa; phylum Arthropoda; class Insecta; order Hemiptera; family Aphididae; genus Pentalonia; species Pentalonia nigronervosa. The sequence goes on along the minus strand of JACXSJ010000481.1, from coordinate 35,911 downwards.
GGTGTAAAATCATTTTCTCCGGTATGCGTAGGTTACGTCATAAGTCATAATATAACCGGCATGTTTTTGCTCGTGAATTGTTTCTTCGTCAGAAAGGTAAAAACGGAGTTAAACGAAAGGAAACATGGACATTTTGTAATTGAATGTAAACCGCTATCTTTTGAATATATTATTATTATTATCATCATTAGACACTTTATCTGTCGAGACTCGAGGTATATACATCTCAACGAATTTCGTAATAAAATTAGTTACACAAACGCGTGTATATTATGCATATATGCATTTTCAAACATTAATAAATATCTAGATATTAAATGTGATAAAATATTATAATGGTGATGGTAGTAGATATTGTTTTATTTTTAACAACGGTGTTTGGTAGTGGGAGAGAGGAGGTGGACACATTTCATAGTTGTTTTTTTCCCCCCTGGAGCATTTCTAGACGCGTTGTGAAAATTATTATTATTCCATCGTTACGCTCACCTCTATTCGCGTTCGTGTATGACAATGATAATTTACAATGATAATTGACTATTTACATTTCCTCGTAACCCTTTACGGACCGCTGGAGACGGTCCTTGATTTTCTTAATAAATAATATGAGAAGTGCGTATCTAGCCGCAGGGATTTTCTATATGGTCCTGTCCCCTACCATTTAAAAATGCATCTACAGTCCTATTAAACTCGTACAAGACGTCTTATTTTGTTTTTTTCGTCCGTATTTCCCACCTAGCGACCTACCTTTAACGAGGGCGAGGAAGACCACATTGTTCGTTAAGCGTTTGACCAAAACCGACACAATGACCAATTAGCCGGAATGATTTCTGGTCGCACATGTGTTTAGTGTGTGGTATTTTTATTTAACTGAATATGTATACATTATATACGTATATGGTATACTGAATAATGTCTCAAGGCCGTACCGCGAAAACAAAAATACTAGACCACCAAATTCTATATTATATTAATTTGACGGACACTCTGGTGTCAATTGACGCCAATAATGGTACAGTTCATCAAACCCGAACACAAGGCTCCATAAAAATCGATTTCCCCAGCAATTGATTTATTATATTAAAACGAAAACCGCGTACGTGTGTCCCGAGCTAAATTTGTTCGATTCAATTGAAGTTGTGAATCGCTGTGTTGAAATCCAGTAAAGTCACGTAACAAGTGAAAACGGTTTCCAGAGTATATACAGAGGATTACTCGAGATTGGTGAAAATTCTATGGTAGTATATACATTATACCTATACATGTAAGTTGTAGTGCATAAGGTCGGTAAGCTTACACATCGTGAGGAATACAACAACAATTTTTTTTTCTCAAAAAGTTAAATTTAGTAATAGATACACATTTGTCCGCAATATTTTTACCTACGTATGTATTTGTTATGAAATGTAATTCGTTCAGGAGGTAATCTTAAAGAGTAAAAAACCTAAAATAAAATACACCAAAACGATTTGTTTGTATAGTTGAAGCCCAAAGCCATAAGACTTAAAGTAAATCCACGTCTTACAATTGTTTTGGCTTCTATTATAAAAACGAAACCAATCGTCAAAATATTCGTCAATATTTTATTGTTATTGTTTTTTACATGTATCAAGATTAAATAGAAGAAAAGTTTATTTTTTGAAAATTTTCTTTAAATTGAAATCACCGTTGATTCACTCCCGACTTCCGTATGCCACATACATTTCCGAGTTCCCTATTTACGTTTTCTCCCTTATACACGCTCACGCACTCGCACACACACAATAATAATACGCTCGACATTATTATCATTGCAAGGGAACGTCTCTGGCAGCATAAATGTATGCAACGATCCATTTTCGCTTTCAACGCTGTTATATAGACACAAACACGGTTCAGCCCCTGTTTCTACATGCGGATAAAATGAATTATTGACCGGATACTACGCGTGTATTCATTCAAACAAACCCGGGACCAAAATATCATGAATGGCGGCACAATTAAAGTCTATCACCTACACTACCGCCTCTCTTTTGTCATCGTAATGCCAGGTGATTCGGGCGGGAACCGTCGTAATTTAAGGAGCAGATATAAAAGTAAAAAATCTAAATAACCTTCTTATATGGTTAAAGTGGTTACTCACTACCGGATGTGATTGCGGTCTAATGTTACACTCGTTGTTCCTCATTAGACACGTCTTTAATTCGACAACTAAAGACACTTTAGCCTATAGTATATGTATATTGTACACTATATGTACACATACAATATATTATTATTCTAGTGCAATTCAAAAATTATTTCTCATGAATATCTGACACAAATGATGGGAACTGGGAACTATAAAGTATAAATACAATTTAGTTCAATGAATACAATTAAAATAATAACATAACTTAAGTATATGATTTTTGTTTTTATCCTCAATATGTAAGACATTTAAACTAGGTTGCATTAACTATTTTATAGGTTTTAATAATAACTATAAATTATATATTTTTAATAACTTTTAATCTTAAACCGATTACTCGTAAATATTAGATTCATGAAAAAAGGATATCTTTAGTTATGTAAGATTAGATTAAATACTATAGTTTAATTTGTTAAAAAAAAAATGTCGATTATATTTCAAATAACTTTTTATACAATATTCATACGTACTTATCATCATATATTTTAAATTAATTGAAAAATGTTAACTCATTATAGAGCTCCCACACGAACTTTTTTAATAGGCTATTAACTACTTGAAGAATAAATCAATAAAAATGTACGTAATATAGAATATAAATGAAATGCACAATTTATTATTAAGTAGTAATTTTATTATCCTTAAAAATACATAATTTAAATTCTATTTTAGATACATAACTGTAAAATAAATCCATTCAAGAATTAAATATATATACCAACAACTTTTATTATGAATTGTACGATAAATAATTTGATAATGCACCGAGATAATAACCCCCATATAGACAGTTTCCTTATACAATAGGATTCACCCTCAATTTTCTAAAGAATAGGGTACACGGAGATAGAGAACTTCTAGAATCTTGGTGTAAGTATACACGAGTATATGAGTCATTCTTATAAATAATTACGTACACAACACAACTTAATCGATTCTCATTTAAGTTTTGAACCAAAACAACATTAATTTTCATCAATTTATTTCGATGTTTAAGCGCATGGAACAGTTACACAAGTATACATTATATTATTTTGATTTTTTGGTTATGCGTTCGTTTTATTTTTAGACACCTTTTGTTTTATTCCGTAATATCTACAATCACTATGTAATTTAATTATTTTTTCGTCAATTCTCCCAGGGTGCTAAAAACTTTTCGCGCTTTAACGTTATTGGTTTTACCATTTGATAAACTACGTGATTACAAAAAGTTACACGGTGATTCTATTCGGAGAGCATAAATTGCAATGACGTTATTATAATGTACATAAATGTATATACTCGGTGACTCCAACAACTCGATTCCTAAACTCCAGTGCTTCCCCCACTATTATTATATCACCCTGCGAGGTTACTGAACTCAACTTATATACCACCTGCTTGGCCGACCAATCAAAATTAAACAATCCCTCGGCACTCAGATTGTTAGTTGTTACGATCATATATATATATATATTGTAGAAAATCACAGTCGCGTATTCATGAATATTCCCATGGGAAATGATAGTTCAAAAGAGAACTTCCTAAGGTTATTATTAGTGATATTTAGAATACAGACTAATATAGTATGATCATGCGTTATTACTGTCCAAAAAGCAACAAAAGATATGAAACTATGGCCTGCAAACTGTCAGATTAAACTCACTAAACGATATTTTCATCTATGGAGGCTGATTTCCTCTTTGTTTCTATTTCACATTCTAGTTGGTGTTTCAAGAGCAAAAATACTCGTATTATCTGAAATATTAATTAAAAACTGTCTGTTTGCGTATTCAGTGTTTTGTACGTTTAGTGAAATTTCAATACAAAAGGGTGCTGGTTGTACGATAGTTTATAAACTAATTTATTCACCAACAATGAATTAATTACAACATTTAACCCTCATATGCATGACACTTGTGGGTAACATATAAAACCGCATTGTTAGCCGAAACCTGAGCTCAAAATTGTTGTGCTTATACAAAGAACATTTTCAACAACCTCGAGTTTCTAATCATATTATATTAATGTTTGGTATTACCATACACTGTATGTACAGTATAGATACATACATAGCATTCAATATGGTTTTCTTTTTCGTAAACAATCTTTTTTAGAAAAATATATGCTTTTTATGTGTATATATAATATGTAGATCATACCATAATATTAATACCGCGAATAAACGATTGTACAATATTCACGTGACACGTTATAATTAATCGCCCTTTTTTCAATAAGTACGTATAGGGAGTCCAAACTCACCGGAACAATTTCAATAGAGTTCTATTTATTTCTTACTCGTAACAGAATCTGCAGGGACAGTACGTAATTTCGTCTTAATCATATATATATATATATATCAAGCAAACAAACACAAAAAAACCGTTCTTATATTATTGAAGAGTATTTTTTTTCAATTTGTCAACGAATGAAAAGAAAAAAAAAACAGAAAGAGAGAGACGAACCCTATTATATGGCGGTGGTGATGATGATGGAGGTGGTAGTGGTGGTAGTTGTTGTATAGGAAGGAGGGAACCGTCGCCTCTGGATTTGGTTATCGACCCATCGCGCGTAATGGAACGTGCGTTGCGGAAACCGAATGGCATTACTTTAAATTGGACCCTTTCGCTAAAACTCCGGCGAAAGTAGCATTATTCCTGATTGATCGATTCTTATATATGTTTGTATACACGTGTGTTTATATATAGATATTAAATTATCATTGTTGTCGGAACCATGTACGGATTTTTTATGTTTCCAGTTTTCTTTTACTACCTACTTAAAGCTTACGGACGCTAAAACATTTGAAGACTTAGAACACAAACACATTATCATAACACGTTTTTAATTACTTTAAATGCTTTCCTACTAATAAATTATTTAAATAATATAACTTTAACACAATACATAGATAGAAAATCTTATATTCTTTAAATTGTATATATTCTAATCTTTATATTCTTATGATATTTCTTACCAAATTATGAATTAATAGTTTTTGTTTTTGATTCGAATACGTGTTATATAAAAACAAATAAAATATGTACATTTTGTAAAATCGCCCTTGCTCGTATGTTTTAAAATATAAATTTACTTTAATACAATGCGTGATTAAAGTCCAACGTTTAAGGTGATTTACTCATTGGCCGGAGAAGTAAAAATAATACTTGTAAAAGTATATATGTATATGTAGTGGAAAAAAATTGTTGTACCATAAAAACCATATTTGATCTTTATAATGATAACCTACTTGGAAAACGTTTAGATATTTTAAATAACTAAAACTCATGCGTAAAATTTGCCCATAATATACTCTTGCACCAAATCACTGTCAAGTTGTTGGTAAACGAAATATAAAAGAAAAATATTATTTTATTATTCATTAAATAAAAATATATAGTAAAATACACCATACAAATTGTATCCCAAGTAGTTTACACTAAATAATACCATGTGATTCAAAGCATGTAATTTGTTCCATCTAAAATGATAAGTTTGTTGACATTGCTCTTTCAATTAGTCAATAACAATACACAACACTGGAATACTTGATTGACGACTTCGATGAATTGTATTTTATCATTTATAATATATGTACCTGTTCTGTATTAATGAGAACCATGGCATACTTAGCACACGCGTTTCAATCCGTCGGCCGATGAAATAAAATCATTTTTTTTTTATCTTTTCTTCAAACGAGTATATTATTATACTCGCGAAATCTCCAAAAGCTCGTGGTTAGACTCGGCCATATTAAAATACAATACAAAAGTCAGCGGCGACCCGATTTCAGAATTGGTAGGTGTATGCATAATATCGAAAAAGCAATTTCAATAGTAGTACGCGAGACGTCGAAACTGATCTATTCATCAGCCTAGTAATCCTTGACGTCGTACCGGAACGCATGTAATAATAATGTATATAGGTTCCTATACTAATCCCGCGATAGATATGTCGTCGCGTACATAGTGCAGTAACTATATTATATACGTGTGTGTGTGTGTGTGTGTGTGTGTGTGTGTGCGCGCACAGTATTCAATAATAATTGAATTCCATATCGGACATTGTTGTTACGCCGCCGCCGATGTCGAAAGTCATCGCCAGAATTTACATTGTATATGTTTTGTCCCGCTCGTCTACGATTTCGTTGATATTCATATTTTTTTTCATCATTTTTTCCCGACAGCGTATAGTATGATTTACACACGCGGCGACCGTGATGCGTCTGAAAACTAGCGATCCCGTTATCACAGCTATAGTCTATTATATTTTAATATGTATAGCAGGGCGTAGCGTGGACACAGTTGTACTATATAACGTTTATTTCGAGTGCTGCTTTCAAATGGGTTTATTAATTATACCGGAATCAAGTATTACGAAACGATAATAGACTTCAACGATGATAATAATAATAATGATGGTAATAATTAGAACTACGAATTTACGGCACTTTAAAATGCAATAAAACAAACGGAGAAATAAAACACAAATGCGAAATGTCAAAAAATGCAAATAAAAATTTCAAGATTAAATTCGTTGTTACATAATTCAATCTGTCTGTAAAGAAAGCTACGTTTTACAATGGACTAAAAAAATGCACTTTGCTAAAAAGTAGCATTCTGACATTCCCATTGATAATTATTATCTTTATCTTTATCTGCCGACAGTTGTCATAAATCCCCGCAAAGTTTTAACCGATATATTATACTACGTTGCATATTAAACATCACGAAAATGTTATAATACGTGCTGATGTCGACATATGTGGACAAAAAAATAAAATTGTAGGGTCATTAATATCGACGAGCCGTTCGCCGAATCGAAACGAAAAAAAGCATGTCTCGTATCGTCATCGTCAACCGGCTCATACACATTTCACCGACGCGATGCCGTTCCGTTTGGAGGGTGGAGTTTCCGTCATCGCGTGTGCGACAAAACATGTACAAAAAAAGCAAATACGCCGAGGTGATATTATAGGTTTATTTTTTTTCACCGTTCGGTCGTGTGCATTTTTTTTCGCATCCATCCCTTCGATTGAAAAACGTGACTTGTTTTATCGCAGTGCGGCGTCACCGGCGTCACGGCCTTTTGCAAAATTGGATCTCTCTCTCTATATATATATATACGGTGGACGCGGGGAGGAGACGGCGTGGCAGTGGGAGGATTATAAAAATATACCGGAGAGAAAAGCACATTATGTATTAGCGATAAATCGAAAATTCGCGGATGGATTTTATGGGCGCGAGAGTACCTACTATCCGAACTTTCGACCCGGAGGGGTTGAGAAAAAATTCAATAAAGCCGAATTTGTGCAACCGTCGTCATAGTCGTCTATGTTGTATAAAGAAGAATATTATTAAATTTAATAATGGATACATTTCTCTTATTCTCTTCGTCAAAGCACTTCGTTATATTTTACCCGTGCGAATCATAATGATTGTCAACTACGATTATTTTACTCAAGACATGAAGGCATACTATATTATTATTATACAATGACTTTTTTGTGGAAACTTTTTCGATCGATATATTATAATTTATAATACTATACAAGTTATGCTTACAAGTCATTTGAAATCCTTTAGCCATCGCATGTCAAATTCACATTCAGACAATAATTATTTTTTAGTACGAATAAAGTTTGTGCATGATATATTAATAATAAATAAGATTAATATATCATGACAACCAAGCGGTTTTGACGTAAAACATCCAGTATAGGTATCTAATCTAACCTACAGCCGCGGAATTTGTGACAAATAAATACACGTTTATTCGCTTTAATAAGACAAACAAAGACCAACATTTAAGTATATGCATTGCATATAATGTTATAATGTTAGTTGTTAATGTTTCGCTGAAGACATTCCTGGAAAATCACTGAACGAATTACACTTACAAAATACTGTTATGTTATGGGTTGGATTTATAACGCGCGTATGCGATTAAATCTTTTAAGAAAACCCTTGTCATCAGCCACGTCTGTGTACATTACTGGGCAGATGTTTGCATATCTTTATTATAGTGCTGCCCATTTTCGAGCACTCTCTAGGTTCGTCTGTACTCGTGTTTCATAAGAAGGGGACAATAGAAATGTAAAAGGGTCTAGAAATGTATACCGAGTATACTGGAATAAAAGAAACGGTCCTTTTGTAGTTTCGTAAAATGTAATTCTTCAGTATCGATTGACATAAATGACACAACTATACATGTAATCGTGTCTTACGCTAACAAGGATTTTGAAGGAATACACAAAACATAAAATCGAGAGGTGCGCGCGTGTTGTAAAACTATTCTTTTTTCTGGTTTGCATATCTAGTATACATAGTTATAATAAAAGTTAAAACTTATTTCATAAGTATTAAGTACATAACCATTATAAAATGTATACGAACAAAAATTAAATTAAATGTTTTTAATCTAACGTTTGAATTTAAAAGTTCACATTTTAAAAAATATTATATGACAATGTACTATATAGTATATGGATTCTGTTTTACAATATGAATATATAGCGTATACATAAAAATTGAAATTCCACTATGGTATAATATTAGGCATAATCGTTGTTCCAAGACCTATACATTATAGCAGGTATGCATGATTGTATACCTATAATGCATTATGGTACATGGCCGACAGATCTCAATGTTTTATGAATATATGTGCTTCGTGACTTCTATTCTACCCCAAGGATATTCACTACTCACTATATAGTATTAATTAATGACCTTTTGCAGGTCTGAAAACAATTTCGTTTACGACGCACCAAACATCACGTGTTGTACGTAATGATAACACGATAAGTCGATTTTTTAAGACTCATACATTTTATCCACTGATATTTTGTAGCTAGATTAGTCGGAGATCGTATTAAATTACACCGCGAAAACGTAATCGACGTTCGAGTGCGGATATAAATGCAACTCTGGCGCAAGACGCACAAAAATTACTCTACATTAGACACGTGTTATATTGTTTGGATAACGCGATAGAATTTGTCGAAAATTCGTAAATGAGTTTAGTGTATTTTATTTCGGCGTTCGTCATCATTGGCTTAATCAAAATCTCCGTAGGTAGTTGTATACTAGTGATGGATATATAGGTACATTCGAAATGTACCGCGTGAGATAGGTATAATGTAATACGCGAACATAATAACAATAATAATGCTAATTTTCTCGTGTCAACGTACAACCTTGGCGAGCATATATTTTCAAAGCATCTGAGGACACGATCAAGCACAGGTACGCCATATTATATATATTATTGCCTCTTGGGCTCAGTTGAAGCGCTTCCTGTTCGAACTTCGAAGGCCCACAGACGTTGTAGCATAGTATAATGTCTAAAGTAGTTGTACGCCTAATGATATTTCTGTGCTCTTATTGTATTATTATTATTATTATTAGAGTCGGTTGCTGAAACAACGCGACGACATCATTATAGTAGTAACTACGACGCCCTTGGGCCGTTTTATTTTTTATTTACATCGTCGTTGATTGAATTGTTTTACATTTTTACAACTCTGGTACAATTCTTGACTATTTCAATTTGCGCATTATTCTGTAACAGCAGGTAAAGTGATTGTTTGCGTGGCTATTACTTACGAAACTACTTTTTTTTTAGAGTTCGAGCTTTTAGTGTTCTTGGTTTTAAGACGAAATGTTTTTTACTTTTTTTGTGGATTCAAAAAAACTCAAAACATTCCACTGGCAATGGCACTCACGTTCGTTATCATGTTTACTGCACAGTATATGCCACTTAATATTTACTGTGTTTATATATGTATAGTTATAGCGTTGTAGAGTAAAGATCCGTTTGAAATCCTTTTTGCGGGACACTATTTGCGCCAGACCGCTATTTCCGACAACGACTTTTGTCGTTTATCGCTTCAGAACGATCGCAATTCCCCGCGCAGCCATGTTCAATTTCAATACACACACACACACATATATATATATAATATATATATGGACAGATATCCCGCACTAAGAGGCTATGCGGTGATAATGTTTTTTCGGTCGTATTATTACTGTTTCCACGGTCGCACGTACATATATATAAATATATATAATACAAGCGTGTACGTGTGCGGTGTGGTACTCAAAACCTTCGACCCTCGCTCATTCGCCCTGTTCGTCTTATAGTGCCCCCACATAAAGTGTACAGTGTATACACTGATAATTTCTAGTTACTCAATGATGGTTTTTTCTTTTAGCCATTGTAATAGTATTTCTTTCTCTCCCCCTCACTCTCTCTCTCTCACTCTCTCTCTCTTTCTCCGAGACAACCAGTGCCTAACACAAGACGCTCCGCATAATGTATAACGGTGCGTACATTTCAATTGTATAATGATAATGTCATTAATAATCATATATATATATATATAAGTACCTATATAATGGTAAAAAAGCAGCCATACGACACAATCGGTGCGGCGCGGCGTGCGAGATGGTTTACTGCGCGGAGGTGTAACCCGTTACATATTATTTTTAAACAAAACCTAATCCGTTCCGAAGGCGGCACTGCTACTGAACCATTATCAACGAATTTCCATACAAACCGCCTAGATCTAGATCAATGATTTGCCTCTATGGTTGGCTGAGGAATGAAACGGTTGTAAACATTAAACCGTTTGTTAAGGATTTGACGTCGCGAATGTAAGAAATCGTCAGCGGTTTTGAAATAATGCGTTCTCGATCAAATTAATTTCATTCGACATTATAATATGTATCAAAGTATCAACTGAAAAATACCAACGAGGATCGCTGGAAAGGCTTAAAAATAATCAACTTATGGTATTATAAACCTTCGAATACCATTGAAAAATTAAAAATAAGTAGATTACAATAATATAATATAATATATAAAATGCAGCGTAGTATAGATAATAATCTCGGTAATGTAACATTTCAGTTTTTCTTATATTTATTTACAATTTCAAATTTAACAGCATGTATTTATTGTATCCTTTTAGTTTCTTTTTTTTTTCATTTAATAAATTGTACGCATTCAAATTAACTTGAAACCAGCATTATGAGTTTGTTATTCATTACAAAATGATGTACACTAATGTATATAATATTCTCAAACTATAAGTTCTGAGTAAAATATATTTTATATTTCATTTTTCATAAATAGTCAATGATTTAGATGTACAAATATAATAGTTCTTACAATCAACTTAGTATATTTATATTAAACTAAAAACAATATTATTATTATTAGTAATAACTGTAAAAATTATATTTTATACAAAACTTTTGCTTTGAACAAAATCGGATTTAAGACACCTTTATAAAAGAAATCGCATTAAAGTTTTTTTAATTTGAAAACTGATTTAAATCACACAAGAAAAAAATACATAGAAACAGCTAGAACTCTGAAAAATACTTAGGTATATATTGTATATCATTATATTATATTATTATTTCTGCGAGGAATAACTTTTAATAATATTTTTTTTTCTAAGTTCTTATTCACTCGGCCAAGATATTAGAAAAATAACTAGAACTGCCACCTACGTGTACGATATTTTACAAAGATATATAATAAAATACAATATGATCATGTAATATTTTGTACATTTTGTTCTCGTACAGCAGAATACGCGAACTGTATTTCAAACATCTCTACATCTGACTAAAAACAGAATTGTGGAATACGTCATCACTTTGTCCAGCTACATCGATTATTTACAAAAAAATCGTTGTTATTATAATTCACATAGCTGATGTGTGGTTCGCTGAACAAATGTGATGTTTATGAGTTACGACAAAATAATCAAAGCTACAAAAAAAAAAAATTTAGTTATAATAATAATAAAAAATGTAAGAATGCAAAAGTCGTGAAATAAAAACACGTAGGAATAAATAATATAGGTATTTTGTCTGTTTCCCGCCCATTTGTGTTGTGATTTTTTATCCCAAAACTCATTGTCGAATCAAATATAATATCAGATATACGGTATACCTACACATTATGCGAAAGTAATAGATATAAAGTTTTACTTTTTTTTTAAGGTTAACCTTTGACAATTTACGTAGTGTTGCACCTATATCGTTCCCGCAGACTGTAAGAATCCACACGCCGTAGACGTATTATTCAGTAATAACCCGATTCAAATGGGTATGATATGAAAAAAAATTCAAAATAAAAAAATTATAAAAATAACAAACCAACAACGCGAACGTAATATTTCGCATTGTACATAATAATATCCCATCGGGAAAACACAATTGATTGTTCGGGGATTGAAACTTGATGCTTGACAAAAGAAATATTATACTATATTATACTTCTAGCTGAAAACTGTTGGCAATCAATTATTGTGTAAAATCATCTCCCCAATCGGAACTAATCAAAATGGACGAAACTAATTATTGTCTTGTTCGTTAAAAAACAAAACAAAATTTAACCAAAAGCACGCTGCAACATTGAAACGAGCTACCTAGTAAATTTAATGCAACAATAACAACGAACGTTCTCTTGTATATCCTTCGATTTAACACACTAATATTCATCGACCAATTCGAACACTTAAATAATTAAAAAAAATACAAACCTTGACATTAATTAACATACATTTCTTCTTCTAAAAAACTAATTAAAAATTACAAAATTCTTTTATTTTTATTTTTTACTTAGCATAGTATTTAAAAGTAGTCTTTAGATATAGTTAAGTAATAATGTATTGTTAATGATTAACATCGGGTACAAAATAATTTATATTGTATATATTATTGTAAACAAAATAATTAAAAAAAGTTGCCGCCGTACGGGATATTTGCAATAATTTAATTCTCATATATTCGGTTAAATTGTCTATAAATATTTTACATATTATTATCTAATGCAGCGTAATGCGGTTCGTTCGGGCTATAACATTTTTGTTCAGTTATTGCGCTATGAAAAGTTTAACTGAATTACAATGAGAAACGGAGGGAGCGACAACAAATTCGACGGTTTTTTTTCTACCGACAAAGGGTGTGTCGAACGAATGAGTTCCTCGTGAAACCCCCGAGGAATAAGACTCATCCGAACACCCTTTTCCAGTCTGAGCCTAGCCCATATATATACCGCACACCCCGAATCCCATACGAAACGCATGACTGGCTTTTTAAGAGATGAGTTTATTTTACGACTTTTATCAAACCGGAGGAGAGCCCGCACTTTTTCGTCCAAACGTAAACACGAACTTATTTTTAATTCGTCGCCGAATGATAATTTTATTATTATTTTAAATAACGCGCGTACCTCCACAATCCGCGATCTCTTATCCGTTTATCACGGTTGATCGCACTTTGTTTCCCGACGACTTCATTAGTCAGATCTTACATCACATGTGGTATCTACATGTTTATTATTATTATATACAGAGGTTGGAGATTGTAAACACCATATCATTATTATCTTTATTAAAGTGTGATTTCGTTTTTGAACGAAAGTATATTTCACTCAGCGTTTGGATATACGTGGTAATGGAAATTAATTGTATAAAACACCTCCGGGTAAAAAATCATTAAGAGAAAGTGCTATCGATCTGTTCTGCTCCACAAGTTCAATCGGTTTGCACATATTATTATATATATTATATTACTTATAGGTAGGTCGATTTTCTTCTTAATCAAACGATGATTTCTATAATTTATAATATCATATTTTCAGTTATCACGATGCATGATAATTTATGACGAAAAAAACGAGAGTATAATGATTATAGGAAAATAAAACCGTGCGATTCCTCCGCTCATTACCGGCCGTGTCGCGTTATCGAGTCCGTCATTGATACCTTACGGAACCACCGGAGGGCGATCTTAAAACCGGACGCCGTCGCCGCCGTGTTCGTGAATCTTGGGCTGGTCACCTTGAACGTAGGTCAGATATTCAACATCACTCGGCCATGTGCGTACGTGCCGGACCTCCACCTCATATAATAATATCTGAGATCATCTCGTGCGCTGCAGCATAATATTATGTATGTAATATATGTAATATACGCGACTCCGCGAGATAGGCGTACTACGTCGTACGGAGTGCTTATATATATATATATATGATATGCGAGGCGTAATATTATTTTACAGGATGAAATCCGTGTCCATTGAAGGAAATAATAATGGCAATAATAATAAAAATATTATAATGGGCGGTTAGGTTTATAATACCTATATAATATGACTACTATCATACCTACACATACAGAACACGTGCTGCACTTGTACGAATTATAACTCAAACGCAAAAATCGCGGTTTGTAGGATGTACATCTTATTTGTGACGGTTCGAAAATACAAAGCCAAACCGTGTTCACCACGCCACTTTTATGTTTAAAACCCAAACAAAACAAAAAAAAAAAAATTTAACGTTTGAGCCGTGTATTTTAATTGCACCCTATATATACGCTCGCCCTCCGCGCGGCTCTCGTGTAAGCAACGTCGAAGGTATCTGCATTCGGGTAATAATATTATGATAATGCGATCGGATGTAACATTTTATGCTAATGAGCGTTTGTCATGCGTTTGATATGGTTTCCATTCGTGAACTAAATGATCCCAATAACCATAATATAATCGTACGGGGTAAAATATAAAGAAAGAAAAAACTAATTTACATTTTATTGTTACAGTACGCACCTATTATATATATAATATACAATATAGTACGTGAATACTGAATACGGGTTTTCCGGTGTAAATACTTATGTATATGCGGTATATAGGTGTACCTGTTGTTTTTTCAACAGCTACTATATAGGTACGTGGCGCGACTCTCGGAAATATTGTTTTCAAATATTGTTTTCGGTTAATGTAATTTGTGTTAATGCCTCAGACTACAATCGTTGAATATATGATGTATAAAAAATATATATACTCACAAGCGCATTGAATAATTTATAAACCTATACTAATGTAGTTATATAATATGGTACACGCCATACCATACCGTCCGTTGTCCGTATATTAATGTATCATATATATATATATATAAATTATAAATACACACCATAAAAATAATCATCATTATAACGATGTGATTATTCAATTAAATGGTAGATTTCTGTATAATATAATATACTCTATCCTGACTGAATCGTTCGGCCATTAATTTCGACTTGTAAAAATGAAACAAGATCCGGCCGTTGATCGTAAATCTATAATGAACAAAAACATTAGCCAATCTTATAGTATCTTCGTATAATATTATACATTCTATAATAATTGCGCGTATTGTACCGATGATAAATAATATAGATAAATTATAAAGTGCATCTTGTGTTATCGTTTTTCTCACTGTTAAAAACGGATAATAAATAATTAATATTTATTGTTCGTACAAGCTACAAATACCTTTTCTCGAGAGTCGATTTGTAACGCATACAATTAAATATTGTTCAAGTGACGAATGTGAACTATTATATTATTTGTTAACCTCTTGACTTTATCTGTCATCGGATAAAGACACTTCTTTGAACCGTATACGCTTGAAAATATCACGGTTCGTGACCATTGATCAACCATTCAACTGTCGATTTGCCTTATATCGCATCGACGTATTATTAACCTATTATTATTACTTATGCTATTATCATCTCTGTTTGTCCGCGCACTAATATTGTTTACTAATAGTTTTATATTTTCCAACAGGTCGTTACACTATTGCAGCGAAGAAGACACACCCAAATCGTGCTGTGGTCTATTGACGTTACCAGACGCCACTAGTACGGTATCCATCAGGTGGTTCATTGGTATCGTGTTCATAGCTGGGATTTGTTCGGCACTCGTGGGCACTGTCTTGGGTGCTACTAGGGCTTCCGGTAGAGAACACCTCACGGTCGCCTTACTGATGATAGGTAAGTTTAATTTATCACATCACTTAAAAGAATGGCACCCCTACGAAGTATAGATATGTTATTGGTTTAAACATTAGTTTAAAAGGACGTCTTAAATGTATCGCTTTGTAAAACGGCGACTTTATTTTTTATAAATACTGTGTTGAGTATTGCCTGCCAATACCTCAGTTTTCATGCATAGATATTCATATTTTAATTACGAACATAGATATTCTTATTGCAAAATTAAAATATAGAAAAAATCACTGTTGTTAATACTATCATCTTTATGTTCGAACGACAAATTTATCAATTTTGTCTTGTTGAGATTTTGTAATCCAATGAACAAAGTATAAGTATAAAACAACGTGACTAGGTGTACATAAAATATGTATATGATGTATGTGCATTAAACTATTGTTTTATTTTTCGACAAACGTTGGGTGGGCAGATAACTTATTAAATATGTATTTTATGTAGATATAAATGTATTTTATCTTTCATATCTCGGATATAGTATGTTTCATTTAAGCGCATTTGTCTTTTCAGTTTTCGTGACACGTCCAATGGTTTTAGATGCAAATCAGCACATTTACAATGGTATAATATCGCATAATGGTGTCTATATCTATGAGTCAATCACGCGCGCTATGACAAAACGTATACACATATTTATTTTAAAAATGGACTTAGACTATCATGTGTTCTCCGAGCAGAAAAAATATTTTGTACAATCTCACTGGTTTCAATATTAAATATTAAAAACAAAAAAAATAATACAATACCTACGTCAAAGTATATGATTTAAACTGAAACACGATCGTGTATAATAGATACTATATTACCATTAATGGTATGTAATCGAATTATACAAATCTATTCATATTATTCGAAGTACGTCCATTTTCAACGAGTTTATTTCGTCCTTTCAATCAAATATGCTTTTTATTCGATTTTACAGTTGTCCAATGATAGACGATGACATAAAATTACCATCGTACACAGTGCTCCGTATTGTTAATTCTTCGTGCGACTTTTAGTTTTTTGAAATTGGTTTTGGACAACCATTTGCACATCAAACACACAATAATTCTATTAGTTTTACCCTCGATATGATTTCCATCAACCTACCGCATGGCCATTATGCAGCGACACGAAATTTCCTCGGCGTATACTCGCAATAGTTAATCAAGGCATGTTAATAACTTACTGTGTATAGATAGGTAACCATATCGATTTCACTATGCAAACATATATTTGTATTCTATACATTAATAACGTTGCTCGATTGCTACTGCGATTTTGTATACTTTAGGTAAATCTAATATACGTAGGAACCCCCTACCGCGTCTCCTCGTCATAATATACGTCATGTAGACACTGCTGCGTGTAACATATTAATATTGTCATATATACCTACTCACAGTTCAAACAACATTAGAGGCCAGCGTATATACAGTGTGCTGAGGACATTTTGTGTTAATCAGTATACAATATGTTTCTCGTAACGATCTTCTTTTGGCCCGGTATACGGTTTACCGTCGATCCTCGGCCGTGCATTTGACTATCCTATTAATGGCGGTATCGCAGCCCGTGTATACATGTGGGATTGCCTGTATGAGCTTCCGCCATTAATCGGATTACTCACAATCGGCAACAGAATCTGATAACCATTCGACGGATCACATAATAAACCACGAATTTCCGATTTGCTTAGAGAGATCAAAAGGGTGAACGAACAGACGCATCAGTGAAGGTCGATTTTACAATAAAATCGTATTATGCTAAATAATTCGTCAGTTAAAAATGCTTTACCTAGGATTTGTTTTTTTTTTTAATATTTTTTTGGAAATAAAAACAGCGCATAATTATAAAAGAAGATAGTAATTTAATAGTTTTTTTAAATACGAATAAAATAAGGTTTAATAGCCAGTATAGTGAATCACTAGTTTTTAAGCACCTCATTAAAATCCTATGCCCATTTTCATTTATTAACTAGGTATAATATAGTATATATACTATACATTTGACGATTTATTTAAAGAAAAATGTTTGTTATTTTCGATGTTCATTCATTTTTACAAACGAACGCAGTATTATGATGAATGATTTATGTGCTATACATTCTATTGGTATTATATTATTACATAAAAAATACATTTTTATGTTTGGACTTCTATTTTAATGTGTAATTTAACAAGTGTCATATCGGTATTTTTTCTTATTTAACTTGTTTTTATAAATATAAATATTTTATTCTTACAAAACATACTGTCCTACTAACACAGTTGTTTTGAAGCTAATAATGCCACGATGTATTTATTATTTAAACCCATTCAGTTCTCCAATAGGTACCTATATTGTGTACAAAAATCAAATTTTAAAAGTACCTATCGTGATATTTTGTTATGGTTAGGTATAATAGTTATAATCATTGAAACGGTATATAATATACATTTTATGTTGTCTCTTTTTGCCTCGAAATATTGTATTTCGTAACTTACGTACCTATTTCATAAAATCATAACAGATATTTGTTTTTCGTTTAAATTATTTATTTATACAAATTATCTTTACCTTAGATGCTTCAGGACCGATCAAAAGCATATCCAAAGTGAAATCTCGATATTTTTCAACAACAGAAATCGCTTATTCATACGTGGCAAATGGATGGAATAAAATGCTCAAACATTTTTAGAATGCAAATTAGGACTTTGTTTCCGGCAAATAGCGTAACAATAATACACCGAACGATATAATATCATGTTCGTTCGGTGGCCGTCAGTAGAATATTATTATAATATTTACGCGCGAAATGAAAACCTAAACACGATCGGCTCGTATCGCGGTCAATCATGTTTGCTGTCCGACACCATAATAATAATAATAATAATATGCGTAGGTATATCTCCTACATATATGTATTGGCGTTTTATCATAGCGCAATATCTACGCGGTATATCGACTGCGCGGGATCGGCGTTTCGATGTATAAATTATCCGCTGTACGATTTCTCACACGTTAGTAAAAATTGAAATATAAAAAAAAAAATCGCCTGCCTAACCCTCTATTCGTACGCGTATATGATATATGTGAAAATGTTAAATATTAAACTCGGGGAGAGCGAACAAATTCGGTCGATCGTCACTGTTGCCTTGTGCCATATTAAGAACGACCAACCGTCGACTTCGGATTCGCGCGAGGTGCGAAAGCATAATAATATTATATATTATTACAACAACGCGAGTCTTCACTCGTCGGAAATCCAGTTCACGGCTATATTATTATTTATAATAGCCATACGGAACGAATACGTGCAAAGACGATCTCATATTATTAATTTTATTAGTGGTTGTGTCATTCGCTCATGTGCTCGCGTCCATTCTGATATATGCGTAAAATAATTTAATAATATACCGTATTATATAGGTACCGAAGCTACAATTTCGTCATAGCCAATAGTCGTCGTCTATACACTCGGACATCGACTGTCATTGCCTGTCGTACCGCTTTTTACACGCGTGTTTTACACTTTTTTTCTACACAAATTATGTTACCAATATTATCATTACCGTCATTGGGCTCGTTGTGTTTGTATATTATTATAAAAACGTGTGGTGTGTCCCGTGCATATGAAGAGAATCGAGCACGTGACCGCGCAGACAGGAATTACGGGAGATTTACTTTCTCGGGACACACATGGTTTGTTCCCTCGCCGACGCCTCCCGCCCGAGTAAGTATTATAGTAGTCTTTCTACACGGGAGCAGCGGTGATGTTACATTACATATCATTAGGTATGGTTCACACGTGGCGTCTTCTGTGCTACTAGCGCGCGCCCTTTTCGTATATATATTTCGGCCCTTCTCTCGCGGTGTCTCGTCCTCCGCCGCCGTATTCGTCGTGCATTCATCTGACGACGACGTCCGACATGACATCATATTATAATATATTATCATCATTTAGAAAAAAACTGGGTTAAGGCGTACGTCTAGTTTTGACGGCGATAACGTTTATTCTTATTAAACATTAGACTATGTATGGCCTATTCATCGCGGACAACACAATCGCGAATCGGACGGGAACGCGCGTATACAAATTGCACTTGCGTGGTCTTATACATTTTATAGGTGTACCTATTATGTACGACGAGAGCAACCGCGTTTTCCCGCGCGCATATACGTCGTCGGACACGGTAAAAACACGATGGCGAGGACCCCTCTGTAAAATTATTATATACTTACTGCTGTACCTATATATATATATATATATATATATACTGCGAACGTTTCGGTGACTTACGAATAACGATCGCGCCGATGCGTGTGCCTGTATATACTTATATATATATATAATTTAATATAGTCAACAGAACTTGCCGGTGGTCTCATGTATATTCTCGATGTAGGCCTGCCGGCGGTGTTTATAATAATGTAATGTTATATATATTAAATCGGTACGTTTTGTTCGCCGTAAACGGTGGCGTAGAAGCCAATTTTCCGACATTTTAGGCACCGTACCTAACTGTTTTACCTGTGAAATAAAACATTAAACACACGAGTTCCGATTTTATGAATCGCATATAATGACCGTTTAGAAATCATTCTCCCGTTTATTATGATATCGTTGCTGTATTATTTACGAGTACGTATTACGCCCATCGACGTCGATAAATTAGATAGATATCCGTCTGCGTAGAGCGTTTCGAATTTTATTTTTCGCGTTCGACTTTGCATTATATGACGTATAGTAATTGACAGCTTTGGCGAAAAATGCGCACGCGAAGATAATGTTCCTGCACTATGATCGTTATCGTTATTTTTATTTTCGCAATTTATTTTACCAAACATACTTCCCTATACGTATATACACGTGTACTTATTATTACGACGAATAAACGCGTGATAATGGAAATGAGAAATCCATTGATTACCTATTTGAACAGACTAATGAGAAATTAATTAAATATTAGAAAATAAACGATATTTTCTATTATATTTATAAATACAAAAAGTATATAATATAATATTATTATGCATTTAAAATAATACATAAGAAAAGCATATAATAGTTGATAAATAATTCATTGCGAATAGTGCACACAATACGAGTTTAATTTCGTTATTTCTTTAATAATAGGAAAAACAAACGTTATACAATAAATAAACATTACCGTTATATTTGATGCATTGTATATAATATGTTGTTGTTGCTATCTTGGACTTCCAAATCTAAATTGAAGTAAAAAAAGTTGAATTATTTATTTTATCGTGTTTATTGTTTGGGTGCTTCGACGAATTTATAATCACCTTAAGTAAAAGTATAACATTATTATTATATTCTTTGTATTTTAAAATCATACGCTCAACGCGTGTATTGTCTTAAGTATTATGTTTTATTATTGTAATTTTTATAATTTTTTTTTTTTTACTAAATAAGTATTTTTTTCTCCAAATTATTTCTTCATATTACGACAAAGTCTTACAATAATTTAAGTACTAGTGTACTATTCGATAATTATTAAAAGAAAAAAAAGTGTTGTGATTTTCTGTATGACTTGCCTATGCACGTAGATACATGATTGAATAACGTTCAATGATTAATTAATCGTTACAAATAACAGAATATTGATATAAAAATCAGAAATCTTATTTACCAATAAATGATTTATTAAAATAGTGTACACAATATATAGTGTAGGTTCCTCAAATCCATAATGAAAATTACTAATTACTGATCTATTAATGCATAATATATGTAAATTATAGTGAATAGTTTGCAAATGACCTAAACTTAAGTCATAAGTACCAAAATATAGTAGATATATAATATACAATATAAATAAATGAAATTCAAATTGACGTAAATTATAGCTGTCCTTGTATGATTTTATTCATTCGATAATTTTACACCATCGTTGTCCGTAGCCCATCCACTATGTAATTATAATCACACGATTAAAATCGAATTTATTGATGCGTAGGTGTATGAAAGTATGTTGGTATGATTATTGTATGTAGTTGTTATTAGTGTTGCATTCGTTCCTCATAACTCATTAGATATCAAAAGTAATATAATTATATATTTTGCAGTGTTTATTTTTTATTTTTATTACATTTTTGAACCATATTTCATGTTCATACAATTTGGTATTTTTATGAAATTTGATAGTGATGATATATGGGAGGGAAACTGAAAAATGAGAATGGGTTGTGCAATTCGATAATGATCTCATTATTCTCATTTATTATATTGTTTACATTTTGATATGTTAACGAATAAGATAATTTGTTGGTAGTCTTAGCTTCAGCCTTCAGGTTATTTTTATTGCGATGTCTTTATAGAGAATAGGACTTTTTTACGGTATTTAATAGACTGTGATTTCAAACCATTACTTTCGCAGCGTTCAGATCTTCGTCGTATAAACGCATTTTAAACTTGAAGAATTACAAAAAACTTATGGAATGTGTAGCAATCAAGTAACCATTTATGCTCGTAAATAGTAGGTTAGGCTATATTATAAATATAAATATATATATATATATATATATATATTATAATAATTGTATCGTTTCGAAACGCTAAAAAAAACCATTTCACATTATCGAATAGAAAAATGAAAAATTACAACAAATTATGGTTTCTATTTCTTTGTAATATTACTATAAATAATAAAGCGATGCTGTTACAGGACTTCTTTTTGTGACGATTTTTTTTTTTATTTAAAAAACACATACGGACGTTTAAATTTGTAAACGATATAATTTCAAAATATTTTAAGTTATTTTAATTAAATATATACCTATCCACTATTTTTATATTTTTCATCACAATGACGAAATAATAATACCTATAAAATTAGGAGATTATTGAATCGATATTTTTATTCACTTCGGTAAAAACATCGTCATCTACATTGCTTTTCATTAGTTTGAAAATTCTTCTCATCTCCTTATTATGCATGGAACATTATTACCAGGACGATAGACCAAAAGGATTTTTCGACCCATTAACTGCATTCGAGCCAAAGCACGGGCCTCTAATAAATAACACAAATGCTGACACTGTTTCGAATATTTTAATGACTAAGAAGATTAACATAAAATGTTATACGCGTAACTGCTGTTGTTTAGACTGTGTAAAACAACGCACGCGTACAACCGGTAATAACAATAATAATAATTATTATTATTATCAAAGAGAATAACCTCAGAATTATTCGTATCACGACCGATGTTCTATCAGTCTATAATACCTACCGTATTTGAACAGCTAATGAAATGACTAAACCATTGACTGAACCGGAAATATATAAACGATAAATCATTCACGGCTTAATAAATATCATCGTATTATTATCGGAGATAAATATCCCAAACGGATTTGCGTTTTTTCACTACAGAAAATCTATAATATATTTACGTTATATACATCGAAATGTTATAATAATCAATTAACCTATTTACATTTTGCATATTTCTTTTTTCCATTTTCACGAACATTATTTATTCGTTTTATTATTCCGCACGTCGCGTTTATGAAAAAATGAGAATTTTTTTTCGTGTTTGATCGGTATCTTTAATTTTTTTTTTATTAATTATTTTGTTAGTTTGTGAAACTATATTCCTATGCATTATAACGTCAGTATAATATTCTTTAGCTTGCCACAAGCGCGACAATACATTTGATTTATTAATAATAGTTGAAGCCAGGATTAAAGTCCATTCAATAATTCAACCCTTATACAAGCCCATGTTCAACATGTAAGTAGATACGCATGCCATTGACACTCGCATTAAACGACAACGAGAAACTAATTAAAACCTTTACCGCAGGATATTACAATATGTTATATTGAATAGACTCGCGTATATAGATCGTTGACATAGGGGGAAAATATTGAACTTTTTTATACTACTTTTAAGTTTTCAGGATAAAAAAATTATTTTGAAATGTGCTTAAATCATTTATAGGGGGATAAAATTCTTTATTACAGCAATTTAAATTCGGTCATTAAATTGTTACACCCTCGAATAATATAATATATTAATTCCAATTCGTATTTTCTCTCTGGATTTCTGAAACAACTTAAATTTATACACTTATAACTCTTGGAAATCGTTAGTATTGTATAATGTCTGGTCCAATGTTTCACGTATACATTATAATTTTAAAGCATTAGGTATTATTATCTTAATTTATTGTGGTAAATTATAATTTTGTAATTAATTCACTTTTTTTCACATCTTGGTGCAAGTTATTTTAATCACGTGTGTGCAATAGTTTGTATCATCTGCAGTACCTCATATATCATATCAATTAAATATATGAACATCTAGTTTAGCTATTACCTAAGATTAAATACTTAAATCTTAAAATGTGGTATGAAACTTTGTGCTTTCTCGTTAATAATATAACATATTAATTTGAAATAATTTATTAAGGTTACATACGGTTTTTACCAAATGATAATCAATTTTTTTAATAGGTAACAACAATACATCTGAGAAAAATGTATCATAAGGCCAATTAAACATTTTCTCTCATTAATGTGTATTGCATTATACTTCACTATTTCCTAAAATTATTAATTTATATATTCCATTAACAATATCTATTACCGAGTGAATACAATTTCACACACATAAAACAATTATTTTTAGTTGGAAAATATTTTTGTCCGTATTGAATGGGAAAAAATGCTAACAAGAAAAATAAAATCAGTACTTTCATTTTCTTTTAAACATTTGAATATACAGATCGTTTTAAAAGCTTTAACTGATGATAGGTGCATACTATACATATAAATAGAGATACTATTAAAAACAGTTATATCGAATAAAGCTGCGAACATAAAACTAATAATTAGTAATAATACTTATAACACCCAATCGTATTTAATAAATTTCTTTTATTTTAACTTATTTGTCTGTTATCTATTAACCATTTTATACAATTCATTAGTTATTAGGATGATCTTTAAATTGTTATTTATTTTTTACTTTTTATTAAAAATTATTTATTTCAATTTTACAACCGAAAATTAAATTTTTATTTTGATCGATAGCTTGTACACTATTTTACAGTCATATTAAAATTTCTATAAAAAATGTATTAAAGTCAATAATTAGCAAAATAATTGAAATAACTAAGCACAATACATTCAACAAATGTATAATTTATAAACTTTTATATTAATATTAATGTCTAACGTGTCATAAGTACTTTATCATACAATTTTATCAATTATATTAACAACAATATTCACAAAAATAAATAAAAAATCGAATGGAAACACATCTTGAACCATAAAATTGTACAAATCTACTACAATAGTATATCCATTTAGACATGACAAAATATATAAATATATTATAATATATATGTGCAATTTCATTTTCAATTAGAATTTAAACTGTACAGAAACAGAAACCAGTCGATCGTGACCAATAGTTAAAGACTTTGGCTCGATGACACAGATTTTACCGATGATAGCGCAGTAAATTAATTATTATTTAACAATATTAACGTCATAACGCATAGAGGAGTCAAATATCAATTAGGTCGAAGGAACTATGCACCGGATTATAATCAGAAAAGGTCACGTGTGATGCAGAGTTTCAAAATAAATTACTTTGCATCACAATTGGGACAGTTTCGTAAGGCCGCTAAATAAATGTCACTGTCAGGCGACAATTAGTTATACAGAGTTATAATACGGTGTCAGCCTACTACTGTGCCGCACGTCCACTCGCCCGGTCCGCGTATGATATTATTACTTATATACGCGCGAGATTTCAAAACTACGACGCCATTCAAAGCGATCTTCCAGATATGGCGTGGATATTGTTGACAAAACAAAACCGGGTCAGGTCGTAAAAATGCACGGGGATTCAGTGGTGTTGAGGTCACGCGCGCACAACATGACGTGTGTGCTTTCCGAACTTAAATTCAAGCACATTTAATTACTTACAGTCAACGAAACCTCACACGACAACTAAAAAATATTATTTTACGTCTCAATGTTGTAATATCGGCGATCATCGTTTGCAGTAGGGGCGTCTTCGGGCGAAGACAGTAACCCCCCTCCCCCCTCACACACACACACAATACCTTGTAGCTTTTTAAAAAATTTCTTTGATTTTTATAGTTTATTTTTCTGTAACTGAACCGTTTGCGATTATATGTTTAATATTAAATACATTTTACAATTTTACATAAATAATTAATGCATATTATACAAAACACACATAGGTACTTATGAGTTATGACTAACACTTAGTTGAATGGTTACATTTTAATATACATTTATATTTTAATATTTTCATGTTTTAATATGTGATTGAAATTATCTATCCATAACATCGTAAGAGGACGTCATAGTCTAATTAATACGCGATATGGCAAATTGCGTTCAAAATAATTCATTTATTTATTCTGTTGTTTTTAATATTTTGACCTGTTATTCAAATTTAAAGGTTAGAATATTATTTAGTGCCTTGCGTATGCTTTTTTATATTGTAATTTTAAATCAAGTTGTGATCATTTTGAATTTATAAATAAGTTCTCATAACTTGCTGCAAAATTAAAATATAAAATAATGTTTACAGGGGTTTCTAAATAGTATTTTTATCTTTAAATATTACAATAGGTAAACGAATATTTTAGTATAATATTGAAAACATCAGAGTAAAATGGTTTATTCTGAACCTAAAATGTTCTATGATATTCGTTATTTCGTTATAGTTACGATAGAAATAACACGGCATGCCGGCACAACGTACTTTTATAAATATATATTTTATAAAACGCAATTTAAAACTATATATTATGCAAAGACATAGTTTATACGTTAAGTCTTATCTGAAAAATAGATATAGAGCCGCCCCTGGCCCATGAGTAGATTATATATGAATATATATTTAATGTGTTTGTACAAACAAAATCGCTGTACGACCATGACCTCGACGGGCGGGGGTTCGTTTCCTAACATTACGTGTCGAAAATTTGTACCTTCGAGAAATGTACCTTTTGGACGTAAAATATTTGATTTTCCGCGTAATAACGCATATTACAGGTACCAACCATATTGTCTACATGCGCGTGCTACCATGTATGTGCTAGGTGCCTGCAATCTCGTGAGCGACATATTTTAGACGGTTTATCGCTTTTTAAACTATACGATAATTTCGTTATCATTAATTATTTATAGGACGGTGCAGCGTATCGTCATATTTTGTTTCCACTCACCCCTCCACAACGTTCATTCCTCGATTCATCTCGGTGCGTATATATTATTATAACCACGAACCCCGTACCGTCGTTGAACGGGGCAGTATACGAAGTCGATGGTTTGGGCTAAGGGAGGGGGGGGAACTCCTCGTCTTAACGAATGCACGTTGGCTGCACGTTCTTGCGGTCGACCTTGCACGAACGCCGCGCCGCCAGGCAGACACGGCGAAATGATATCATATTATTATTATTATTATTATCATTATTATTAATATTATGTGTGTGCCGACTCGCGCGTTAGTCCCTATCATTACAGGTCGTTTCAAAGACGAAAAACAACTTTTGAAAAATATAATAATATATACGTATGTATAAGACAACAAAGCGCGCGGGCTACACCGAAACGGCGAAACGTCATAATGACACGGCGCATGACGTGTGTGTGGACGACGCGTATATAAAATAATATTATATACGGAACAAGAAGTGAGAAACACAAAAAATCGTACACAGTCATTGAACGCGTGTTCGTGCGATATTCTTTAGGGTTTTTGTTCGTCTGCAACCATACTAACAATAATATAATACACGCGATATATGTTATTATAATATATATATATTAGGTTAGGTATAGGAGGTGCCCATACTATACGCTCAGTGCGCGTGTGTCTATGACGAAAACGTTTGTGACAGTGTACAATAATAATATAATGCCGTAATGTTGTGTTTTCGTTACGCGGAGACGTTTTTTCTTCCTTTTCGGCCTTAGGTTTTTGTTTTTCGGTCTTGGGTCTTTGTTTTTTATTTTTTTTGTTCGTACGTTTTCTTCGAACGCGGTCGAAGGGAAAAGGGAGGGGGGAAGAGTTGTTCGTTATTTTCTGGCGGAAAAAAAAAAAGCGTATATTAGAAGAGATTCTGCGGATAATATTTCCGCAATCGTTCGATTTCACACGCTGCCGCGGTTCGCGGTGTGTGCGTCAACGTGTTTAGGCATCACCTAATTAATATACTTATTATACACTGCTCGTCTGCGGCGTAAACTGTACCCATATAATATTGCAGCGCACTGCAGAGCTACAGAGAGAACGAATCGCGAACACCGGAAAATCCACTATCCGCCGAGCTTTTAAAACGCGCAAAGCTATATATCCGACGAGCATATTAATATACGTGTATATACCGACCACCGTCGTCTCGAGAAATAGATTTCTTTGTTCCCTCCGTAAACGAAGAGATACGCGCTTTTCCGATTCCCCACAAGAGACGCCTAATGAATACCAATGAAACATAATTGACTCGGTTGCGCGCACAAGAGTTGGACAGAACCGATATCGTATTTATATGTAAATGGTTTTCGTCGAGGGATAAGATTTAAGTTTTCAATTTTTCTTTTTCTTTTTTTTTTTTTTAAAGAGTGCCTAAATCGAAACTGTATGCAAATAAATATAAAACGATATTTATACCCTTTAACTAGGGCCGCATTATTATGCGTTCTTCACGTGTGCGTCGTGATCTTATATCATTATCATATTATTATTATTTATCATTATTATTATTCGTTGGAAATGCAATATTCGCTGAAACATCATTCCCACGTGTAAATATTCGAGCCGCGATACGGGAAAAAGTTTTATTGTTACAATCCAGCAGTTCCATCATTCTCCTAGGTTATTTATTATTTTTACGCACACGTCAAACGGATAATAAACACACACTTTTAATTATAATATTTTATCGTGATACCTTATTATATTAATCAAAATATTTTATACACTATTCAAACTTTTTTTTATAGGTGAACTAAATCTCTTTAAAGCAAACGCGGTGATTTCAGTTATAAACTGACTTTATTCATATAAATGTCAAAATATTTTATTATAAACATGTTTACTTTTTCCCGATTTTTTTTATTTGTCTAAAAAGAAAAAAATGTTCATAACGATTTTTAAGGTATATACATTTATTTTATTGAACGAAATAATAATGCTTCTATAAATGTATTGACAATATTTTATACCAATAGTCAGTGGCGTAACTACGGGATGGCAAGACACGGCAATGCCCCGGGGCCCTGGACTTGGAGGACCCCAGAGGGGCCCTCGACCCTCGTAAATACAATTTATATTATAAAAAAATGATTTACAAACATTTGAATTTTAAAATAAAACTCACGAGACAGGTACTGTTATTGAGACAGAAAAAAGTGCAGAACAGCCAAACATAGTACCTATCATATTATTAGAAAACGGACGATGTTTATATTAATATCGCGATGGGTGTATAGAATCCTGAATCATTATGCGATAAAAATAACAATCGTCGTACGACTCGTACAACGTGCACAATACACATGAACTTTAAAACCACTAATCACTAATGGTAATCGTACGACGATTGTTATTATTGTCTGGATATTAATATAAACATCGTCTGTTTTCCGGTTTGTCCATCTACACACCATTTTACATTTGATTGTCGAATCGTCCGAATAACTGGCGTAGAATAAGCAAGTTTAACTTTTAACTTATAATTTTTATTATACCGCGCGTTCAAAAAGTTTAGAAATACCTTAATTATTGTTTAGAAATTGTAATATCTACCATACAGCAATACAGTGGCTATTTTTTTTTTTAATTTTTCGGAGTGCACGATTGTATTTAATAATTTGATTTTATAAAATAAGGGAAGTACTGAACGCAAAGTATAGTATATTGGTCATTGTTTTATGAGAATTTAGGTGCATATCTGAAATTTTGTAGTGCCCAAAGTGTGTCGTAATGTACAGAAAATAGCCACTGCAGCAATAACAAATAACACTAAAGGCCAGTGATATTTTGTTTTAATAACGTGATTGTATCAATTTATTATCCCTGTTCCTAATAAGTGATTTCTACTGTATTTGATTTCCTAATTTATTATTATATATATTTAAGTTTAACATGTTGAGTGCCACGTAGTATTTGGCGCGCGTTGCCCGAGTATCCACACGAAATCGGTGCCGCAATTACATAGGCCGCCCGTAGTACTCGACGTGTTAATATACTTTATTCAGAATTTAGTGTAACAATTTATGAATAAAAGTTAGCTATTTTTATTTAAGTTATACCTAATCATGGAAGAGAAAGATGAAATCAAAATGTTCAGCAGTACGAGTGGAGCAGCCAAAAAACGAAAACAAAAAAAAAAAATTGACGAATCTAAAGCAAAACTTCCTAAAATTACTAGCTTCTTAAAAGTTCCTAATAAAGAAATTGTTGAGAAAATTGGACCAAAAATTTCTACTAATTTAAGACACAAAGTTACAAATTTAAATGACCACCCAACTGAAAGTGTCAATGAAAAACCACCAATGGATAATATTGACAATAATGAACCAATAATTTTTAATACAAATGTCAATTTGATAAATATTAAAAATGTGAATATTGTGAATGGACAACAAAGCTTTGAAGTAAATTTACCAAAACCACAATTACTGATTTTAGAGAATACTGATAAGGTAGTTTTTGAGGAAAAACTTTAACAAACCATTTGAAAACCATGATTAATATTTTCTCCATCGTGTAGACCAACTGGTCCGTTTCCTCGGGATCTACTTCAAAATAACAGAAAATTTTCTACAGTTTATTACCAAAGACAAACTAAGCTGGATTTTGTTGAATGAGCTTGATTATGTTATTCATTAAAATTGGACGCAGTTTATTGTGAACCATGTTGGCTTTTTACAAATATAAGTCAAGAACAGTGGCATAACCGCGGTATAAGAGACTAAAAACATTTATTACAAAAAATTTTACAGCATGAAAATTCAAAGCCACATTTAATATCTTGTTTTGTTTATAACCACTGAAAACAAAACAAATCTTTGAATACTAAAATTGAAGAACAATACAGATATAAAGTAAATTTTTGAACCCGAGCTCTAGAAAGACTATTTAGTATAACTCTAGCTTTATCTAAAAATTCCTTGGCATTTCAAGGACATCATGAATCAATAATTGACACATATAATGGAAATTCTTTAACTCGAGTCAAACTTATTGCAAAGTATGATGATGTATTAAAACACATAGTGAGCATGCCTAAAGGAAGTATCAAGTATTTAAACCCTCAAATACAGAATGAGATAATACACTGTTTGGCAAATTAACTTAGGAAAGTATTGATTTCAAAAATTAAAACTGCACCATTTTACTCCATTATTTTAGACACTACTCAAGATATTTCAAAAAAAGATCAACTAAGTGAAGTATATAGGTATGTAAACATTATAAAAAATGAAAAATCAGAACTAATACTATTGAAATTGAAGAAATATTTCTTGGATTTTCAGAAGTGTCCGATCATTCTACTGTTGGTCTATTAACGAAAATTAAGCAGCTATTACATAATAATAACATGGATCTATTACAGTGTCGTGGACAAGGGTATGATGGGGCAAGAGTAATGAGTAGCGCATATGGTGGAGTTCATTGTGCAGCACACAATTTATAATAAATTTGACAATTAATGACGCCGCAAAATGCTCAATTGAAGTTAAATCATTTTTTACTACTTAGAGGACATTTACACATTTTTTGGAAGTAATATTAACAAATGGGATTTACTATCAAAATTTACTGGGGAATCTGCCATCACTCTGAAAAGATTAAACTCTACTCGTTGGACAGGTTGATATGTCACTGTTAGCTATTAAACTGAGATATCTTGATATAATGAAAGTATTAACTGAAATACTATCTCAATTTAATTTAGTATCAAAACTCCTGCAGTCAAAAAACGTGGATCTTTTAAAGGCTATAGACAATTTAAAAACTGCTAAAAATAATTTAGAAAAATTTAGAAATGAATATGAAAACGCAAAAGCTAATGCTCTAAATATTGCTAGTAAATGGAATGTCAACCCAGAATTTTCTAATAAAAGGAGAAAAATAACAAAAAAACAATTTGACGAACTTACTCAAGATTTTAGATTTGAAAATAATGAACATTCATTCAAAATTAACGTGTTTTATGATGTTTTGAACGTCGTTTGTTGTTAACTCCATAACCGTTTTGTAGGAAAGAATGAAGTGTGTAGTTAATTTAATTTTTTGAGCCCTAGTGTATTAATTTCTCTTCCAGAAAAAGATATAATGGAATATTCACAAAAGATACAATTCAAATATAGTAACGTTTTATCAGCTGAACTTCCCCTACAATTAGTTATGCTAGTTTCAATGACTACTATAAAAGAAGAGTTAATCAAGTTAAACTCGATAAAAGAATTTTTAAAGTTCTTAATAAAACAACCATTACTAACTTCGAGTGTTTCAGAAGTAGCAACAGCTTTAATATTATTTTTAACATTACCAGTAGCATCAGCCAATGCCAAACGATCTTTCTCAAAGTTAAAATTAATAAAAAATTACTTAAGAAGCACCCAAGAACAAGAACGCCTCAGCGATTTAGCATTCTTAACCATAGAAGCCAACGAAGCAGAACAAATGGACACTAAAGAACTGGTAAAAACATTTTCTGAGATGAAAGCTAGAAAAAAAAAACTTTAAATAGCTACTTTGTAGTTTTATATATGTAACACAAATAAACTATATTTATAATAAGTAATGACTGTTGTTTTTTTTTTAATTTTGGTAATATAAATATATGGGGGCCAACATTTGATACAGCCCCGTGAATCCAAATTTATAGTTACGCCACTGCCAATAGTCAATTTTAAAATTGTTTGCTTTTGACGTTTTAATAATCAATTTTTATATATCTACTTCTAAAATAACCAAACGCATTTTTGAATAAATATTAAGAAGCTTTTACTTTATAGGAAAATAATATTTACTGAACAATTCCAGTGGGTATGCACTCTACTAATTAAAATTTGTATAAAGATACATTAAAGAACCTGTTTGTCTAATTATACTATTGACACACTGATTATCCATAGATTCAATAATTGAATACGTATAATATTATTTTCATGTACGTATACAATAACTCCAATTGCTTAAATGGCTATATCACGAACAAAATACTTGTTTTGTACAATAATATTTGTCATTTTTATTAAAACGCTCCACGTAATCATTATTAGTTAAGTACCTACATAAAAATTAACAAAATATGTATGTAATATCAGTTATTGCTAAAAAAAAAGATTTATATAATTGGTATAATACGTATTATTTAAATGTACACATATAATAAATGATATAGATTAACGTTAGGGTATTTTATACTATGTTATTACACTAACTATCAAAATAAAAAAATATGCTCGCAATTTAGCACGTTAAAAATGTTTGTGTGAAGTACAAAACCGAATTTAATTATACAGTCTAAATTATTTGTATTTTTAATTCTAGTGGCTTTTAAAAATGGGTTATTATGTCCCTCCCACCGTGTGTCGGCATTACTCTGGACAAAGGACTCGTAATGAGTCCTCTAACTGCACTTCCCTTTTAAATGTTATACTTTAACATCCATCCTTCGTGCGAGGGTTGTTTTTATATTATCGCCGCGACGTACTGTACACACACACTCGAATCGAAAAAAATCACCAGCCTCTCTCTCAATTATGTTTTTTTTTCCGCGTCCCTCGAAAACCGTTCGGCGTTATATGTATATAGACGCTACGTATATAAAAGAGGCGGAGAGTATTGTCAACAATCGATGGGGCGATAATTAATTTACACTTCCTTGAGTCGCCGCAGCATGTCAAGTAGAGTAAACGTGTTGTTTAATTTTCGAAAACCCAAAAGTTTTAATTAAACTTCCACGAACAAGTGAAGCCAGCGGTTTGTCAGAGGCCTATTAACACGCGTTTCATTATAATATGAACGGTAAACACAACGGCACCTACACCTCAATAGGTAGTAATATATATATATATATATATATATATATATATATGATTTGCACTAAATAAATAAATGCAATATTAACGAGAATATGCTTATTTCACCGACGACGAAACTTATTTTTTTCACACAGTTTAATTCAAGATTTTACATAAAGGCTTCTCCCTACATTGAAAATGTATTGTTGCATGATTTGGTTGATACATAGATTTAGAAATTCATTGCATATCGTATATACACTAAGATAGTTTTTTATAATTTCTCAGAATTTTTTAGCGAATGTAACTATATAATATGGGTTTATCAAACACGCCGAGTTCTTCACAATGTCTAAATAATCGTAGAAGTCTTATTTTTTTCTTAAACATGTACACATTATTTGACATTTTATGCTATTAATGTCTAACATCAAAGTTAAGAAGTATAATAAAGATCGTTTTGTACAGATAATAGTATTGTAAAAACCATTCATGTTGTTAATTTAAAAAAAATTTCAGTCTCTCCGTTGTCACTGTGATAAATACAAATAGATTTAATTTTTAAACACGCAATCCCCCACTCCTCGTCCCACATGCACACACAAAGCACACACACGCTTGCTGTTCGTCACCAACATATATAAATTACACAGTTCTGAGTTTCGACTACGTTACCACGTCGTGAGCGTAGGTACATAGAGCCGGTATCCAGGTATATACTTATATCGCATATATAATATATAAAGGTCCCTTTTCGCATGTTCAAAATAATGAATTTCAAACATGCCCGATCGTCGTTAATAATTCACGACATAATAACGTCTAACCTCGTAATGAAATGGAATCACATTAACAAAAATTAAATTTTTTTTCGTTTATTGAGCGCATAAACGACTGCAGATTAGACTTTACTGGAAATATGCAGCGCATATTACAGGAAATTAAATGACGTCAATAAACGATATCATAACAACGATGTAGCTCTTTATCGATAGATACTATATAATGTCAACAAACGATTATGTAATCGTAATATCATAAAGCTCTAACGGTTAAAATAGTATTTGGTCCGTAACAAATGCCAAAAAATCGTTTACAAAAAATAATAATTTCTGATCGCATATATGCTCTATACCGATAAAAAAAAAAAAAAAAACATTTAATATTATTTCGTTTACTGCAACTTATTATTATACATAATATTTAACGCCGGATAGGTAAGGTATCGGCCCACTGAGTTTTTGGATTCCCAACGTTTGACTTAATAATTCGATTCGATTATATTTTCGCTAATGTTTGTACTAATTTCTCATTTCCATATAAAAATAAAATGACGACCAAACACTCATAATCAACCCATATTATAAGTGCATACATGTAGGCATGTACAATACGAGAATATAAAACTTTTAAACTCATAAGTCATTGCAAATGTAATTTTAAATTTTGTTCTTCATGTGTGCGATAAAAGTGCAACCATAGCTGTATATAGTGCGCGTCACACAGCCTCTTTTAAACGTCTGACTTAATAATAGAAAATAATTGTTATGTACACCCCGTGTAATTGGGATGGTGGGGGGAGGGGGAAGTCTATTTTTGAAATGTTCACAATTCGATTAATCGAAACGGTGTACTGCAAATGATTAATTAATTTTTGTTTCGCAGGTGTCGGTGTCATTTTAGTGGCCATCAGTGGTATAGCGTGGCGCTTGACGGCCGGCCAAGAAGCGTCGTCGTGCGGAGCCGTGTTCGGACTGGGCCGGTCGTTGGACGACGCGGCCGAAGCCAACAGGCGGTTCGTACCTAGACTACCGCCGTCCTATGGCCGTCCGCATCATCCTTACGCAGGTAAGTCTCGAAAACACCCCC
>JACXSJ010000480.1:250821-282216 GCA_014851325.1 Pentalonia nigronervosa | reverse complement strand
TCATTAAATCGAATATGCCTGCGGGCGCCCGTGTCCCCCTTCAAATTTTTTTTTCGTTTAATTAAATTGTTTAATTTTTCTTTAATCTTAAAGCCCAATTGCTGCAGATATATGTATTTTTCATTCATTCTTTAATAGTCAGTTAAATTGGTATACGTTTAAAAGAAATTGCGTGTCTACAATAATTAAAAAAGTGTTGTACTCGTTTTCAAAAATCGAGGAAACAGCGTACCACCCACAATTTCTTAACATATTTTAATCTACGAGGATTATTCCGTGGTTCTATGCATCAAGTTTATAAAATTATTTTCTAATTCGTCATACTTTCTGGTATCAATGTGTACTAATATTGCATACTCGGTACGCCGGGTAACAAATTTAATATGATGAAAAAACAAAAAATAACCTACCAGAGTTAATAATATAGTTTCTCAGCTCAACTACTTCCACGAATATCTCATAAGCACCAATCGGGGTATGACAGAGTATACAATGTATACATATTTTTCCTACTTTGGTACAACTAATATTTTTTCTGCGTCTTTTTAATGATTTTTAATGACCTGCCATTCAATTTACAAACGCTCTGACGGTAGGATGCATATAATTGTTAAAATAAAATATTATGCAAATCATGATGCGTATAGTATATTAATATAGTATATTATTGGCATGTATAATAGTATGACAAAAGCTATTTCCAACTTTAAATTTCTTTAATTCATCAAATCATTAAACATATAACCCTTCTAATACATGTATTTACTATGATGAAAAGAAAGTGGCCTGACGATTAAAAAAAATTGGCTGCATGAATTTTAGAACCTTATTAATAAAAAAAACTCATAAGTTGCCACTGGATTAGCTATGAGACTTGCTAGCTAAGATTGATCCCATATACGGCCGTGGATTTGAATTCTCTTATAC
This sequence comes from Pentalonia nigronervosa, assembly GCA_014851325.1. Classification (NCBI taxonomy): domain Eukaryota; kingdom Metazoa; phylum Arthropoda; class Insecta; order Hemiptera; family Aphididae; genus Pentalonia; species Pentalonia nigronervosa. The sequence goes on along the minus strand of JACXSJ010000480.1, from coordinate 281,289 downwards.
ATAAATGATGTATTATGTATAACATTAAGTAATTATATTAAAATTACGTCATTGGACCGGCACGATTTTATAGTATTTTTGACAATTTTTCTTTTACATAATTTTAAGTCGTTTTAAAACAACATAATTTTTAGAAAAAAAAAGTTTTATTGTTATTATTTTTAAAATTTTTTTTCTTTTATAAAGTAATTTTAATGAACTATAATGTTTGTACTAAATGTCCAGCATACGACAATATAGACAGTACCATCTACGTATAAAGACGGTCAAGAGACCGTTCAAAATCTCGTTATAACCAAAATTCATTACAGTTATTTTTTTTTTTTGTTCCTTGATCAAAAAGTTTGAAAATTCAATACAAAGTTTCTCGTAAAATTCTTAGACCGATTACAAAAAAAAAATTGTAAGTATACCTGTACAATATTATAATAAAATTACCATTTCCATAAGCCGCATAATTTCATTTTACATTAGCTTGTTGACGCGTTTATTAAAAACAATGTAGTAATAAAAACCAATTAACGTGGCAAATACGTTTATTCGTGTGTAAATCCATATAAGATTGTTCAACTCGCATTAAAATTTATAGTCATCTTTTATTATCAAGGTAGAAGGTAACTTTAATATTTTTTTCAACTCATGCCGTTGAATATTTTTAACTTTTTACAGACTTGAGGTCATCGGGTCAACAACGGCAGCAAAACATGCGTCGGACGAATTTCTTCATCTTGATCAACAACCGAACAGTTTCCACGTAGATTATCAGGCCCGTGCCTTCGCTACGGCTGGTAGACGGAACATGTGGCAAATTAAGCCAAACAAAGCAAGCATTGCAGCAGCCGTCACGTCATGTCTTGCCTGGCTGTTTTCTTCGGGCGTTAAAAAAATTCGCGTTGAAGCAGACTCTACGTCGGCCGTACCGAACCGCACCGAGTTGTCAGACGGAAAGTCAGTCAACACCGTCTCCGTCGGTGTTATGGTTGATAATATGTTGATAATTTTTCGATCTCCAATCTCCATAAAACTTCTTAAATAATCTATTTTGTATAGTTTAATACTTTGACTAACATTAAAAAACAATCTAAATCTCAAGCTGGCAGTTGTTATTTTTTCCTCAACGGTTTAAATTTCCATAAGAATCGACTGCAATTTCTTAATATTAAACACAAATACACAATAGGTATAATTTATAGGAATTCAAAAGAGTTTTAGAAGCTCATCTTTGCCATCAGATATCTATTTTATGATTTGTTGTTCCGGTCTGAGAGTTTAGCGAACTTGTATATTGGCATATGTTACTTAATTTAATTTCTTGTGAAAACTCATTGAGATATTTTGATATTCTAATATAGCATGAACGACAAAAATCACAATGTATATAATGTTTTATTATATTCTGATTAGCATTTTATGTTTATGATTTTATTAATCGTTTACACTGTATTTTCACATATTTATTAACTATCTAAACTTTTGTCTGACTTGTGGATTTAAGTACACTAAATAAATTTACAAAATTACATATGTATAAATAGTAGTAAATACATAAAATAAGTTGACAATTATTCCAAATGGATATTATATTCATTATAACCACAATAAATACCACATTATTATTGATTAGTTTAGCTTGTGTATGTACAAATATATATATTAATATATTGTATTGTAATTTGTAGTAAGTTGTAGATACCTAAAATAAATATTAATTTAAGGACATTTTCTTAGTTAATTACAGTAAAACTACAATATATAAATTAAGTTTTCATCTAAATTTCAAATTAGATAATGCGATAAAATACAATTAACATTGATAACAGTATGCAAGTATATATTATATAATATAATATACATATAAACAAATTACATATGTACAGGTATATATTCAATAATAACCATATTATAAAGAAATGGCAACACACTTATAATTTCTTAGACCTTAGGTAATAATAACTCAACTCTGGGACAGTAAACATCGGTAAAGAACTCTTTTAAAATTGTATATGAAATGTACAGTCTTTTGTAATGAACTAAAATGAGACAATTTAATATTATAATATACCTATAGTTGATGTAACAATGTTTATATCACATAATATATGATATAAATATTATACAAGGTGTAAAAAGAAGAACTGACAGGATGTAAGTTGTAACTAATGAGCTATATTACTGTAAGTACATATTATAGTTTAATTTTTGTTCTAAACAAAGTCAAAAAAAAATATTAATATAGTTAGTGTTATTACTAATCATAATGATCACAATATATCAGGTAATCTATTTAAGTGTCTACACTCATTATTTCGAAAAGTTTTAACTTTTTTGAAAATATTTTTTATATAATTTGATGTGATTTTTAAACAGCATTTATGAAAAAATAACTATTTTGTACTATTTTTAATCGTTATATTTTTTTAAGTATTTAACTTTTTTTGAATGACACCATACATTTTTAATTTCTTATTCTTAAGCAAAATATTATTTGAAGTATTTTAACACATAACGATCAAATTTCGGACCAGTAGCTATAAGCGTTTAAAGTGTTGATGAGCGGAGTAAAGCGGTACAGAGGTACCCCGAAAAATTTTGTTCACTACTCCGCTCATTTAAACTTCTCATGCTTATAACTAAAAAACTACTTGTCCGAAATATGATCATTATAAACTTAAATACTCCGAATAATATTCTGTTTCAGAATATGAAATTAAATATGTATAATGTAATTCAAAAAAGTTAAAAAATTAAAAATATATTACGATAAAAAATAGTAAAAATATTTTTTTTCCAAAAATGTTGTTTTGAAATGACATCAAATTATGTAAAAAAAAAAAATTTTTTTGGAATAATAAGTCTAAACGCTTAAAATTATCACCTCGGAGTATATATGTATATATATATATTTAAATACTGATTAAAACAAAAGTTATTAAATCAATTATATTTGTAAATTCCTTCTATAACGCCCTGCAGTAGTGCAGTTTAATAATGGACAGAACGATATAGGTACCAATGCATTATAAAATATATTACAACTTATACATAAACATTTTAAGTCTTACAAGAATAATCGTAATATGGGTGTTGTGAATGTAGAGTCACTAAACTATACTGAAGTCCGGTAAGTAAATATAGTATAATATTATATATTTTATGTAATGTGAATATCCGACGGTGACGGGGCGGGCGGGCGAGAGAAGGATATAGTCCAATAGTTACCAACAACGCAGCACCCGTCTGCTTGATTGCGAGTTAATAGTTATGGAACACAACAACAATAATTACATATAATAATATACAATATGTGAGTGGGTGTGTATATTAATACATATTATTTAATGGTCGTTGCTGTTGAAGTACGAATTTTGCATCAGATATAGTTTGTCGATCGGGTTGATCTGCTGGCCTGGCATCACGGAAGCGGCACCACCGACGTGATGGTGATGATGGTGATGGTGGTGATTTTGGTGGTGTACGCTTTGGTTATGGGTACCGTGGTGGACGGACAGGTCTAGTGACATGGTATCGGAGCCAATCTCGTCCGCCGCCGTAGTGCTGCCGTCCAGGGACACGTCCGAACTGCAGAAACTGTCCACCGAATGGTCGCCGGTGTACGTACCTGCAGCAATCGACAATAACATTGTGAAAGATACAATAATATTGCATATCATCGATACAAAGACACGCAATCGAGTTGTTTGTTGTTTTTTTTTTTGTAACAAAAGGGTGCAGATAAGTCCGAAAAGTAATAACAAACTTGTTTATGCAGTATACAATTAAATTACTGATTTAATGTTTATATACTGAATTCTAATTCAAATTTCAGTCATTTCAGATCAACAGGTTTTAATGGTTTTGTGACTAGCTCTATTGCAGTTTGATTTTCAATAAGGAATTGTACAGTCTTTCACGAATAAACGGTTCTCAATATTGTTATCGCGCGAATATTATTTACCTTCGGGCGAGTACGGTATGTTGGGGTTCAGCGGCTGGCTGTTCTGATAGTTTGAGTCACTGCTGTCGTGCATGCTCAGCGTACTCAAGCTCAAATAATGATCTACAGACAAAAACAGACGCACGTTTAGACTTAAGTTTACCTAATAATATACAGTCGTTTAACATATGATTTCTTAGGTACCTACGGTAACCTACACCTAAGTGTTAGTATGTTTTATAATTATATTATTATCTACACTATGGTTGTACCACAGAATAAATTAATCTAGATACCTAGATAATAATATAGATACCTAGCTGTAGTATTAGTAAGTATTGCACTGTTGATGGTTTCGGATCACAATATTATGTAATATTAAGGATTACATAATATAAACTATACAGTATATACAACCTTACTTTATTTATTATATATATTACATAGGAACGTTTTAATTCTTAGACATCATAATATGCCGATGATTAACAAATATACTGCAGGTACAAATATACAATATACAAACACAATCAAACGTAGATCGTGGATAAAACTACAAAATAAAGTCAGGATGTAATTTAAAATGTTGAGTAGGTTGTACTATATTATAATCAAAAACGACAATATGAGTTGGTCCGTTAATTAAGTGCATAATATATTTTTAGCAATTAGTTTGCATCTTATAGGTAACAGGTAATCATCAGTTTATTAACGGTATCGTAGCGAATATTTATTTATATATTTATTTATACTTAGCAATTAAAAAGTATTTAAAATCTAATGAAGTACCTACCTACTTCAATGTTTTAATATACACGTGTAACTTGTAAGTATAAGGTATCAATTAATTCTTGTTGAATCATATTTTACAATTTATTTAAGCTGTATCGGTATTAGTAAGTATTCGATATCATAACTTACATAAGTGACAGGAAATAAATATTTTGCATGTATATTATGTAAAACCAAAATATCATCATATTAGTTTTTCATCATTTCAGTAATTGATTAAAATATGATTCAATAACAATGTCCAATATTATGCTATACAAATATATAATGTGATATGGCGTGTATTACCTCCAGAACATACGCTAGATGTGGTATTCGTAGCGTGCTCGTTTTCATTTTTGTCCGTATTGTTCGCATTATTATTGTTCGTATTTTTATCATCCTGTTTACTCTTTCTTTGAATTTTCTTCATTTTGGCTCTCTGATTTTGAAACCATACTTGCACTACACGCACACTTAATCCCGTGTCTTTAGCCAGCGCTTCTCGTACCTGAACATAAATTACATAAAATATAATATCACTGTTATGTATATTATAAATACATTTATATTTCATTTTCAATTAATTTAAAATCCGTACAAAGTTAGGTAGAATAATTAAATGTAATGGCAATTGTATAATAACAGTTGGATTTAAACAGTCTCAGTTTAAGGCTGTTCCCATTCAGTAATGAAATTATCAAAAAATTTAGGTTGACACTTGTGTATTATGATGCACATAACACATCACGTACATTATCACATGCGTTTTTAGTTGTTTCAATACTGTACTCAACATTAAAACTACACAAACTTACCTTTCTACAAGGTTTTGGACTGACTTCGAACGAAGCTTTGAACTGTCGTCGTTGTACTGAAGTCAATATGGTTCTGGGTCTTTTCGGTCCACGACGGCCGTCTCGGGGTCTACAGTTCTCGTCCAGAGTTAGAGTGTCATCTAAACAAGAACAAAGAATTTTCGTTTAGACAGCGTAATATTTTATACATTATTATTTATTTCGTATGGAAGTATAATTAAAGATAATGTGTAGTGGTGACTGATTGATTACAATGATGGCAATCAGGCATATTACGCAAAAAATTGTCCAAATGTCCGATTGAAATACGAAACAATTTGTTTATACCAATCATTCATCCCCACACAACCTCAACGTCATAACTATGTATAATAAAACAAGCATAGGTGTAATTTTGTTAATTTTTAGCGGCAGAAAAATCAAAAATTGTTAGCTGCAAGCTTTTAAATTACTTATCTAGAAAGTTCATGTAACTATTGGGCAGTATCAACATATAATAAAGTATGAACATTAAGATATAGCTTATTGTAGCATATAATAAGTATAAATGTACAATATACCCATGCAAAATGTCTCAGTGTCAGTCTCCGTCAATGACTATTTTTTACTAATCGGTATGTTTGAAAAAGTAACAGGGAGCAACAAAAAACAATTATTGTCATAAATTGTAAATGTCTAGGTATAGTAATTTTTGGTTCCCGTTAACTCACAAACATTTAATTATTTCAATTAAATATTCAAATATGTATAGTAATTTATTACTCATACAAGTCTTAACGGAGTGCTCAAAGTGCTCGAGCAGGAAATCATATTGGAGGTCAAGTATAATACTATAATAGTATATTACTATTTATGCACGACGAGGAACAAACACGCGGATACCTGCAGTAGCTATTGTATAAAATAGTTTATCGGTTTACCTACAGTTGTATTATTTATACACAGGTACCTGGTTGTGGACTTCCAACGGTCTGTTGCATGAGAAATATTTCTTTTTCGAAGTCTGTGCGGCAGAACAGTTGTCCGCCGCCGGCTTTGACCACGTACTGCTGGCCTTTCTGTAGCGGTTGCATGCAAGCCACGCACGCGAAACATCCCACGTGATAGACGTGACTGGGCCCGGCGCGCATAACGAGCTCTCTGGCTCCCAAAGGCTCGCCACACCGACCGCATTTGACGCCGAATAGTCTGAAACAGACGACAAACGCGTTACACGCGCGCAAAATGTCTTTACCAAGTACCCGACACCTGCGGTATACATCAATCGTGCGGGATCGTGAAAATGTGTATAATTCACAGATCGTTGTCTGCCCGAAACTTTGAGTTTGATGATAGGTCGCAATTCACTCGAAGCCGACAATAGACAACAATCGTGCACAATAAATTTGTTTAGACGTAGTTGCTCGTGGCTTGAAAGAGTCTTACAGATGTACAAAATCGTCGATCGTGTTGCACAAGAGCAAAAGCAGACTATATTATTACACACGCACAAGCGTGTGTGGTTGTGTGCGAATTTCAAATCGAGATCTGTACGCCGTACGTTACTCTGTACATAATATAATAGGTGAAACGAACAGAAAAAATAATAACACTAAATATAGTGGTGCACACTACCCGTGCCGCGTGACGTCGCGGCAGACGATGTACATTATGTGTATAATAATAAATTACTATATCTACAGGCACCTATAGCGCATAGCTCATAATATCGATAATGTTGTCGCCACCTAACGTGCTCCAAGTCGAGGTTTATAGATAATATTATCTACAAACATTGGTTCCCCGAGTTACCTGTCGTAATCGTTTTTGCAGTACAATCCATTGTGCCGGTAGTAGCACGACTTGGCCAGTGGGACGCCGCACGCTGAACATGTGACGCACTGCTCGTGCCAGCTGCTCGTACCCACTCGCATCAAGAACCTGTCCACGATCTTCGTACCGCAGCCCTCGCAACTCGAAGGGCCGTCTCCACAGTCGCCGTCTGCTGGCAACAACAAATCATTACCACTCAATTATTATTGTTTGCAATGTCCTGTACACTTGCAGTAGTACCGCCGAAATCACGATCAATTGGTCTGACAATAAAATATGTACTTATTACGTATTACACTAAGTATTGCCCACTATACGGGGATGGGGCCGAAACTCTCGAAATCCGGTGCCGGTAGGAGATATTAGGAGAAGAATAGAAGACATGCCGACTTTTAAAAATCGTCTCAGCATTTAAAATAATAAATGTACAATAACTAATAGAGTTTACCGCGAATCGAATATATGACCGGCGATTACATTCTACTCTTAAGTGTAAGTACATTACACCATACTAGTTACAGTGAGGTAGGAATAAACGGCGGTAGTCGGCAAAAAATCCCACGCAAAAATTGCCATAGATAATAAATTATCATCAGATTTGGCTCGCTTTCATAGCACATAAAGCTTTTGTCACATTTATATATTCATTATCTACCACTACTGGTCATGTTTTGATGTGAGGTATTTCTAATTGAGTGATTCTCTCATACATCTCTTAGGTTAGGTTAGGTTATTTTTTGGTTTTTTTTTCCTCTGGTTTTTATTTTTTGGTTTTCTTTTCGTGGATTTGTCCACCTACCATTTAATGGAGGTTCTTTTTGAACACATCCAAGCAATTCCGGAATCCCCATTTGATCGATTTAATAATATATAATGTACAAATAAAAAGGTGGGCAAGTGGGTACCGTTCCGCTGTACATTAGGTGTCGTGTGGGTCACTTTCATGAATGTGTTAAATTTAAATTCAACGATTTAAAATTATTGTATACGAAAAACGATTCTGAGTAAAGACGGTCATCAACCCAATTACTCATTATATTTTATGATATATTATTAAAATTAAAATAATTCATTTCCGAAAAAATTGCATTTGAAAATGTCATATTGTGTATATAAATGTATAAAATATAATACTATGTATTAAACCATTTATAAAATCTAAAATGGCGTCCCTGATTAACAGTCTCTAAAGCCGTTCTGTCTTAAACTATGTTTATAAGTATCGTTTTTACCAGCAGGTATACTTGTATAACTAATAAATGATAATATTTAATCATCGTAGCCCCCCCCCCTCCCCTAATAGTGACCCCCTTAAACAAAAATTCTGGCTCCTCCACTGCATACAATATAGTCATCAATTTATAGTTTTAGTAGTATAGTACATATTGATTTAATATACATAAGTGGATTTTAAATAATAAAGTTTGAATAACAAACACTTAAACATAGCATTAATATTAAGAGGACGCCACACTAACATTTTGTTATCTCCGTCTTACAAGTGCATAACATAAAGCAAATGTACGATAATTCAATTTTTAGTGAGTTTTGCGTCTACAAAATACCATAATTTAAAAATGTTTATAACTCCCTTAAAAACTGGATTATCGTATTTTAGCAAAATACAAACACAGATAATATTCTTATCAATATGTTTCATAATAGATTGATTCACTCTAATTTTTAAACTAACAAAGCTAAACGTGAACTTCTGAGCGTAAATTTGCCATATTATACGCACTTATAGGACGAAGACAACAAATTCAGAGGAGCATCCTATTAATATAATATTATAATGTAATATATTTATATAGTACATAAAACGTTAAGATTTTTGAATAAATTATAGATAATCATTTCTAAATTATCATTAACCGAATTTAAAATAAAAAAACTTATTGTTTTGGATATTTTTGATATTACCGTTGAAGTCGAATAATTAAACGAATAGTACAATGATCTTTTTTACTTACTATTTTCTTTTAACTAAATAATCAGTTTTTACTTCATAGTTAGAATTTAAAATTCAAGGTAATTATAATGGTATTTCAGATTTTTTTATCGTCTAGGCAGTTTTATTTTGTTTAAAAATCTTAAATCTATAATAGTTGATACCTATAATGAACTAATCGTTAAAATTTACATTTGTCCAAAAATGCGTTGTCATTTTTTTAAATATTATAATGAGTATACACATTTATAAATTATAATGCCTATATGCGTGATAAAAGTATGCAACGGCCAAAACTATAAAAATAATCACCCCCTCCTATATTATTTTTTTTCTACTTTAAGCACTATGTGGCTGTGCATAGTACCTTTATTTAATACTTATGTGTGTAAAAATATTTTATTAAAACCTCTCCCACCAGCTTACTCGAGTAAGTAGTAAACTGACGGATTGTCAATATAATACTAAATTATGAAACTATTATTCTTACGAATATGCAGCTGTGCAAATAAAATCTAGAAAAAGTGTTATGTTGATGATTTATAGTTTTGTATGTACCTTTTATTGTCAAACATAATATTTATATTATCAGACGCCTATTATTTTACGGGAATGTTTTATTTTTATAAGACTTTGATTTTTGTTTCCATATGATAATATGATGTAGGTACTTCAATCGTATTGTAGCAATTTATTTTTAGGTATTCTGCAGATTTCTAGTTATAAAATATATATATAGATATTTAACACAGGTACTTAATTACACAATTGGTTTATTAATATTTGCTATTATTCTCAGATACTAACATTATTTATTTCATAGATTTTTATTACTGATAATATGATAGGCAACTTCCATAGCCCATATAAGTATTGATTAACGATTTTATATTTCTATTTACTGTTTAAGGATAATATTTTTTTTTAATAATTACATTTCTCAACATTTTTAACACTTGTTTTACGAATTGGCACGTTAAAAGGAATCTGCAAAAAATAAAGTCCCGGAACAAAGTTTAGTAAACAATTTACCGAAATACTTATTCGTGCACAGTTGTACTTTGAATTTTATCATTACTATTTTATAATTTATAGAACTGGTTAAGTTAGTATAAACTTATTTGTACATATTTATTTGTTATCGACCATAATATCTATCATAACCTTTTGATCGTATATTTGGTACACTAGAAAATTCCTTATTTCCAAACTTCCTACACAATCCATAATATAGGTAATGAGTCAGTTGCCAGTTTGTTGATAACATCGTACGTTTTTACTTTTGTTTTCATATTTTATGTTTTTTCTAAGTTCACAGGCAAGTTTGCATTTACAAATGGAATTAATTAATTCTAACAAAAAATACCACCAAGTTGAGTGCATGTGATTTTTGCACAATTTTCATAAAAAATGCTTCAATTTTATTCGTTGGAGGTGTTCAAAGAACATCTCTACAAAGTGTCCATGTTTTTTTAAAAACTGAATTAAACATAATTAATCCAACTTTTATTCCTGTGAATAACAATCATGTGTATTAGGGAAATTAAAATATTATTTCAGTGAAAAAAAAGTAATGTTGGAAAGAAGCTAACGAGCGATTTGGCTGCTCAAATTTTCACTTTAGTGATATCAAACATTTCCCGAATGCACTCGCTGAATTGCCAAGAGAAGAATATCTAAAAAGAACAATTAAAAACCACAGGGCATATAATCCATCTATTTACACTAACGAAATAATTATTGAAGGTAAATAAAATTATAAAAGTTTTAAAAGAAATTGTTCATTTATTTTTATTTAAATGAAGCAGGTACATATGTTTGACAAATAAATTAATTAAAAATTAAAAACAACAAAAATGCACTTACAATTCCAGTAAATTCATTGAAAATTAAAATTATTATAGATGACTTGTTATTATACTTATTATTCTTTTATCGAACACTTTATTTCATATTTTTTTCCACATAATTTGATGTCATTATAAGGTACATATTTCAAAAAAAATTATATTTTTACACATTTTCTTTTTAAATTTACTAGGCGAATATTGGGAATATGGAAATCCTCTCTCATGATTTTTTTAAGCGATTATACGTCATTCATGTACAAATAAATTCTGTGTTCGTCACAGCAGTATATTGAATTCTGCAAAAGAAAAGTCAACCCACATATGAACAAATATTTAGTATTATATATTAAAAGAATGTCAGATCCGTGTTTTGTACCAAGATCCGATATTTTTACATTTAAGTTTTGAATTAGCAGTCATAAATACTGCGAAAAATATTTTCACAACCTATTTTACGATTAACTGCTGTTTTTATCATTCGTGTCAATTGACACATAGAAAATTTCAGAAACTTGGGTTGTCGACAATATACAAAGGAGAAAATAATTTTCGAAAATATTGCTACATGAAATAATTGTTAAAATAATTATATAGGTAGGTTAGGTACCTACTACTTTATATTTATTATTTTTATTTTTTTTTTAACTTTTTAATCAATTTAAATTATTATAATTTTATTTTATTAATTTGATTAAAACCAATTTTAAACTTTTTAGTTAATTGACTTTTTTCTAGTGGTGGATGTTTTTACCGGCAATTTTTTTTTTAAGACATTTTTCTGGGACTTTTTTTCCAGCGATTCGAAGAATTGATATTATACGTTACAGAAACCAGAATATAACACATTAATATAAAAATAATAAGAAGTATCAGTGTATCACATAAGTCATGACTAATAAGTTATAAATTAAATAGGTTATTTTGAATAAATCAACAATCTGCAGTTACATTAAGACACAATTAGAAGATCTGCGATAGGTCTACATCCTAGTGGGAGAATGGTAGGTAGTAATACCGCACTTCAGCGTCATTTTATAAAAAAAAGAAGAGAAAAAAATTAAATAATAATAACACTAATAATAAAGAGAATTACAAAAAGGTAGTAATACTAAATTATATTTGAATAGATAATATTACGTTAGTTAGTTTAATGAATCCTTAGGCTATTCTCCCGGGGTTTCCGGAAGTGAAAGTGAAGAGAGGTTCAAGATAAGGGGATTAAAATGTGCACTGGGAGGTTATATAATGTATTGTAATGTTGTTTGGCTATATTAGTTTGTCACTGATTGAAATAAAGTTAATACGATTAAAAACTTTACGGAATATATGATTCCTCTATAATATATTGGCTACATGCTTACGCGATACATTGATACACGCTCTTTTTTTGTCTTAATATTATAATTTTATAACATAGATTTTCAGGAGTATAAATAGTTGGCATATTCTCACCTCGAGACACTATAAGTTTAAACATACTGCTTAACCTCATTTAAGTGTATTATGCAACAATTTTATAGATTCAAAAACAAAACAATAATATAAGTTATACGACTTAACAAAAGTATATTATCATTGATATGTAATGATGTGCGCCTAAGCCATCATATCTTTTTTTCAAATTTAAAATATATAATGAAATAATTATAATGATTGATAAACATTAAGGATAAGAATAAGTTACAAATATTGAACAGGAACAAAGATAAAATATTACACACATACACGCACACATACACACAACAATAGATATAAGGAGCTCAGTTTTTAGTCACCACACCCGTGGTATTATTACTGTCTTTCTGTATAGATGTTCGAAGGCGAGTGTAAAGGACTACGCTGATCGTCTAGGCAGAAAGACATAATTGTGAAAATTAATTGTAAACGTTTATTATAATAAATTAAAATGTGTATGTTGACGTATATCTATAAAGTTAAATTAAATTGATATAGTGAACCAAGAAAAAAGATCTCATTATTCTAAAGTACAAATTGGTCACTTCGTCCTGTATTTTAGATGCTAACCACGGTTTCAACAGGGAAGTCGGTATAAGGATTGAAGAGAAATAAATAATAATAATAATACATTTATTATTTTTTTTTTTTAATTATATTAATTTATAATTGAATAATTGATTCAGACATATGATCGTCTCCAGAAATTTCGGTTCTTTTATAGTAATTACAGATAATTAATACTAGCTTTTCATAATAAATGATAATATTTAGTAAGTTATTTACAGTTTATTGCATTATATTTGCATATTAAAAAACCTGGCTGCTATATATTTACAAATCTATACGTCGTGTTAATTAAATCAGAATAATGTTAAAGCTATTAACTACCTACCTAAATATGAAATTAATTATATATTAAGTTATTCAAATTACTTCATAAACACGATGTATTGTATGTGTAATGAACCTATGTTTGTATTGTATAATTTCCGTACCCTACAGGGGCTAAAACACTCGGTTGATCCTATTGTTTTATACATAGTCATATTATTATACGTCTATATATACATGGTATTTGAGTATTAGTAAAGCAACTAAGTACTTGTTGCATACACACATATATATATATATATATAAACTTTAGCGTTTGCATACGGATTAATAATATATAGGCATGTAATTCGATATAAGATATAAGATCAAATTATAGATCACATAATATTATGTGTATAGCCGTATACATAATATTTCAATTAATTATCGGTTTCTAAGATCCAAGTGATTCTGAGCAAAACAATACAGTCGATGAAAAATTGTTGTTATTACAGGTTTTTTTTATGCACGAGTAATTTTTAAGCTGTATAACATTGTGTACTAAAGATATGTCCATAGTAATAAGTTAAGTAGATATGATGGGGGCTTAAATGATTTTAAAATGTTAGTAATCACTATAATTATTGATCTATCAGTCAATAATTTTTGTTCTAATCAGTATTTAAAAAAAATATTTATTATCAAATGTCCGGCTGTGCTCTGTATAATATACATTTGGTTTTCGTCCTAATAAGGTGATCCATAGAAGTGTCTACACTCATTATTTCCAAAAGTTTCGATTTTATTTTAAATATTGTTTTTACATAATTTGACGTCATTTTAAAACAACATTTCTTAAAATTATATATTTTTACTACTCTATATCGTTATCATTTTTTAAGTTTTTTACTTATTTGGAATGACACTGCATTTTTTAATTTATTGTTCCCAAGTAAAATATCATTCAAAGTTTTACAATATAATATAAAGATCAAACTTTTGACCAAGCAGTTCATTAGTTATAACCTTTTAAAGTTTAGATAACCAGAGTAGAGTAGTACAGGGGTACCCCGCAAAATGTTTTCTAACACTCCGCTAATCTAAACTTTAAATACTTATAACAAATAAATTACTTGTTCGAAATTTAGTTTTTATATATTGAAAAAGGTACTTTAAATAATATTTTTCCCTGAAATATGAAATTAAAAATACATGTTGACGTTCAAAAAAGTAAAAAATTTAAAAAATGGTAACGATAAAAATAATAAAAAATATTTTTTTTCAGTAAATGTTGTTTTAAAATCCCATCAAATGATATAAAAAAAAATATTCTTAAAAAAGATAAAACTTTTTGAAATAAAAAGTGTGTATAATAATAAATTGAAGATATTATAGGTTATCTAAAATTATCGATTCCGCTGATTCACCGGTGCAATCTCTGAAGTCAAGTAAACCGTATAGGTGGTATATACCACACTATATCTACATGTATGAGTAAGTCGTATTATAATTTATAAATAAATAGATTTAGGTATGCCCATAAAAATACTTAGTTTAGGAATCTATAACGTATGTAGTGTATATTATGGGTATCCATAAATAGTAAACGAAAAAAAATCCCCGAAATAAAATACTACGTTTTTAAATATTTTGATTATTTACGAATAATTGACCGTACATTCATTAATTATTGTTTAATAGTTATTTTATTATTTTTATGTTTTGACGTAACGATCATTCAAAATGTTTTAAATTATGACATGCTGTATATCTAATAATTATTGATGGATTTTTTTCCTGGGGATTTTCATTCGGCAATTTCTATAAATCAAGACAGGGGTTTAATAGTTTCTATCGATATTGTGGGCACAATGAATAACATATACATGCTGGCATACATCATACTCGTATATTATATACCGAGGTCGCCGGAAAGAAACGTAGATCAGCATGGCGTTATTTGGGGGTGCGTGGAAAAAACTATTACTTTCCTCAGTCATATAGTTAAAGGTCGACTGGAACGATTCTTCGGGATTGGCCGATTGCGTCTGTCATGTATACTCGCCCAGGGTTCGTTACAGTTGTATACTCTACTTGGTGCTACACTATTTATACTGGGTTATAACCCGGCGTGACAAAAGATAATTATTGACATACACTCTCTCTCTCTCTCTCTCTCTCTCTCTCTCTCACCACCTCCGATCATTCACTCGTTTACATAATTGTTAATTTACGCTCAATCACCGCAGCCTTTTAGGCGAACATAATTTAAGACAGGACATTAACACTACGGGGCGACGCTCACGCGGACGCAACGACGTGCAGTGACATTGTGTCGTTTGCATTCGTAGGCGCACAACAAAAGTGTAATATAAAACGTCGTATAATAATAATAGTGCGTATACATATCGGAAAAAAAAAATGTTTACCATCGTTGTGGCAGGTACGATATCGTGCGCAACAATCGTAATATTGTTTAAATACTCACAGTTGGATATTCTGGGAAACCCGTCCATGTCCCTGACGACGTGCCGGTGCAGTATGTCCAGCATCATTTGACCGGGCCGGGTTCGCGCCGCACACAAGACGGACGGCCGGTGCAGCGTGTGTATTTTTACGAAAACGTATTTGGCGGCGGCACGTCGTACCGTTATTGCACGGCGCCTATATATCTAGACAACATAGCGGTGTACATAATACGTCGTGGTAATATATCACGTGGCAGACTGTGCGGTGAACGCGCGATGTTCGGTCTGCCGGTTTGCACCGCGACGGTATGTGACTTGCACGGTACGATACGACGACGTTATTATTATTATTATTATCAGAACAAATACGGTGGTCGTCAATCGTCACCGCCGACGCCGTCGCTGCACCGCTACAACACCACGACTGCACAAGTCGCGTGGGACGACCACGGCGGCGGCGGCGGCGTCGATGGCGTTGGGGCCCCGAGCGCCGGCACGCCCACCCGACGCGTCCGTTGGCGCCCGGGACGGCCCATCGATCGGCCGGCCGTCCAATGGGAGGGGCGCCTCGCTGCTCGCCCTCTCGCGAACCTCACCCCTCCCCGAGGCCCAACGACACCCGACGGCCGTTCCGCGAGCCGTTTTTGCATTTCCCGCGGCGGCGGCGACGGCGCCGTCGTCTCGCGGACGGGCACACGGACCGAGCGCGTACATAATAATAATATAGAGGTACCTACCTCATCTATATATTATGCGAGGACGCCGTCGTCGTCGTCGATGTCGCCACTCGCCCGCCGCGGCCACCCGTTTTATCGACGTTTGAGTCGCGCAAAGTCGGCGGCGGCGGTTATATTATAATGCGTGATGTACCTATACACGCGTAGCCGCTCGTCCGCCCTGCGGCCACACGTGTGCAGCCGTGCAGACATCATAATATACGCTGCTCCGTGTGTATTATGTCTGCACATCATATATATATATATATATTTATAACGTATACGGTCGCTCCGCTTCATTACGGAGTGTTATATGGGCAATAAATATAATATAGCATTGCGGTGCCACGTATGCTTATGCGTTTGCCGCATCGCCGTGGTAATATGTCGCGCTTATGTGAGGCGGTCGTGCGACCGGCGGTTTCTTCCATTTGCATACATCTATATGTGTGTACATACCGCGGTATTTTATTTGTGGTACATATTTATTAATGGGCATTGTATTAACGGGCCGCTATAAGCTCCGTGGCTAGCACGTACAAATGTCTGCGAATTTCCACCGTGTAACACTGTGATATGACACGACGTGTGACGTTTTTGACGAAAACGAGTTAAGTACTCTATTTCACTATTCATATGATGCACAAATATTGCATGTGCTTGTTTAGTATTTCATCCACTAGAATGCATCGTTAATTGAAATATGCACTACGGTTTAAAAACTTTTTGTGATATATATATATATATATATACTCACTTTACACTTGCAGCAAAAGTATTTCGATAAAACCAAGTATATTCCTGTTATAGTTAAATTTCAAACGTGTTTAAAAAAAACATAATTATAATAAAATTAGGTGAATAATAAAAAACTCCTACGACTTCAACCTAAAATTTTTGTAAAAATGATATAAACTTTCAAATGCCACTATACTGAACAAATTGTTACATGTCACTTACCATATCTGCGCACTAGACCATCGATATAAAGTATATTATTTATTTAAGGAACCTATACACGAGAGACGTCAAAATATATAATAGAACGTGTTATTAACACTTAAATTATATAAGAAATATGTTTTTGTATTAGATCCGGTATCTCCAAACTTTCTCTTAACAGTCCTATATAACTATTATACCCGTATATGGGCTAAAACGTTTATAAACGCATTTATTACAATTTTTATAGAAAGTATAATATAGGTACTCCTACATATTGTGATATATAATGTATACATTTCGATGAATTAGATTTTTTTAAACTTAAAATTTAATTCCATCCTTAAGTTTATATTCTCCATAATTAGTTAAACGAAATCAAAGCAAAAGAAATCTTTGGTCGATGAAACCTGCTGCAGTGCTGCTTGTGTTTCACTGAAAATCACAAACTAAAAATATAAATATATATATATATTCTAAATATCAAAAATTTATCTTCGAAAAAACAATAAATTATATTAAAAATATAGTATTTTAAGTAATATTATTGTTTATTTTATTTTATTCTTAGTAAACAGACCTTTTTTTTTTGGCCCACAAGTATATTTAAAAATAATTTGATTTCAAATTTTAGCACTTAAATCGAAAAAGGTTTGCCGCCCCTGATATATATATATATATATTTCGTAGACATTATAGACCAGTGATTCTTAATATGTGGTCCACGAGTAGAAATTGCGGGAGTCCACAGCTGTGTTTATTTGTGTTATTTGTGTTATTTGTGTTTATGTGTTTAGCATTAAAAGTAAAATTTAAATATTTTAAGTGTTAAAATGAATATATTTTGATTAATATATAATAATAATTGGATAAGAAAATTCTTGTTCATATTATTACAAAAATGTGTGCATAATATAATTAGGTATAACAATATTGTTCTGTAACTCAACAGTCAATAAATAATAGACGTTTGATACGGGCATAGTTCCTTCAATCCTACTAAATTGCAATACATTTTGGGAAATGATTTCTATTATAAATACATATACTGTTTGTTATGGCCGGAAGGTCGGAAGTTTACATCTCTATAATATTATGTTTATTTTATCCAATTTATGGCTTTATATAACATTTTTATTTATATCAACTTACTAGTATATTAATAGTATAATATAAGCATATTGCATATAAATTATGAAATTTGAATATAATATTACAAGTCATACTCCATAGTCTACATAGTGTTTAAAACATAAACATTTATTTCAGACTGGCGACTGGCGAACAATAGGTGCGTTCATTTAACCTATCATCATATGTGAAAATCTAAAAAAAAAAATTTACTAACGATTGTTATTCCGCTTGTACACATTTGTAATCCTAATTTCAACGTTTGTACACCTCCAAAATGCCCCCAAAATAAATGTTTTTCACGGTGGTGCTATAATGTAACATTTACCAGCACCCCATTTTTTGTACAGTCGACTTTTCCACACCGAATTGGTACCGACGATTGTTATTCTATTCGTACACATTTCAAGTAAAAAATGCAGTTATTGTGTACCTCTTGGATCCACAAAATGTATTTTTTATGGCTGTTTGTAATGTATAGTAAAAGTCATTCAGCAATAGCAATGTTATTCTTGTTTCATTCACTTACACGTACATCTTACGTGCATCTTAAATTATAGCATCGGGAGTTTTTTAATAAATGTTTTAAATAATAATTTCGATAGATTTTTAATTGTAAATGGCTCCAAAAATGATCAAAGATTTTATCATGAATAGTATTTTTATTCTGCGTGTAAGATACTTCATTTTATTTAATGCTATTATATATAGGGTCAGAGTGAATTTTAGTATAATCATTTACTACATAAGCCTATAATATTTTAATTTCACTATGCAATTTTTTTTTAAACTCATCATGCATGGAATTAAATTAAGTTATTATATTATATTATGTAATTTTTCTTTTACAAGTATGATTCTTATGACCATTGAATAATTTAGTTTGCTTAATTATGTACAAAATTACAATTTTTTTTTATGTAGGAACCTTACTGCAGACAAAACTTCTAATTCTTTGTAATTATGGTTCATAGATCCTTGTAGTATTCACATATTTTGTTGCTGTGAATTATTTTATTGTGTATTAAAACAGCAACATAATTACCAAAAATCTCTTGTTACCATTTTATTCGTAGTATTTTAAGCATACACGCACAGGAATTTATATACACCTACACACACCACTTATACACTAGCATTCACAAATTTTGCTCAACGAACCTGTCCAATTCTTGTTGAGTGCTACACATATACACACATGCACATACAGGTCATTCGGTGTGGTGTGGTGTAAGTGCACACCCGAAGTGATTAGGTAACCGGGCGCGCCCATTATTATTATCGAGATTATTATTATATGCTCCCGGTCCATACAACCTATTTCCATTGTTAGGACGCCATGGATGAGAAGTTTTTCGTTGTTGATGGTGGAAATGATCACCCGAGTATCAATATAAATGTATCCATGGAGCAAAGATTTAAAACAATAGCGAGTTAGTTTTTTGCATAATTAAATTATATTATAAATTATTTTTTAATTGAAGATATCTCCATATAGTTCAATACTTTCTAGAACTGTATAAAGATGAAGTAAAGAAATAAGCGTCTAAAGAATTACAAATATTAAACAAATGCATTATGAACAACCGAATAGACAATAATCATACTGCAGGTATAATAATGAATGATATTTTATTTCATTTCCAAGGGTGTTATCATACGAGTATGACAATAACATATAATGATATGGAAATGTGTGAATTGTTAGAGACCGTCCAAAAACTGCAAAAGACAGTGGACAGACAAACAGACAATAGGAATTGTTATAGATCGAAAAGAAGGATCGCGAAGATGTGAACATTATTAACGTGTTGAACGTTGACCAATAATGCAGACTGCATAAAAACTCAGATGACGTTCATTGAAAGTAATATATATCTACCTATAATTATATTAAACATTATTTTTTCATTTAACGTCCGTTTAGGAAACATCGAAAAACTCAATTATAAGTATGGCATACTTAAGACTCGGATTGCAAACTTTGAAAGTAAATATAGGAAAATATCAGAGAGTGATAGATATAATCTTAAATAATATACAAGTAGTATATGATCTAAGAGTATAACTTAGGTACTAATAATGAGTGTGTGTGTGGGGGGAGGGGGGGGGGAGAATCGATGGATAACTCTATGCACATAATTGGATTGGATTATTCGTATCGAACACTGTTGTCGACGAGGCTGAACTTTGACGTAGGGACAGCTGTAACCTTAGCAGAAAACCGTTTCGACCGAAATCCATGAAACACGTCGCATTGTGAAGCTCTTCTCTGGTGACCGCGCCTGAAACGACTGCACCAAAAACGCACAGTCACATACAAATAACAGAGGATTTATTTAAGTCCATCCTGCTGACACCACCCAGCCAGAGGGAGACATATTTATAATAATAACATTAATACATTAATGTTAAACACTATATTTCAATGCAATCATTATTTTACTTGAACATATATATATACATGAATAATAAATATTACATTTTTTATTTATAAGTATAATAGAAAAAAAAATAAATAATGAATAATGGCATTGATTATATAGCAGCTAATGTTCTGTATCTTACAATTCTTAATGTCCATATATGTTCGGTATTTAAACAAGAATACATATTTTTTCATAAGTTCTCGAGCCTAGTTATGAACAAATAACGAAGGATCAATTCCAGATTTCAGCATAACATATTTATAGCCTTTTTTTTTTTATATCAACCGACGACGCCGCGGGAACTGCTTTCGCATTCTTCCGCGAAATATATAGCCTTATCTCTTTATGATCCAATCAGTCTGCGTTTATGAAAATGCTTAAGACGAAAATTTCTATTAAAACTACATTTAATTATTACATACTCTTTTAATAAAACCATAATCATAAATTTATTGGCTAGCAGTGAATCGGTCAATATTTGATCGCCAACCAAAAATATTTAATTTCTCAGTTGTTTTATAATTATACTAGGTATATTTCATAAATAATAAAAAATACGTGTCAAATTGTAAAACTTTTAACGGTTTTAATAAATTATAATTAAAAGTATTGGTATATACAGTGTGATTCACCAAGCATGTTCACTTCTATTTTTTTCTTTTAATAATATATTTCTTCAAATTCTGAATATTGGAATTTTTAAATTCACTTAAAGACCATATTTTAAAACTTTTGAAATACTTTAACACTGCCTATTCAAAGAATGTCCTATGGCAATACAAACTTTTTTTTTCAAATGAGAACCTCCCCTACCCTTTTAAAAAGAATGTATTGATTTTACAACATTGTATTTTTTTTTTGTAATTATTTTGTGTCTGTCATCACGTTTTGGGGTAGTAAAAATGCTTAGATTATCTTTATCAGCATCTTTTCTGGTAGAAAAGCCAAGCTAGTTACTAGTTAGTATTTTGGAGGAAAGGGAAGTCAAAAGTAAAAAATTCCCAATAATTTTCTAACACGTCAAGAAAAAAAAATTAACACATTCGATGCCGCGGGAAGAAATTATTTTAGAACATTTGGAGAGGTGTAGAAATGTTAAAATTAAGATTACAAATGTATGCAGATGGAGTAACAATCGTTGGATTATGAAGAAGACATGAAATAAGTGTCACTTATGCAGCTGCTGTAGTTTTGGTATGATTCTAAAAACTGTAAAGGCTAATATATTCAACGTATGTTTATATTTAGTAATTATCACGAGCCGCTATTTCATATATACATTATATTATATGGTATATTGGTTTGGATTCTAGTATTTCGTAGTCCCGTAACAGTCGATGGAGTGATATACTATTCTATACGAAAATCTTGTATCATTTTCGGCACGGCACAGCCACAGAATAATAAAAAAAAAAAAAATACAATAAATATTCAAAAATCTGTGACACATAACTGGTTAGTTATAAAAAAAATAGTTATATCACGATTTCAGGGTCTCCAGCCATTTTGTAGCCACGGCGTATAATTAATATTACGGGCTACGGGACCGGGGACGCGCCAACGCAACACGTACACATTTTATATTTTTGTGACGTACCCGTTGCATAAATGCAACTGACGATTTACAATAATCGGTTTGTTAACGTAATTCAATTAATTTAGGCCGCCGTTCGCTATCCCGCTGTCTTGGCCGCACGACTGATATTACACCGACCACCGACGGTATCGCACCACTCGTGGACGCTGAATACTGACCGACACTCGACAGACGACGACAGTGTTCGGACACGGCCGCCCCCGGATGGACACCAGAGTGGCAGTAGTGACGGGCGGCAACCGGGTACGCCATAGCGAAGGCTCTGTGCGAGCGGTTCGGCGGCGACGTTTGCCCGACGGCCCGCGGTCGGGCAGCTCAACGAGCCCAAGTCGTCCACCAGATCGGCGTGACCGACACCTGTAGCGCGACCGCGTTCGTGGACGATAGCTACGCTGTCGTTGACGCGCTGGTCAACGACGCCGCGCCGGCTTTCGAGGTGGCCGCCACCGGACCAATCGGCGGAGACGACGGGTCCGGGTCAACTACTTTGCACCGCGGACCGTGTGCGACGCGCCGTTCCCCTCACTAGTGCCCGGCGCTCGTGTGTGGCCGATGACGCGGTCCTCTGTCCTGTTGACCGTCGACGAGCTGGACGCAGCACCGACGCGCCGGTTGTTTGTGGAGAAAGCCGAGGGCGGCGACCACGAACAGTTCGGACGGCCGTCGTGGCCGGCCAGCCCCCCGAGGGACCGTCGAACAGCGGGCCGACGCTCCGGTTTATGATCCGTCTCTGTTGCTAAGGGCCACTGTGGACCACTGGGCAAACGTTAAATCGAGTACGCGTTTGACTGTCCGCCCGTGTTTATGCGGTGTAGGCCCTTACCATTCGATTGCGATATTCACCGGTCGTTGTTAAATGTACAATAAGTATTTCACTGCGCATATTTACAATACACGCAAACGCTCTGAAAACTTTGATATTTTTTTTTATGAAAATCGTATTAATTATTGTTTATTTGATCGGGTACTACGTAAACCTGTATAACACTTTTGCCGTTTTTTATGTTTTCGCAATAAAATATTTTTATTTGACCGCAATCGCCGACCGTTGTATTACGTCCGTATGACCACATGACAACGGTCCGTTCTGTGCGAGAAGATACTCGACCCGTGCATCCGACTGACGCCGGCGACGGTGATGTGCGGACGCCGAACTTCTCACACATCCTTACCGCCCGCGTTACGTAATGCTTATAGTGTACACGGTACGACTGGGCTTTACTAGTCACTCGCACTAAACGTCGAAACCACGCGCGTACACAGGTATTAATAGTTCTTAGTATTAGTGGGGGGGGGGGGTGAATACGTTTGGGCGCGTTTACCCAAAACAGAACGTTTTCCTTTCGTAAATCCATACAACGTTTGGGCACATTTATTAGCATATGTTATACAAAATCTGAGCCTATTTACATTACCCAAAAGATGAGGAGGTTGGCTCAATAATCTTTTGAAAGTATTAAAAGATTTATTTATTTTTTTTTTTTTTTTAGAGTTGTCCTACTTTAATTTTTGTATATTATTAATATTAGGTATTGTATATTATGATCTTTTCTATTGTTAACACTTTTGGGTGTTAACAATCTTCAGGTAAATTTTTCATACAGCACCCAAATGGGTTATGCTTATATCTATAAGACAAGTGTAAATAAGAGACGTTTAAATTTAATTTGTGTAGTTGTCCCGTTTTTGTTATGGTTGCTGTGATTAATATTAAATATAGAAAAGGTGTAACGTACACAGTACTTTGCAAAACAATCCAAGATATTGCGACTGTTGAGAAATAATTATTATAATTATATTAGTACATATAATAAATATCATGTTTAATTAGACTGAATATTGGTTATTTAAATAGGTATACCTACATTTTTTAAATTCAATAAAATTATAATAATTCATAATAATTTAAAACTATTTAATACATCTTGATGAGGTTATGAGAATTTAAATCTTTATTCAATTCCTTTGTCTAAAGTCTAATATATTATATCCTTAAAATTTACTAAATAAGACCGTTTACAAATCAAAATTGTATTCAATACTGCAATGTTGTGCCTATCTGATAAAGGTATTTGTGTTTGTTGTATTATCAATTATCTAATTTATTGTACAACAAAAAATTAATATGTAAATAGAAGAAATAATGATTTATAGTTATTTTAGTTTGAAAAATAAATAATTATCTTAAGCTTTTGTAATACTCGGACCCCTGATGGACTCTTTCAAACCTACATTAAAAACAGTGCATACTAGTTGTTTCCCAAAAAATACGAATTACCTTACATCCTTATCATAAATAAAAAGGTTAATATATACACCATTTGCCTTCGATGATCAGGTATTTCATAATGATATACGGAGTTGCCTCCCAAAAATGTTCACACAAGTTGCCTCCCACATATAATTAAATATTGGTTCATAAACTTAGTTTAAATTGATAAAAATAACTAGTTATTATGTACCAAGGCACACAATAAAAACGGTGATATTATTACTATAATACTAAATACACTTAGTTCATGAAAAATCTATATAAATATTTACAACTAGCTGTCCCGCCCAGCATTTCCTGAGCCAAATATTAAGTTAAGATTAACCTCGAATGATTTACATGCATCTAAACCACCAGATAAGCAGTCCACCGCATTGGATCGCGGACAATATGTGAGCAGTAAATTATCAGGTAGGCAATCCACTTGCGATGTGAGTGAAATCAAAAGATAGACTGTGAATAGACTTCAGTGAATACTGGGCCTACCACTCCGCTCTTCGTCATGAATATTTGTTCGTCCATTTCTGAAATCACGACACCATTGTCTAATCTTTCCTTCACTCATTACAGTAAGCCCATAAACTAGGCATAACTCTCGATGAATTTCAGCAGCTGAAGATCCTTTTGCACACAAAAATCTTATTACAGCACGAACTTCACAGCTGGCGGAAGCAGCGATTATCGCGGACATTGTCTACTGTACGCACAAATAGGAAAATTATTACTGAATCAAAACAACGCCTGAAATAAATGCACGGGTAGGCAACTGGCAATCCATGATATATATAGTAACTATATAAAAATAATTAATATTATCATATCAAGTTTATGAATCGACTCAAATAATTTAAAATTTATTTTTATTAAAAGATTTTTTAGTTAAAATTTATAAAATGTTCAATTTTTATAGCTAAGGATAGAAAATTTAAAACAAGATTTTTCGTAAGTAGTTGATATTGTAACCAAAAATTTAGAAAAATATTGACATACGTTTTTTAATGGATATTTTAAGTTTATATTTGGACAAAATTAAATATTTAAATAAATAATAACGATTTTCATTATTTTTTTTGTAATTTAATAATATTATTCGCGGGTACTCGAAACTTTTAAAGTATATCAAATTAAATTTAATCTGCTGTTATATAGTAATAGTAAAATAAATTACTTTAATACAGCAATAATATCATAAAACTACTTAGTAATAAAGGCTAATAGACTACATTTGCTCAGAATCGTTTTTCATATACAATGATTTTATAACATTGAATTCAAATTTAAAACATTCATTACAGTGACTCACACAGCCACTCGATACTTAATGTACAGCAGAGCGGTACACACTTACCCATCTTTTTAATTCTTGAATATATTAGTGAATAAACTATTTTGACGCTCATTTCGTAAAATTTTAAGTGTATATGGAAATAATAATAACTCAATAATATTTATCAAAAATTAAAGTGCTATTGTGCCGAATCACTTTAGACATTGAACTTTTAATCAACACAATAGGCACTATTCAATATCTATTAATTTTTTAGATGAATTATTTTTTGGTAGGTAAACCGATTTTCAATAAACATGTTTACGGTTCGAAAACAAACATTAGGTAAGTTTTATAGAAATTAGAATTTCCTATAAGTTGAAAAAAAATATTCAAATTGTATTTTTTTCAGCTGATATAAAAAAATTGAGTCGAATTTTGATGGTTAGACAGTATTATTTCATTTAAAATGCAATTTATAGCAGCACTACGAAATGTACGAATAATATTATAAAATCGGATTTTCGGATTATTGAAAAATTATAAAAATGTTTTCTTTTACCAATATTATTATTTTCGTATAGAATATACTTGGTATTTGTAAGCGGGTTGGACTTTAAAGTTGTGATAGGAAAACAGGTTTTTACAAATAGTTAGGTACCGTGACTTTAGTGAGTGTGAGCATAAAAATATAAACACTAAACATTAAACAGTAAACCAGCGTCACAGCTGATCTTTAACAGCTACTGATCAGCGCATTCCAATATTGTACACTCGTATTGCTTATACCAAAAACGCCAAAACCTACATTTATTTTTAAAATAGTTCTAACTTTCTCAGTCCTCATTAATTGTAAAAATATGCATTTTTAATTAAAATAAATTTGAGAAGTTCTACTAAAAACCATTTGCTTTTTTTTTGGATATATTAATTTGTCAATTATATAATTTTTATAAATTTAAGAACATATATTATAATCTGTTTAAAAAAATATTTCCAAAAAATGCTACGCTATCTTTAAAACTTCTCAAGAATAATTTATAGAAAATGTATATGACTACGACCAACAAGGCTGAGTACTATTAACTTAAAAGTACAAGCAGCCGACTGTAGTAAATCCAAAATACAGTTATTGCTGTATTTTTGTATTATTATAATTGCTAAATTATTGAACAGTTATAGCAAAGGTTAAACGTATTATTTCTTCTGGTCAATTTATATAATTATTGCCCAGCGAAACTGTATATTTTCATATTAGAATAATAATAAGCATTATAATTAATAACATCACAACACCATACGTTACCGTTAGGACTCATATAAGAACGAGTGTTTTGCCGAGTGTTATACCTAGAGAGTAGTATTTTTTAGAATATAGTCACGTTTCTAGACTGACTATTACCTAAATGTAAGACTTTAGCTAGTGGTCACAGACACATCGCCGCGAGCAATTAACCATTCCCAGTTCTAGGGCTTATGTATTCATACAGCTATTTTTATGTTTTCAATAAAGCATTTAATTCTATTTTATTATAAAGTAGCCTAGTGCTGTGTTTATTTCAAATTACTTATCTTTCTCACTAGCAACCAACGGTCGCAAAGAACGCAACCAACGCATGCTACATCGTTTAAATAATTGCATTATAATATATGAACGACTGTTCTACACAGCGATAACGATTAATAACAAAAATATGAACATAGTTGAATATTATGTTTAAAGTCGACAGCTGGTTATGTACTTATACTTGGGTAAAATAATAAAAACTTGGATAATAGAAATATAATATTTACTAGGTAGGTATATATTATTGTTTTTTTAATATTCATCGTTATGTAGTACACGTTTTATGTGATTTTGTTGTACAAACAAATAAATATATTAATTTTTAATTTTTTTTTTTTTTTTTTGATATGTTATTATTGTTATCGATCTTCACTATAATAACACAATCTTCGATATTCAAATCAAATGACAAATGCATTACCGTGTTTTCAAAGCGTCAGTAGTCTTGTACAGGCTCGACGTCATTTTCTTGGACATTGGTGTCAACGGGATGCCTTTGTTGTTAATACGTAACATGATGATTTTCGAAAACATTATTGTATTTCGTTCGAGCCGAATGGACGTTTACGAATGACATTTTGTAAATTGAAACGATCGACGAATGTTGCAGTGAAAATCTTGGTAAATTTACATTCAAATGTTCACACTTTCACAAACCTATTGTTAACAGTTCAATAATATGCAATGGTAGATACTGACTATTGACAATAACGTTCAAATTAAATAGCGACTACAACCTTTGTGAATCAACAATATTATAAACAAACTACGAACTAGAATCACAATCAGACATCAGTATCCATGGATCGACCAAAATATTTTTTGGTAGTCTCGATGCGTTGTATACGATAATATACATTATTAGGAATAAAAAAGAAATAAGCGGTTAGGTATTTGTGTTACTTTTCTCCAAGGCTACACACTTGAACGTTGTGATAATGATAAACGTTAGTAGTTTGTCCAACGTTGGCCTTTATGTCAAACGTTTTACGTTAGATTAGATTAGATTTTGTATTTTTTGGCATTAATGCAATAATGCGTCATGCTATACAATTATTAATGTTTGATTAATATAAACGAATTAATAAACTATGAAACCAAAAACAGACAAGAACTATAATAAACACTATATAAAATATGCCTAAAATGTATGGATGATTAAACATTATTATGATAAGATTTAGAGGATTAAGCGAAACACATGCATAAATAAACAAGCAAACTTTCTTATTTGACATCCTATTAAATACATATACCATATTTAATTAAATGTATGGAGGTCATAGACATTTTTTTTAACATTTAAGTTCAAGTATGTTGCAACTTATAAACAATTTATTTCGAATTATTGCATGGTAACGTGCCAATGTTACGTAGATATCATTGTAGTTTTTTTGATCAAATTGTTTCGTGTATATTATATTCAATAATATGCTGTTGTCTGTTTATAATGAAAAGTTCTTAAGTACATTGTAAATACTACTTATTACTACATACCTATTTATAGATAATTCATAAAGTACTGGCTAAATCCCAGTATGTGGTCGTTGCTTTGAAAGTTAGAACTTTTGATGACAACGCTGTTAATAAGATATCTAAAGTATTTTGTGTAATATTCATAGAAAATAGTTAAAATTAAACCAGTTCTAAGTATTAAGAAATCTTTTAAAAATATAAGTTTTTTTATGAAGGTGTCGACATTCTCAAAAGACATTGAATTTATTTAACTTTATATTATCGACAACTGTTATTAACAAGTCAACAATATATATTTAGAAAGTGACTTAAATTTTTTTATTATTTATTATAAAGTGATATTAAGCTAGGTAAATAAAATTACACAATAAGTCATAAAATAAAATAGTTTTGTTAAAATACGAAAATCAAGTAATTAAAAATAGAATAGTTGAGAATTAGGATGTAAATATAATAATTCATAGGGATTATTCATGTTAACTATATTAATTAATATTTAAGTAAAATAACTGTCAACGTTTTAATGATTTGTGTGAACCAGTAACGTAATTGTGTAAAAAACAGGGAGAGGAAGAAATAATTTATTCACCAAATTGGTTGTTTTTGCACAAGTCTTAAAACTCATTTAACAGCTTAGATAAAAACATTAGGTCTTATAACTTATTTGAAAAAAATAATTTGAAGATAATCCTGTAATCCTATTTCATGAAATAATATCATAATATTGGGATTTTTGTAACTTCGATTATGTGAAAACGTCCACAATACCAGAACATATTAATAGGTATACAACAAGAGAAACGTGAAATAAATGTACTTATATGCACAACTAGGGGAAAAACATATTTTTATCTCATAAATGTATGTGCATTTAATGCATTGCATTTATTTCTTTATTTTCAAAAATTTAAAAATGGCTACCATTGTTATATTGTAGGAGCAAAGGTATTATTTCCCCCCCCCCCATTGTTCAAATGAAATTTCAGTAGAACAAGTGTCTTCTCTTGTCCCCTAAATTCCGCCTAAATTACGCCACTGTAACATTTGGCTGATTTTATTATACTTAAATATAGTTAGGTACTTTCATTTTGGAGGATAAAATAAACTTACTTTATTACGTACCTATATACATCTGGCGGAATCCATATATATATATATATATATATATATATATATATATATATATATATATATAT
>JACXSJ010000480.1:106150-250721 GCA_014851325.1 Pentalonia nigronervosa | reverse complement strand
ACAACGTTTATAATAATAATATGTTTAGATGTGTACTCGTAACATATTTTATCGGTAAAAATGTAAAATTATTCTCCCCTTCAACAACAAATTGACATTTTCTATTTTTTATTTGTTGTTATTGCATTTTTAGTAGGTGTGTCGTTTCTTCGTTAATTTTTCAAAGTATAGTATCTTGGGGCAGTAGTTTTAATTAAACTGCATCATTAATCACACAACGACTTAGTGGAAAGAGGGCAGCAAGCAAACTGATTCTGTATGTAAGTGAAAAATCCAAAAGAAAAATTACTGCTGTTCTTTATATACAAACATAAACATATATTATACTTACACTCACGTGCACATAAACACAGATTGCTTTAGGGACAGTACAATAAGTTACGTTTTAAAGAGTAAAGGTAGGGCAAAGTCGTAGAGGCAATACTGGTAAACACGACAGAAGAAAAATGCGTGCAACACAAACCCCCTCGCAAGATTTAATAAGATTTCTTTAAATTTATCGAAAACTTCAATCAATCTTGTAAATGAAATGATACATTATTATCTCATATTAATAAAATATATAATACATACAACTATATACGTATAATATACATTATATATATATACGAGTATTATTATAATAGTTAATAGTACTAATTACTCTACAAATTATTAAGTACATTAAAATTAATAACGTGATCAGACATTATAGTCTTTCAGTAAGTTATAATAGTAATAATAAAATAAAGACACTTAGTCAATAATAATAGGTAATGGCGGAGACGGATTAATGGTGGGCCTTATTACAGTTATTACCTACATTTTCATATTTCATCGTAATGTGTAAATACCAATAAAAATAAACAAATAAGATTAATATTTAAGGAATTTCACTTTTTATATTCTTGTATTTAGTAGGTATTACGAGGCTATGAGGTGCCTGTCTACATTATTACGTCAATATTGGTCACTCAAATAGTCAAAACTCGTAAAGTCGCATCGCACAGCTGCTGACCTTGATAAAGGCCAGTATTACAATACTAACTTCAACCAAGGTATACTATATTGTTGTGCATATATTTTGAAATCAATGCGTAATCATTACAATCAAAAAAACAATTTCAAACTGAGATTTCTCCTTTTAAAAATATTCTAAACGTTATTAAAAATTTGTGTTTTTATTACCTATATTGTTACTATTTTTTTTTTAGATTTAGCGTAAGATGTTTCTAAACTGAACTTTTTTAATTTTAATTTATGCTAATTTTTTCTAATTTATTGATTGAATCCGTGGCGTTATCATAGGGAGAGAGGAGAGTGTACTCTCATATTTTCCTCTTTTTTTTATTGATTTTTCATCCATTCAGAAAAACCGCATAATTTATTGGTTAAATAAAAATTCATGTTTTCATCACGTTTTTATGTCATAAAAGATAAATATACTGATAACAATAAAATATACAATAAAGTAATGCAACCATATTTATTGCCATAATAATACTAAGCTTTAGATTTTGTCACACTCATACAGTCATACAAGCAGTGTTGTACGAGAGACAAAGACAACTTATAAATTATCAAGATAAGATTAATGGATAACACTTAAAATATTTATCTAGATAAAATATAACCATATTTATTTAGGTAAAAAAACAGATAATTCATGTTGTAGATTCTGAGTATAGAAAAATATAATATTTTTCTATTTTGTGAAATTTATTGAACTCCTCGGTTAATAATTCTACATAAAGTCTTTTTTCTAATGAAAAAAAAAATAAAAATAACACTAAAAACAGTGCATTTCTTAAGGAATTTTCACTGGGTGACAAAAAAAATTTTTCTCAAAATAAATAGTCAAATATAATAGGAAACTACTTTATGCTCACCTCTCATAATAAATTATTAAAAATAAATTTTAATGCTAGAAGTAAATGGTAGGTAAAAGTTATAAAAAGTCATAGTTTATTTAAAAGAAGATGAAATTTGAAGAAAAATATAATACATAATATTATTAAATTATATAAACTAATTATTAACATTTTTAATATTTGTATAATGATCACTTGTTTACTCTATAAATTAAATAAATATTACAAAATTATGCTTAGACCTAACAATATTGCTAACTTAATTAGTTTTCAAAAAGTTTTTAATGAATAGACAATATTTATACGTTTTTTAGTCTGGAAGTTTGTAATGTCGTTGCTTTGTTCTTAAAAACTTAGCCACTACTGGTCTGGAATAAATGCGTTTTGTATTTAATATCAACAAGATGACCATTATTATAATATGTACCTACTTACAAATTTATTGTAATCATTACATAATTTTTTTTTTTTTTTTACATAAAATAATTTTTTTTTATATAAACTGTGAGTCACCAAGTCTTTAAAAATACAGTCAACTAGGTGACAAAATATTTTCACTGGGCAGCATTTGTGTCGCCTAGTTTACTAGCTTAAAAAATGTATTGACTAAAAGTCTTGAAACATAATAATTTTAAATCTATGCATGTCCCACCGTCACTTATTTTACAAAGTACAAAGAATAAAAAGTGGACCGCTCTGTACCTTGTACAGTAGGTATTGAATTTACTTTGTCATTAAGTCATAATATTTGAATTTTAGTAATATTTCGCCATAATGTGATGATATAGAAACAGCGGGTTTTGTTTTCTCCGTATTTTTGTACAAATACATATGTATTATACACGTATTATCAATAACTAATAAGTGCATAGCTTATAAATCTATTACCTCACGCTACACAATATTTTTCCTCTGCAAGGAAAAATGAGAAATAATAGATATTTTTTTAGGTTTTTTTATTACTTTAAAAACTAGTCGTTAAGCAAAATTATTCAACCAATGGCAACCATTTATAAACAAAGCGTTACGTTAAATCGGTTACAGTAAAAAAAAAATAAAATTGTATTCAACCCAAAAAAACATATCTATATTATAAAATAATAGGAATAATAATTATGCCTATAATAATAAAAAATTATCTATTAAAAATTTTAGAATAATCTGTTCATCCGATATTGATAGCTTAAAATTAAAACACAAGAAAACAGAAAGATACTTGTACCAAAAATGGAATGTATTATGTATTATATTATGTGGACTCAAAGAAGTTTCTGTGTTTGCTACGAAATATGTTAATACCTTAATGATTGTAGTAAGATTTATAAAGATACTTAATAAATATTAAATAATAATGTATATGCATAATAATAATTACATTTTTGAGAGGAATCGTCTAATGATGGAAATGTTTATGTAATACAAAAATATTTATGGATAGAAAGGAAATGAGCTTTAAAAACTAAATTTTATATTTATTTATTAAGTATAATAATGATAATTCATAGTTTATATTATGTTAGTTAACTTACTTGGTATCCCTTATTTAAATGTATAGAACGAATATTTTAGCGCAGTTTTTTGAATGCAATATATTATTACCACTCTTTTACATAAATTTACAAAAAAATATCTGAAAAAACACTTATTTTTTTTAATTTTAAAGTAAACATTATATAAAGGTACTATGTATAATATAAAAAAAAACATTTGAAATTTGTGGAATTTTGAATGAATGCTATAAAAGCAACAATTCATTTTTCGAAATACATCAAATTGTAGAAGTTGTAGGATTATTTCCACACTTTATGATAGACAATAGTGTATATCCAACAATTAACACACTATATGTGTCACTATGTATACATTTATATTTTATACTTCTTTTTAAATTTATTCAAAATCTCCACCAAAAACATTTATATTTTAATATAATATGACTTCAAATTTTTTTTTTCGTTTTTTATTTTATTTGTAATAAACATAAACGTTATTTTTATTCTTAATTCTTTATTGGAGAAAAATAATCAAGATTTTATTTTCTTGTATACATTAATCTAGCTTGGTGATTTGGTGATCATATACGTACATTAGTAACGACTAACGTTTGTGCAACCAAAATAGTTAACCGACTATTTAGCAGCTATTGGTCCTATGCTGAGCATCGAACATATTTCTCCATCCAATATTGTAGTTGGTAAAAAAAATATATACCTGTATAACATTAGACTTCGATTGTGATGTAAAAGCAGAATATTTTGTTAACAGGTACATACATTTTAGGCAAATCGTTACATATAATGTTAACGATATAGTCGTGAAGACTGTAGTCGACCTTGTTTGATTTAGGTATCAATATATAATATGTCCAATCGACATAAAAATGTTTAGAAACAAAAATTATAATCTTGACATTTTACACGTTTTAAATGTCAAGGGTTTTCCATATTTTACGTAGCAGATAAACGATGGACCATCAACGTGTTTAAATTTTTGTCGTCGGTCACGGCCCTTAAATTTATTACCTCAAATATAATGTTACGTTAGAAATAATAAATTTGAATTAACAAATAGGCCGGTTTTTCTTCAATGTCACATTTTATAGTTTGATTCGTCTGGACTCGATTTTCGGTTGTCGAGCCGGTTTATTATTATAAACATTTTAACAACAAAAATATAATATAAATGACTGTAATATACTCATATATAATGTAAGTGGGATATCATACAGATTTTTAAATAACCGAACTAGTATAAATACAAATAGGATCATTAAGACAACATCAGTAATCTACAGTTTTTACATTGATACACATCAAGTCTTTATTTCACTTACCTACCTTAAATTCACATCCAAACATCATCATGTACAAGTATTTGGTGAGTATTTTTTTTTTTTTTTGTAAATTAAGATAGACAATAATGCAATATTGACTATTGTATAGGTAGTAGCAAGTACGTACTTTTTTTTTACTAGTTTTTAGTTATGACTATGACAACTCGACAATTATAATAACTAATACAAAGTTATAACAATAGAAACGACAATATTATTTTAGGAATACAAAATCATGATAGTACAAAATATGTTAGATAGCGAAACCAACTTCCAATACTAAAATAATTATTTTGTTGATGACCGCTTTAGATTTAATGTTAAGCATAGAGGTTAGGGAAATCTTAATAAATTTTATAGTTAATTGAAAAATGCATAAGTTAGTTTAAAAGTATGTACTTATATTACTTAGAATAATACTGAAGATAAAAATATTTTTTTTTCTAAAATTCATCACTATATTTTATAGTGCAATGCTTAATAAAATATATCGAGTTTTTAAATTTTAATTTTAAAATTACTTGCAATGCGATAATAAATTAACTTATTGTTGTATTGTTTAATTAATAATTTTTCTTTTCTAAAAACTGCACAATTTTTCAATAATTATTATTGGTGTATTATTTTATATTTTTATTATTAGTTCTCAATGATATAGGTACCGACATAAAAAAAACAGTTTTATATCCTTAAGATACAAACAGTAAACACCCAATACTGATTGGGCAAACTTTAACGTGTTACAATATTCTCTGAGTTAGAAATGTTTAATCTATAGGTATAATACAATTTTTAGGTATGTAAATATTCTTTTGAAAAAATATTACATTTTTCGTAACTATAAAA
Organism: Pentalonia nigronervosa; assembly: GCA_014851325.1. Taxonomy (NCBI): domain Eukaryota; kingdom Metazoa; phylum Arthropoda; class Insecta; order Hemiptera; family Aphididae; genus Pentalonia; species Pentalonia nigronervosa. Next base: position 245,192 of record JACXSJ010000480.1, on the reverse strand, counting down.
AGAAAATAATGTATTGCTTGTAAAAAAAATCCCCCCAAATTCTATGAATATATTTAAAATATAAAAAAATATATTAAATATATTACTATATATTTTATTAATTCAAATCTTTTTTTATAGTTATTGATTGTTGCCGCTTTGGCCTTGGTCGCTGTTGCTTCTTCTCAAATAATTACGTACTACCCACATACCTACGCACCGGTGTACACGTACCCATCGTACGCATACACTTACCCAGTGTACAACCCATACCTCACTTTCCTTCGTCGATGAATACATATTCTAGCCGGTACCAAATCTGTGAGTATACATTGAAATAAGTATAATATATACTATACAGATATATGATAATTGATAATTATATACATCATTCAACTTTATTAAATATAAATATCCAAATCAAATCCTAAATGTTATAAACCCCCAATATTATGTTGATACTAAAATGTTCTCGAATCTTTTTAATTTTTAAAAAAAAATTGTATAATATATTTTTGCCAACTTATTGTTATTTATTCATCCTTTCATGTTATTAATATTATTTTATTGTACTTTTATACACACAATTATATTTAATATTAACTATTTTATTTTTTTATTTTTAGCAAATTATTAGGAGTTATTCTGCAGTTATTCAACGCCAATATTACAAAAATATACTGACAACGGAAAATGTATTTATTTGAGTGCATTTATTGTTAATTATTTTTTCACAGTTAATTCTTATATTTTTTTGTAAACACGTATTTAATCACAATGTCATACTTTTTAAATTATTTTTTGAAATATTGTTTAATGTAATAAACATCATAATTTATTGAAATATTCTGTTTATTTATTTTCCAATGCATATTGCGTATAAAGTCATATTGGCTTTATTGTTCCTAATTAGTAAATACTGCCAATTTCTATGCTCTTTTTTTGAAAAAAAAGTACCTAGAGAATTAAAAGGCAGATCTTAATTGCCTCAAGTCTTCTTCAACATATTTGTATTATGAATAAAAATGTTAAATGCATTTGAGATACAACTCGGAAATGTTAATTAATCAATCATTCAAATTATTAAATGATTAATTTAACTATTCATATTTTAATAGTTAACTATTAAAAAATTATTATTGATAATGATACACTTAAATACACTCAAAATACAATAACTGCAGACGTCAATAATAATATAATGTCTTTTCAATAACTAACAAAAAAATTCATTTGGATTACAAATATGACAGAAATTGTTTAAAGAAAGCATATCAATTAATAACATTATAAAGATATGGTAGGTATACAAGTTGTTATACGAAATTGACTATTGTGTTATTATTGTTACGATAGGAATATTTTCAGCTTAATGTCACAAATAATTAATTTTGGAGTAGATTTACTTATATTTAATAATATCATGTATTTATTGTGTTCTAATATAATAAATAATGAATAGATATTTTTCTATCTACCCATATAGCGAATTAAGTGATCAATTATTAATTATAATAACAACATTCAAACTGTATAGATACAAAAACAAATATTAAAATATTGACAACATTTTCAAAATTAAATATGCAAATATATACTTAGAAGATACTACAAAGATATATTGTCAATTTTTTTTCAAAATACACTACGCGTTCTTATTAAAGAATAGAGTGAGTCGCAATATTATTTTATCCATCATACATATGAGCAGATGTTATATAGGAAAACCGCTCTATGTACTTACGAAATATGATTACACATATAAAATCTGCAGCAAAAGTCTAGATGTTTTAATAGTTATAAAAATTTTATGCAAATGTACCTTTATTTTTTCCTATTCACCTTCGTACATTTTTGGATTTTCGTCAGTAATTTATACGAATCATAAAAATTTGAAGCTTAAAATAATTTTTTTTCATATTACTAAATATTTAATGGTTATTGCATATTTGTACATATAGTATTTTGATAAAATTTAAAATTTATTACATATAGAAGCGAAAATTAAAAAAAAAGGTATAAAATAATATTTTGTCAAGTAGAAAATTCAAAAATAACTTTTGCATAAAAACTAAATAGTAATTGAAATAAAGATAAGTTCATTACTAATAAATAGATACCTACCTAATCAACCATAAGTTATTAAATTTGTTTTAAATTATTTTAATACATTTTAATACGCCATAAATTTATAAGCTAATAATAATAGTTATCAAATAAAAATTGTGCATTTTTTTTACCATATTACCGAATTTAAAATGTTCACGACTTTAACTGCATATTATATTATGGCGCATATTTTGATACATTTTTGTGCATATACAAAACTACGCTCTTGTTATAAGTTATAGCATACTATATACACATTCCATGGATTATTTTTATCAGACAATTTATCAGGATAATTTTACCTCGGATATTTGTACATGGATGTACATAGATTTATATGTTTTCCAGCGTGTCAGTATATTTTATGAAAAAACAAGCATATCGAATTTACAGTGCGTATACCGTATACGTGCGGGGAGGAGGATGAGAAGAAGAAAAAAAAGTTCGTGGACCGAGACGGGGCAAGTGGGCGACACTAGTGAATTCCAGTCGGTCAGGAATGTCGAGGGTCATCCGTCACGAGTAAAACGAGCTGTATCTAATATTGTCAGGGGTTGCCAAAAATCTACGAGGAAGGGTAGACAGCTGTTTCCGAGCTGTTAGTCACGCCGTGGAATTTTTGTACCCAGCGTTCGTCCCTTATCCGTCCGCGCTCGCAAAGCACCCCGTGGGTGTCGCCCCTCATTCTATCTTTGTTTCTCTCGATCCCCACTCTCTTTCTCAGCCCCCTCCGCTATTTGTCCCCTCGTCTCCACCACCGATATTCTCTCACTCAAACTCGCCGTTTCCCCCGCGCTTTTGTATAACCATCCGTGAAACGGCTACGTAATGGGGGATGAAATTCTTGACATGAATGCAAATAGACGGCGGCGTGCTTATGCTTTCCAATTGCATAATATGAAAAGTCCGCCAGAGTATGGGTTTTTATACGTCATCATGATACATTCTTGGATTGGGCGAAACATGAGTGTATAATATGAGATTTTAAACTGATAATAATATGTTATTAATATGCTCAATGTTCATTGAATCGAATTACAATTTAAACTGGAGTTAAAATTTTTGAAATAAAATCGACTTTAAAGCGATGTTTTACAATATTTTAACACGAGCTTGTACATTTCCAAATTCCAATGGTTTTGATTATTTCGAGTTTTTTCAATCTGCCATCATAAATAGAATTTATTTTCAGTAAAAAATATGTATTGATTATTGTAACATAACAAAACAATATAATATTTTTCTAGAATCAATAAAATAAAAAAATATATAATTATCCATTTGAATTGCATGTTATAAAAAACTTCATCGGTTTTTGTCAATAAATATGTTTAATGCCCATTAGATTACATAAGCAATCGCCAATCAACCTGCAAGCCCATTTCACAGCATGCTGATTTTCACATTTACTCCGTTAATTTGTTTTAAATATTTATAAAATTTAATCTGGAAACAATTCTACAGTTACGTTAGTGAATACCCCGGGTTTCTGTTCCCAGGATTTATATACATGACAAGGGCGTCAATAATCGTATATTTAGTATGTAGCTATATTAAAAAGGTACGTATTAATAATTAATTGGCAAATCAAATGTTTGACCAACTGGTCATATTTAACAAGTACAGCAATACATTTGCACTCGACTAGTTTCTAGTACCTAGTCAAGTAAACTGTTCACATTCAAATATAGTTAAGTAGTTGCAAATATTTATCATATATTCACTATTCCATTCCATATTAATGCCAGTAAACATATTATATTAAGTAACGCTTATATTATTATTATCAATGCACAAATCTACTTTACTAATTTTGTACTCCTATTCATTAATACCTTTATCAGCCAAATAGTTTTATAGAAATTCTAGTGTTTGATTTTTTCTAACCTTACTCCTTAGAGTAATTATAATATAGGTATGAGTAATTATTTTTTGTAAACGTTTTACATTTTTTATTTATTTATAGTAATATCTATCTGTACAATCAATATCGAAACTATTATCTGAAAAAAAACTAGTTAGTGCATTATACCTGCGGATCTAACACTTTCACTAATACCTATTAAAACCTTTTAACAGTAACAAAATTGACTTTTAAGTATCTACACATTTCTATAATAACACATTATTTGTAAAAAGTAATACGTATTTAGCCGCACAAACATATTTATATGATCAGCTCGCAGCTATAGATCTTTGAATCAACCGAGTGCCTTATGAATTTAGTGGTATTATACGCTATATGGTGAGGGTGGTTAGCTGACTGGTACCTCTCGTGGGGAATTTTTTTCATAATTAAGACCCAATTTTAAATGTACTGTTGACTGTTCAAAAATTTAGTTCTAGAACCACGCCTACTTACGATATTCCTGTTTTTATAATGTTCCCCGGAGTCGTCACTGTCGAATCAAAACACCTTGCTGCAGAATACCATTTGCTGGCGGATATACTATATATACGAAATAGAGCGTACCAATTATATAAGTAAATAAATATTTAATGTAGAAGTAATAATAATACAATATATAGAAATTAGATACGTGTCTTGCTATATTGGTTAATTTTTATATAAATACCGGTATATATTACACAAATACTGAATGACGAGTAGAAACTTAATGGAGCCAAACTGAGTGTTATAAACATTAAACAACACCTATATAATATGTAGTTTATGTATATTATATAATATATACATACATACTATACGCCCCTTCTACAGTCACCCCCTCCAACCCTGTGCCCCATACCACCACTTATCCATCTCGGGTTCGAAGCAAAATGACAATTACAAAGGTTCGTTGTCTATATATACACATGCCTTTGTACGACGAGCTACACTTTATTAAAAACGCTTCAGCGCATGCATTCACTTCCCTTCAACATCCATAAACAGAGTATATATATATGTATATAGGTACCTATATATTTAATAATATAAAAAGGTGTATTTTTTTTTATGTACATTGAGTTTTGCCGTTTTCGCATCATTGCAGATTTTTTTAATATTGAGTCGTGTTTTTAAACAAATATATAGTTTTTTTTTTTGAATTTTATAAAATACGCGAAAAAAATAAAAATTACATTTCAAAAGGAATTTCTGTTGTCAACTATATTATATTCATCACTGTGAATCGTCATTATGTAGAGTTTAATATGGTAATCGGTAAAAAAGACCAAGGAAAAAAAGAACACGGAAAAAAAGAACAAGAAAAAGGAACACAGAAAAAAGAACAATTTTTAAAAATTAAAAATAATATTAAATTATATCACAAAAAAAAATTATTGTAATTAAATAAATTAAATAAAAAATCCATCTTAATCATAACTTCAAAATTAATGATATCGTATTATGTGTGATACGACAGTTAAGAAATTTTCAATATTATCCCTTTTACCATTTTTGTAATCTTTGCATAAGATTAATAGTCTTATTTGCATTTTTTCATAAATAATGTGTTTTTTTTTTAGGTTCATATGCACCTATATCGTTTTGAGCCAACTTTATTTCGTCGGTTATATATATGGAATTTCCAGTAATAAAAATGTATTTTACTCTATGATAGAGTAATATATATATAGTATAGGCAATGTGTGTGCATGCGGAAAATTAAAAATTGTTCTTTATTTCGTGGTCTTATTTTTCTTGGTCTTTTTTTCTAGGATTTGTTTAATATAATATACCAAATATTGGTCAAAATGCATTACATTTGATTCACAAATAAAATAATTTATTAAATTACATAATATTATGCAAAGGTGTTTTAGAAAAAAAATGTAATTAAATTGCCCTTCATAGATTATTAATTTTCTATTATCTTTAGTAGATTTAATATTATATAATAAAACACAGAAAACTATTGTTTAGGCATCAAACTAGTTTTCAATAACAAATTAATAGATTGTACTATAAAATATTTTACATTCTAATAATCAAAAATATTTAATTGAATACTTAACATTTAATTGCTAACACATTATTACTTTGACTTTATCTGCAAATCTCAACAGATAATTTTTAAGTTGTAGATAGCTTTGGATATAAAGACATAACAATGTAACATTAAAATACAAGGTTGATACAAATATCAAACCATTAGCATAAAATCAATAAATGTATTTCTCCAAATTTTGACTCGAGAAAAATTACTATAAATGTATTGAAAATCTTTATATGCAAAATTCTTTTTAAGATCGAATCAAAAATGTAAAAACGGTCTAAGAGAATTTTACATTTTTAGATACCGTTATTTTTCATGAGTTGAAAAGTCTGAACAGTTTTTTCCTGAATTGCAATTTTCCCAAATAGTTTATTCTCTTAAAATTCTATTATAAAACCCTTCATTCAAAGTCACTTTTCCTAAAAACATAAGGTAAGTGAGCTGTTACACAAAAAAAAGTACAAAATATGCATCAACAAATTAACTGTAATAATGATAAATAATTGATAAAACAAAACAAAATAACGAAAACCGGTAAAAATATTTAACACAATTTATGCTCTTAGTTTAATTTTAGGTTGTGGAAGAAGAAAGCAGGTTCCTCTTCAGTTTTCATCATACAAACTTGGAAATTGCAATTATTACCATGCAGCACTCTCTATACAGTTAGGAGCTTGCATAAGACTAACATAGTGAGAGAGATGTGTCATAACGTATTCAACTAGTCAAAAATACAGGTAAACATCATCCAGGCCGTTGCTCTACTCGGTTCTCAAAAAGAATTCCAAAAACAACAAGCTGACAACAAGCTCTTATGAAGATAGTGGTCACTTAACTCAACGTGAAACGAAAAGTCAAAGTTCATTCAAATATAAAATGGTTAAATTTTCAATGCCTATCCCACGGGTTCCGCAATTTATATTATAACTTGTATTACTATTATAACTCATAACACTTGAACTATTTTTCGGGCAGTGGCTCATTCAATATTGTTTTGTATTAATACATTTTATTTGTAAAAACGTATTAGGTTTACTGATCGTATGATATTATATTCCCATCATCACAGACTCCCGTCGTGTAAAATTAAAATAAGAAGGTACTAACTGATTTTTTTTTTTTTTACGTTCAAAATATCACTGTGCGATATTCATATAATATATCAATATGTATAATATTATGTATAATAAAAGTATATCTTCACGCGCTATTGATCACATTCAAATCATGTACATGGAATATGGTACGCGACATATTATTATCTCCTAGTGGGCCTTTGTACACCGGATATTAAGCTATATCAATTTCCTAATCTGTTGGGGCACAAGTTTTTTGTCACGTGCATGACACGCGTTTCACCTATATGACGTCGCAGGCGTTTCGTTTACACGGTCCTTACTGTTTAGAAAACATTCATTGTACGTAGCTGGTGCTGTATTTTATTAACGCCCCTGCAGCAGGATGATATAATTATTTATATTTCAGTGTTATCTTCGACAAAGTTTTATTTTTTTTCAGTAATAAAACCTAAAAAATATTAATTATTTTAATTTATTTAACCTTTATTTTTTTTTTATCAGATAATAATAAAAAATATGTAATAATATATGTCTTTATTTTTAATCCTGTAGTGCAGGCCCTGTATGAATAATAAGATGTCTTCATTAAAAAAAAAAAAAGTAATACATTTTTTTTTAATATATTTATCATTGTATATATTAGGTATTATAGTTAACGTTGGTTTGTTTTAAATTGAAATACTTCAATATAAATTGATTCATCGCACTAATCAATTATATTGATTTTGTTGTGAACAATTTTAACTTCAATATCCTTTTTTTATATTCATTAAAACATTTTAATGAATACATTTTTGAAACACCAATAATAATTATTAACGTCGGCGTTTTCTGTCTTCGGTTTAAATTTAGGGGGGGGGGGCGGATTTTTCTTGACATTTTCCATTGCTCTTTTAAGTAGTTAATATCTACATAATAATGTGAAATGAAATCCCAGGAATTTCGCCGTACCGCAGTATTAATTTTTTCAATGGAGGAGTTTTTATATAATAGAAATATCATAAATATTTTATTATAGGTATATAAAAACCGCATTCGTCCGTATATATTTCTCGTCTGCACGTCCGGCGCCGCGGGTCTCTCGTACCGAATCGGTTCATATATGAAATCGCCATTGTCGGAACGTATTAAATCCGCAACTCTATGACAATAATAATAGTAATGATATATAACGGTATATTGAGTATAATATCGTTCTCGCGCCGCCGACGTGTGTGCTCGCGCCGCCGCCGCGGCGACGATGAAAACGTTTTCGTCCGCGGGCGGTCGTCGGGGCTGCAAATTGACGCGGCCGCGCACGTGTCCGACCGGCCGCCCGGGCACCGGCAGATAAGCCACGGCACGCGACCGACGTTTGACAATAATACGCGCCGGTTTAGTTGGCCGGAAAATGTTTACCAGCCGTATGCGTGCCGTGTGCGGCGGTGCGCGTGTGTGGGATACGCTCCGCGAAAACGATTTACTCCGGTCATTCTCGGCGGTGACCGAGCGAGCGGCCCTTTTTGTGGGGGGGGGGGGGGGAGCACGCGCCGCCGCCCGTTTAAACGGTTCGCAGAGGATATTTTGTAACAGCCATAAAGGTACCCGAGATGATGTGCCGCACGAACGACGAAGTGTACAATATAATATTGTAATATTATGGTTCCGATCACAAGCGTGTTTACGGGGGCGGCCGAATGGACACTGCCCCCCCCCCCACGGTGAACTGCGTGCTTACTGCCTCGCATAAAGTCATTCCTGGATAAAAAAAAAAAGATTGCGCCGATCACTGCAGGTTTTGACTATTTGTAACCAATAACCTAACCTATCATAGAACTCAAAAAAAAAGACTATTTTTATTAAAATTATTGGTGATTTAAGAAAAAAAGTAATTTTTAATGCCTGCCCGGTTAATAGAAAGTTAAAGTTTTGCTTAGTAGCTTAGATTTTGTTAGTGGTTATTCTGGTGATGGTGGTTTTTCTAACTATGAATCAAGCTCGTCTGGATGGTTTACTAACCATTGTCCATCAGTATTGAACAAGAATTGACAAGAAGTATAAACTTTGATGATGTCATCGAGTCTTTTAAAGTATTGAAACTATATGAGAGGAGAATCGATTTATAAACACATAATTTTTGTCAACAATTTCTTATTTACTAGATTATGTAAAATGTGTTTTTATTTTAGTTTTAAATATATTTGTATTGTTTTGACACCCTGATGGTTATACTTTTCACTTATAATTAAAAAATATTAGTTTTATTGCACGTTTTTTAATATAAAAAATAGATGCTTAAATAATCCCTTGGACTGACTGCATGATGCGATTGGCTAATAAGGAGCGTCTCTTATCAAAACTGATGAAGTTAGGTATTGCTAGATTACTATATTATTGCTATAATGTACTACCATCTAATGTGTTACATTTATTTTTTTCTACCATTATTATTTTATGTACTTCTGTGTTATATTTATATTTATTGTATTGTTGAAATTGAAATATGTATTAAATTAGTATATAAGACTCTGTCCGTTAATTTAAATAATAAAATAAAAATATTGATTGAAGAGTTGAATGGTGTTAACTGTAAAGTGACATCTTTCAACCTTTTATCCTTCTACTTATTTTACGTTAAGGACTCGTGACAACACGCACGTGTATGATATATATTACATGCATATAATGATATCAACAATATAACTATTATTAACAGTGTGTCTGAGTATCTATGAAAATTTTTGTTCAACTGCAGAATTAATGTTTATTGTGTATTTAATATTTATAGAATACTACTCTCATCCTCAAAATAAAAATATTTTCAAACAATTTTACTAAATACCTGTGTTTGCTTAAACCTTTAATTGTATTCATAATTCTATATATAGTAATAAATAACGCCATAATGATGTACTAAAACAAGATGTGAAGTTAACTGTTCATTAATTTAAAATTATTATTTTATTCAACAATGAAATTCCTGTTCATGTGTTACAACTTACGGCTTATTTTTAACTGCTGTTTGAAATATATATTAGGGGAATTCGTATTTTTAAAAAAACACTATATATAACAGGCATTTGTATATATTTAAATGAATATAATCGAATAAAGGTACGTGCACTGTCGAATCCTGTATGGCTGGATCTGATGACGTGTAATCCCCTGGAGAGATACTATCTCTAACCCTCAAAGCAATAATACTGTCGTCGAGGCTATTGACATGTCACGTCGTTTTATAATATAATACACCGTTTGGCTTTTGACACAACCAGCCAACTCTATTTTGGTCATTCTTTCCTGTGTTTTTAAAACTGATTCCCATTAATATTTTTCGGCACCATATTTAGTTAATACTGAAATATGTTTTGTTCATTGAAATAAACAATAAACTTTATTTTTTGTCGTCGTGTACATATAATTTAAGTAGGGCTGTTTATTTATATTAATTTCTTATTCATTTGAGGAATAGGTACTCAAATGAGCTTAACTAGAATATAGTCTTAACGGGAGTTAGAATATACCTAGTGTGAAATCAAAGTTAATAATAAACCATGTGGCAAAGCCCCCAACACCACCCTTTCCAACCAGACATTAAAAATAAAGCTTTTACATTAAACTTTAACAATAAGTATAATAACATATTAGGTACCTACCTATACGTATTAGTTTGCAACTAACAAACAGAATTATTATATAATTATCAATATCCATACTGGTTACTATAACGATACAAGTATTTATAGAGATAAGAAAATATATTAGTTGGTGGTTGCATCGAGTGGTTTTTCGCTAAAGTTTGCAAAGCAAAATATAAAATATAAAATAATTATAGTAATACTTACCTATTATTCTACTTGAAAGTACTTATATGCGTTTTTAGTTTTTACGATTTTACGTACGTATTTATTTGGTGATTACTGATTAAAAATGATTACTACAACTAATACGTAGGTATCTATTTACCTAGGTATTTATGAAATATAGTTATTAATTTTCTTACAATAATATTGGCGTGTTTGATAAGCACTAATATTATATTAAAACAGCATTCTTAGCAAGTACCACATCATTACAGTCTTAACCCTTGGGACATCTTATATACCTAATAGCTATTATTTAAGTCGCCAAAAAAAATACAGCATGCCTCCCGTCGTATTACTTCTGGTTTTATACTTTTATGTATAATTTATGTATATAAACATTTAAATAGTTTTCATTAAAATAAAAAAAAACAATAAACAATATTGTTCATAGTCTAAACTATGTACTCGATAATATTTGCATATACACATTATATTATGTATATTGTATATCTGGTGTATATATATATTTAATAAATGTTATGTATTGTTTGTGAGGACTTATAAAAAACACTAAATAGGCATGCGCACAAGTGGCTGTTGAGCGGCCAATTACTTTCAAACAGTAAATATTATACTATTATACTGCTTTCATCGATACGAAAAAAATTTGAATTGCGAATTCTAGGGTGCTCAATGCCCATAACTGTCATACGGCTCATTTAGAAGGGTGACAAGTACACTTGAAAACCGATTCGCTCTAGGGCGTCCGATTTTATTCAAAGGCTATATTCAAATAAATAATACCGCATTTCATATTATTATTATGAATTATGACTATGACTATAAGGCCGAACATTTTTTTTCTGAAAATGAAATTTTTTCTTAGATCGTTTTGAATGAAAGAATACATCAATTAAAGAAATTCGTGATACAAATTATAATTTGTTCTATAAACATTTCTAAGTATATAATGTCTCCAAAAGTGAGGGGTGAGATAACTCGTATTTACATATTGAACACTTCATCCTCTATAATAAATTAATATCTGCCTCAAACAACATATATACAGAAAATAATAAAAACCGGACATGATACAAAAATCGGATGCCAGCAAACGTGTGAGTTCCAACCAATCTCCACCTAGAGTCATTTTTCGAATGCCATGATAGATCATTAACTATATTTATATATATATTTTTGAATTTTTCTATTCGTCTTTTTAAATCACGAAAAAGTTATAAACATTAAACGTACATAAAAAATTGAAATTTATTATATTTTAGTGTTGTTGTAAATATTAATATTTGTTACAACTCCTGCAATAAGTCCATATTAATTAATTTATTTATTTACCATAGTAAAAATAGTTTTTTAGTATAAAATAATGTATTATATTCTATAAATAACTGTTATCTAATTACTGAATGATAGTAAAAATATATTTTTATATAGGTAAGTTATATTTATATAAGTTATTTATATTTAGTGCATTCATACAAAATAATGCATTATGTGTACTATATAATATATTATATTTTATCGATAAAAAACGGTTAAAATTGATTTTTTACTACTATTCGAAAGCTGCAGCAATAAGTATGAGGCAAGACAACAACCGCAAAAGTGGCTTATTATTTTCGGATTTGTTGTCAACCACCCGTGGAGTTTTCCGAGTATACACTCAAATTCAAATACAAACAAAATAAAAAGAATATAAAAACCACGTGAGGAGGGATAGCACGTAAAAACGTTCAAAATATATGTAATCTACTGTTTAAACTTTTTTCCCGCTGCGCGCCGCATGGTACAAGACCAGAAGATGGTACTTCAAGCTATAGGTCTGTGCAACGGCTGTTATTTCAAATACGGCAAAATTTACTTTACGAAGAATCCGAGTAAATAAAATTCTGAACTCGATCAGAATTTCACCAAGAATTTCATCACTTTTGATGCACTTAAAATTAAATTGGTTAAAGGATTATTTCCAGAAAATATAGATCACGATTCCCATCAAATGTACAACGTTTAGTAAGAGTAAAATATCAGAAAACTTTAGAAATATTCTTATACAAGTAACAACTTAAAAAGTTGGTCTTATAATATTGTAAAAACAATATATATTTAAATAAGATATTATATTAGATAATATTTCAAACGAATAAATATGTTTATTACTATGCATAGTAATATTATTTTTGTGGACTTATATTCTTATACGAGTAATATACGTTCGAGAAAAATATACTTTATACACGTTGATATTATTCGGATTTCTGGTCGTCTTTGGACATTAATAGTTTTGGAAAAAAATGCGGTCACTTATTTAAATACTAAATTGAATAGGAAATATTTATAAAAAAAGGTTACCAGCTCTTGCTTCTAATATTGTTACATTTTTTTTTTAATTCAGTATTACATGGATAAAAAATTCAAAACAATTTATTATATTTATTTTATTTTGTATATAAGGTCTATAGAAACATATAAATTGTCCACAGATTTGTTGAACTAAATACATTTTAGTTTTTAATTCATAAAATAATATTTCCTTTCGGAAAAATTGAAAGTTTTACCAATTTAATATTTAAATATTATGTGTAATTATATAAGTAATATGAGATAAATATATAATTTTAAACATTATTATTTTTGTTTGTGTTTATATATTTTATTTTAATTTAACTTTTAATTTGAACCATATAACATTCAACAAATTTATTACAAATATTTTTTAAAAGAATTCGAATTTAAATTAAAAAAATTATTTTCTAAAACGACAAACTATTTTAAAAAATATAATTTTTTATTCAAAAATCTACTTGAGATGTTGTTTTGGTTTTTCACAAATTGTTCCTACAAACCAGTTGGTATCGACTTCTACATCGTTCGTCTAGTCACATTTTTCATAATTAAATTATACCAAATGGTAAAATATACATTATACATATTATATATTACACATCTGCAGTATGTGTATGTAACATAGTAAATACAATTTAAATGTCTTATAATTAAACTGTTTTATTATTATTATCATTGCTGTATAGAAGTTGTCGTGCTGGCCACTCAATTCAGTATTCACTGACATTATATGACTACCGTGATCCGGAAGCAAGATCAATGTGTCGAATGATCAATACTGGCAGAATTTCAAATGGTCGCTCAGGTTTCCCTTATAGATAATCATTTCTATACACAAAAACACAAACTGACCTTCAATTTCAATACCTATTCTATTATTTATAAATTCGAAATCTTTTGACCTACACTCCATGTGTTAAATTTAACCCACATGATAGCTATATAATATAAATAAGTTACATTAACGTGACAAATAATTCGTAACACAATAGTTAAATTAGCTTTTAATAGTTTATCGCGGGCGTCTGGTATTCTGGTGTACAACACTGGATAAGTTGAGAGTCCATTGTCTGTTTTTCTTTCTAAGTTAAAAATTCTTTTTTATTTGACTCTATTGAACCTTTAAATGATATATTCGAAGTATAATAAAATAAAAGGACAACTAAGAGATTGCAGATGTTGCTTTTGAAATGGAAATACATTAGTGATTAAATGAACATTATTGGTTTGTGAACTGTTCATTTTATTTACATGTTGAAATTTCTACATTATATTTACGAAAATACAAATAAATCGAAAAAATTTTGTCAAAAACTGATTTTTCGTAATTTTTGTTTTGTTTTTCCCGATTGTTTTGAAAAACAGGTAGGTTTCAAACTAAAGTACCAACTAGATCTAATTTTCTACCAGCAACCGACCTCAAAGTTGATGATTGAAGCATCTTTACTAATTCAAAATTCCAAAAGGTTATGCGTTCATGACAGACACAAAAAAAACATGTTGTAAAACTAATACAAATGTATGGGTCAACTTAGAATTTAAAATTAACAAATACATAATAAGAATAATTATTTGTATGTGATAGCCATATAATCTAGTAAAATAATAATGAATACGTATAAATAACTCTGCAGGCTATAGTTGGTATAAAAATAATTTTCAATCAATAAAATTGATAATACATAAAGACGATATACGTCTTTATTAAAAGCACTATTATTGTGTTTTTAATATTACATTAAAATGCTGTAAATAAACAGCTCGTAAATATTTAAAAATAATCAAATATTTAAAATATTTAGTCGATACTTACAGGACAAAGGTATAATCTTTTTAACTGATTACACTATTCTAAATATCTCTTTTATGCTCCCTCTTTTGGTCTTTTTATGAATAGCTCATTTTTTCTACGCCATCCTAACTGATTTCATACACTATGACGAAATATTTAATTCATGTATAAAAGCCAAACAAAATTTAATTAAACATCAAACAAAGCATTGTAGATGACCAAAAATATATATATATATTATGTTCTGGGTAAAGTAGATTGTAATAAAAAAAAAATAAACATGCGGATTAAGGTTTGGAAATAAAAAAAAAATCTGGTGTCAACGGGTGACTTTAGATTAAAACATATCGGTTTAATTTGGATATTGTCATTTGGGTGAAAAAAATCTAAAGAGATAAAAACGCCAACACAAAATGTTCGTTCATTTTTTTGTACAAACAAAAGGTCAGCTTTTCTATATCTAGCTGCGCACGGTCCCATACAATTTTAAATACTATATAGTCGCAATAATTATAAATGTTGATTTATACCATTTAATTTGCATCAGTTTTTCTGTAAACCCATATTTTATCGAAGAAAAAACTTTTTTCTCGTAATATTTGTTTAATATTTAAACGGATCATTGGATTTACGATTAAAATCTAATACTTATTTCAAACTGCTTCGGTGTTCATAATAGTGTATCGTCCATATAAGGTATAAATAATATATATATATATATATATAAATTACACATTATGCATTTAAGCCAACTTAAATAGATCTATAATAGATAAACCTATTACCTATTTATATAATGTATATGTAAGGTGTAATATCGTAACCACTGTTATAAAGTAGTTAGTAAATACTAGATTATCGTAATTGCAACAAACTAATATATTACTGTGTAGATATATTACAATATTACGAAATAACATATTTGTTTGATGTATGTTTATTATTTCTTATAGTGTACACAAATAATGTACCTATAAAAAAATATATATAAATAACTACTTATATTGATTATATAAGTTATATTGAAAAAAAAATTATTATTTAAAAGTTGTACTATATATATTCGTAATTTTTTTTTTGAACTTAAGTATAAATATATTGATAAAGAATGTTATGAAAATTATATTTTTTTTTTTATGATCTTGAAATGTTTTACATTTCTGCTTCGACATCTAAGGTCATTAGCATTGCATTCATTATACATTGTGTCTTATTCAATTAAAGTTGAGTAAAAGATACAAATCGAAGAAAAATACAAAAAAAAATATAAAATTAAAAGTATTAGTTAATAAATCATTATTTAAATAAATACAATTTTAAGATTATTGGGTTTGTCTTATATTAGGATTAATATTTTTATTATTGTAAAGAACTCTACTGTTTTGCTTTCGTTGACAGGATTTGAACCAAAACTTGTTCTGATAAGGTGGCTTATTGGTTCCTCACTTTGTTTTTCGTACTGGATGCATTCCTCGGAGATATGCTTGTTTGTGAGTGTGGTGCCACATGCTTGGCATATTGGTGAGTCACCTTTTGCCATCAAATATCCGTGTCATTCTTGTGTGTCCAATTCTGTCCCGATTTAGTTTTTTTTCGTTAGTTGGACTAATATTTGGGTTTCTTTTTCATCTTTTTACTATTTGCTTAATTTGGTTTAGTTTGTTTGTTTTGGTGCCCCATACGTTTTGCCACACAGAAGTTGTGTTTTGTTTTATTTGTTTTTTTACATCTGTGTACGTAGATATGTTGATGTATTGTGCGTCAGTTGAGTGGATAGCAAGTTTGGCTTGTTTATCTACCTTTTCATTGCCATCTATTCCTATGTGTCCAGGTATCCATAAGAGAAAAATAAAAATTATATTATTAAAAACTGAAATGTACATCGATTATTATAATAAGTTTCAGAATTTTTGTTTTCGACAGTATTTTCAATGTCTTTGTACATTCTTAGGATGATTATATTTGGGCGTTGTTGTGTGATCCAACTGTTTATTTCTAATCGCGGAAATCATATATTTACTTTTTGAGCTTCATCGATATTATTCTTTATAACTACATAACTCCTCAGAAAAACCGAAAAATGCAAACAAGAAAAGATAACATTAAAATGACTTTTGGGATTTTAGTTTTAAGTGCATCATTAAAAAAAAAACAATATTAATAATTATCTTGCGTGCCGAAAACAGATTATTATATACTACATAATCAACATATTACTGCGTTACAGGTATAATATTATATCGTGCGAGCAGGCTGCGTATATGCAGAACCTATCGTCCTATCCCAATCGTGTGTGACAACCTATTTTACTATACCTAACCGGTTCAGTGAACCGAAATCAGTTTTAACTTTTAATGGCTTATTTTGCGATTCCGTATAAAATTCCGATCAAACTCGTCCCTCGCCATGCGTAATATAATGCACGTCGAAAACCCTCCGCAGACGGCCACCGTGAACAATATATTTATACCTTTATTATACTCGCACACACGCATTATGTAGGTACTTCTATAGTATATGGATTATGCGTAGGTACGCGTGTGCGAATATATATATATATATATTATATAAATGCAGCCACATCCTACGCCTGTAGTATACGCATTATTGTATTATTTTGTTCGGAGCACGAGTCGTGTGAATTGGAAATCGCCACTGACGCTGTTTTTCGCGGCTTGTACAAACACCGGCGACGTATAATAGTATATGCATACATATATGTGTGTGTGTGTGTGTGTGTGTACCCACACAGCACCATATTATTATATACATACCCCCCAACGCCGGTGGTATACACGTGCCCCGACGTTTTGTAATCTTTTGTTGCACGTGGACACCGCCGCGACACGCCGTCCCATCCCCGCGGCGGCGCTTAATACAACATCGTGCCCGCCCGAATGTGCGACCCGGTCGTCGTATTATTATCGTCATCGTTATTATTACTGTATACACATTATACGACGCGCACATATTATTATTATTATATAGCCGGCACAATGAACGCGTTATTTGCACCCGTAAACAAAAACCCGGTGAAATTAGCCCCGGCCGTGTTTATATTTCGCCCGAAAACGATAATACGGCGGTCCATTATGTTATTATTATTACTGTGCGTTGTATTATTATGTTGTACGGCCGCGCAGACCTTTGGCCGACGACCCACCCCGCGCCGCCCCTCATCCGGTTTTCGGGCGCATTAAATGCAGTCGGCGAAAACGTTCTCACCGTTCACGGGATTTGTACATGCCGCTGGCAAAGTGTTTACGCGTCGCACAATTTGTTCGGAATTCAACAGTTTGTGGCTACATATTATTGGGTATTATTTTACGTATACAATATAACTGTCAATGACTTGGCCCGAAATTAAGCCGCGAGTACCTGCCTGCTTACTTTCTAGTACCTACCACTACTGTACATAGTTTTGAAAGTATACGGATAGTACAATACTACACTATCATATTGTGAGTATCGAAATAACATTGCAGTCGACAATGTTCCTACCGTTTGTTAACACGCTATTTTTATACAATAGTTCGTTGCGGTAAAAAACTTTTCTTTTTCAGACGAATATGGGGAAAGGGGCACAGCAATAACATCGAGGATATAACCAATTCGTCGAAGAAACAAAACCTGATATTTCGCGGATGGGGAAGGTGTTTAAACCACAGGCCTTACCTACACCCAAAGATACACACAATTTATACAATCTGGGACATGTGGATGAATAACGTATAGCGAGACTGAGGTCTAGTACACGGACGGCAAATAAATGGCACACAAAAAACAATTTGAGGGCACGTGAAAAATTAAAATATTTATATTTTATTTTTAACGATAAACAACAATGAAATATATAATTTTTTTCATAATTTAATGGCGCTCTAAAAAAATAAAAAAAAAGTTAATTTTTGGCAAGTAGCGTCAGACAAATTTGCCACCCCTGGTCTAGTAGATACTGTAATACAACGAATAACTGTATGAATACATTAAGAAAATATAACACAGGTATTTGACATTGTTTTCTGTAATAAAAGTACTTATAGTAACATAAAATATTCACGTATATCAAAACGGGTGAATAGAAACCTAAAGACTATAAGCAGTGTTAATAGTTGAGTATTGCAAATTGATTGCGAAATAAACGAGATAAATTCGCGTGTAGGTGTACAATATTACGGCCTGTTAAGAAAAAAAAAAAACTCATGAATGCAATACAGATAGTTGTGTTATGCATTAGACGATGTAGTATTAGTATACTCACCGAAGTGTGCCTCTGCAGGCAAACTCTTATCGGATAATTCAAACGTGCGATGGGTTTGCCACGCTATTCGTCGGCTAATCGTACTCATGCTGGTTATTATAGTCATTGCGCATTAAAATCTCGTGCTCCCGGTGTCACAACAAGGGTTGATTTTTAGTTATTATTTATCCCGATCGAGTCGTAAAACGTTCTCTAGCGCTGACGACGTCACGGTTTTTGTCACCACGGAAATCCGCGTGACATCCGTATATACGTCATACACGCAGTATAGTATTATGCTGCAGCTCATCCCACTCGACGTACATATAATATAATATCATAGAACACAACAACAATAATAATAATAATGCTGCATTATCTTTTGTCGCGTTTTACGGGCAGCTGCTATTGGCGTGTAATGCGATTATACCGACCGACCGACCGACCGGGGCCTGCAAAAAACAATGACCGCCGCGCCGAGGACGACTGCAAAATACGCTCTTCTGCCGATGACGACGGCGCGGCGGTGCGCGTTGTCCGTCTATAATATTGTGTGCGTGCGTATCGCGGGGGGGGACCGCCACCACCTGCGACGTCTGCGCGACCGGCCGCGCACCTGTTTTGTCCGACTGTTCTCTCTATAATGTCATACGCGTCGCGTCATGTGCATAACCCGAATCGTGAATACGAACGCGAATTTTGTTTTGTTTTTTTTTTTTTTCCACCCTCTCGAGCCCGACCGGATGATCATTACAATATACATAATATAATATATTATTTGGGACGGCAGTGTTTTCGACTGAACGCGGTGCTCCGTCCGCGGCTACCGCCGCGATTAGCCCGTATCTCGTATCGCCGGCACGTACTCGAAAAAAAAGTATTTGACAAATCTACATGACTTATACAATTATTATTCGTATCATCCATTATCGTACACGATCGTCGCCGCCAACGATCGACTAGTTTTATCGTTTTATATTATTTTTCACGTCCGTGTTTTCTATTATATGCCTCTCATCATGCCAAGTTTGGCGTAATACTGCAGTCGAACAAAAGCACGGCGTAAAGGTTTAATTTTGTTTTTAGGTCCATTCTTTTATCGTTTAATTCCGGCATAGGGTTGACCAACTCGAATTCGATGGTTTCATAATATATTATAATGATTTAGACACTGACAAGACAGACACGCTGCACCTACATGCTGCTGTATGTATATGCCGCATAAATAACATAATATTATGTGAAACTATCTTTTATCCATATATTTGCAGTAGATAAATCTAAACATACAAAATATAATAATAAATAATAGTTAATACCGTTTTCTAAATCGTAAGCACAATTGACTTTTTACATGACGAATAGTAAATTCTGCATTGTTTTGATGTTGTAATAGTTGGTTTTTTATTTAATCTATTAAATAACAATATATCATTATGCCAAATTAACACGATTGCAAGTTAACTTAGTCTTTAAGCACATTCAATGTAAATACACAAATAATTGTATTGAATAAAATAATAATAATAGGTAATAATGTATCAATTGTTTATTATTGGTGTTCGTCTAGCTGTAATGAACTTGCGTCGTCAGATATATTGTTACAAAAATATGACGCTTGCATTGAGTACAACCGATCGATTGGATTTGAGCCACATCGGATAACAGTCTCCTGGGATACAAAACCGCCATAAATGTGTTTAGGTATCATAATATCTGGTGTTAAGTAATTTGGTTCTTGGCGGTTGTTCAAGTCTAAAAAAAAAAAAATGATTTACGAAGTGTTATATGTAGACAATAAAATAAGTAGGTAGGTAGTTACCTACAAAGTCGTAAGATTATGCAAGTTATTTAATTAACTAATTAAGTACCTAAGGTTCATTTTTTTCCATTTAAGTGTACTTATAATAGATATGGTAACTATAATATTGTCAGTCAGATGAAGAATTAGTCAAGGCTATCAACATATATAAGTAAAACTAAAAAATAATATACAATTTATGCAAATAAGTAAAATAAGTACCTAAGTAAAAAAGTAATTAACTGTTCAAAAAAAATGTAAGATATAGCGCAAAAAAATATTCAGTTCTTACAGCAAAACATGATTAGTATCAAAAAAATAAACGCTGGGATATAAAGGAAATATCTTTCTGTCTGTTTTCATTAAATTGGCAAATTATTCAACTCTCGTTTTATTTATACACAATTATTAAACTGTTTATATTTTATTGATTTTTTTCTGTAAACATACATTATTGTCGTTTATCAGTCCTGACAAAAAATATAAATAAAATATTTTATTCCCAAAAAGTACACTATAATGATATTTAGTATAGACATTTGAATATAGCTAAAAAAATGTATTAACTTAATAAAATTAGTAAGTTCTTTAGAAATATAATTTATTTCCAAAGATATGTATAATTATTAATTATAAATGAAAATTCTTTCAAAAATATTTAAAGTAAAATTAGATCGATTTTCAATAGTATTATTAAAAAGCACAAAAAGATCAAACATAGAAATAGGCATCACTAGGGAACAAAAATATTTTATTTCAAACAGTCAATGAAACTTGACCGACTATCTCAAATATCATTTAAAAACTCGATGAAAAGTTCTTTTAAAAGCATAAATAATAAATATTAAATCCCTATATTTTTTTCAGAATTTAAATAAATGAAACAATCATTTCGTTGAATAGGTAACAAAAACAAAATTTGGGTTTGAATATTATTAGGCACTGAAAGTAAATATTTTATAGTAGTACTTTTCAATATATGGATTTTATAAAACGCTATAGATATAGGTACCTTACTCGAATTTCACACAACATTATAGATTCGTCAAATTTAGTTTATTTATAACTTACATAGTTTAGTAATACAATATAACAGTAGTACTGACCAATTACTTAAGTTATGACTATCAATTATGATAGTATAAGTTATGACGATAAATACTTTGTTTGGACTTCGGTTATGATATTATTATCTAACCTAAACTGTTCATTAACATTTGTAATCAAATCGCGTTGTTTAAACTTTAAAAGTTCTTCAGAAAATACTCAAATACAGTATTATTATTTTCAAGAAGCATTTAAAATATTTCTCAAATACTATTATAATAAATACATTTTAATTTTGAATAATATTTGAATACATTTAACAAGTTTGAATATTGTTCAAATATTTTTTCAAAAATCTTCGTATTCAGATTGTGTTTACAGTTCATGCTCTATAGAAAGATTAATAATTAATTTAATCGTAATCTGTCAAGATGATTAAATAAAATAGAACAAACAAAACACTATGAAAAGATTAAACTCTTTTTGATCATTTTATTAGTATAACGTGTATAACTCTGAAGTAGAATAAAAATAATATGATATTATGTACTTGCTCTAAAATATCCGTTTAACTACTTAGAATATATTTTAGTAGGTATACCCTTAACTGTATGATTGTTTTATTTTTACCTTATAATTATATAAATTATATACTATAAATATAATTGTTGGAAAAATAGTGAAAAAAAAAAAATATTTTTTTATTGTAAAAATTGTGAATTTAAGTTACGATTCATATTATATAAATTTCCATGGTAATAAATATCACATTTCATAAATATTTAAATTATATAATACTGTAAAATAGTGTAAATGTATCTTTTAAAAATGACTAATTCTATGATTAAATGTTATATAAACAATTTGGAAGCATAAATCATATAATTTATACTAATCTATAAATAGTTTAAATGCAATAACAGTTAAGAGAAAATGTGTCGAAAACATGTATTCTTTGCCACTGGCCTACAACTGAGGAAAATAAAAACTAAAAAGGAAATTGAACGTCATTGTTACGTCGATATATTTGTATAAGCTAGAAATCGTCATTGCAGGCGTGCACGCCGGAGACAACGGGAAAACGAGGTGTTGTGTGTGTGTGTGTGTGGAGGTCACACCGCAGGAAGTCCCCGCGGGCGTTAATACGCACGTTTATTATTTTCTTCTCTTGGCAAAATGATCGGAGGCTACGCCAGCTGGAGAGGGTGTGGTGGCGTCGGGGAGTGGTATACGCGTGTCACCCACCCGCGTCTTTATTGGTCCCTACCACCCCTCGTCTGCCCTTACGGGCTATACGTTTCCCCCTCTACAAATCCCTTTGACAGCTATAAAACCGGCAGCGCGGGGACGAGGGATTATCCCCCCTGTTCGTATATAGCCTTCGATCACAGCGGGCGCGGGTTTAATATTAAATTCTTCAGACTAGGACGGGCATTACAGAGGGAAGTGTGGGGAGGGGTTAAGGGTTTTGTATGGGAACCATTACAAATAACGCGGGAGCTTTAAGACGCCAGTGCTAGTAGAGGAGAGGAGAATCTTCGGGAGAAAAGTCGTTTCTTCTTTTTTTTCCTCTTTCTTTTCTCTTTTTTTTCTCCCTCTAAACGTGCACTCCCCTTTAGCTAAATGCTTTCTAGGTCTTGGCTTTTATATTTGCAACCGAAAGAGCAGAAGGAAAAATTCAGTTAGTACATATATATGAATAACACCGTCGTATCGCATCAGGGGGACGAATATATACCACCGAAATAGAATTTTCGATATGAGTTTCATCGAAGAGTATACCATTCATTATTTTAGTTATAAATATGTATGAGGACTTAGGTTATACATGTTATTTGTGTTCGTATTGTTAATTTGAACAACCGTAAGTCCCAAATTAAAAATTTATTTTTTTTAATCTGAGATTCTTGTGACTCACTAGTCATCATTAATAATAGTTTGATTCCATATTTTAGAATTAACACTTGTAGATTGTAGAACGAAGGTGCATTATGTGGTACAAACATACAATATTAATATATTGTACCATAAGAGAGTACATTATTATGTACTTCCTTAAATATGTAAAAAATATAACTAATTTTACTTAAATCTGTAGAGTAAATTAGGTTAGTAAATTACTAATTGAAGTATAGGTAAAATGAATAAAGTAAATATCTAACTATAATAATATTTTATAATTGATAAAATCCAATACAATTAAAATACATTTAAAAAAAATAAATAAGTGAAGTTTATTTTTTTCAGACAACATTCCTAATTAAAAATTAGTTTTAAAATATATTTGTCAATATCAATAATCATAAAATGAATACAACTTACCTTGACCAAATATACCAAAAGGCTGTTGTTGTAGAAACGACGGCATGGAATCTTGTTTTACGACTGCAGGAGATTGGTGTCGTATGTGAAAGGGTTCATGCATTTGTTGCTGAGATTGTCGGTGGGATTCTTGTTGTTGAATCGTTTCAAACCTTCCTGATACACCATCCTCACAACCATCAGAGCCTAAACAGTAAGTTATTTTATAAAAAAAAGTGCATACGTCACTTACGTCTTTTAAAAGTACCAAAAATGAAAATATTATATAGTTTTTAAATATTAGTTATAGAAATATATAGTATATTATTCTGTAAAATTAAAATAAGTGGAGATATTATACGTTTTATTATTCATGCTGTGCAATTAAATAAATATGTGTTATTTTAATTCCATAAACAATTTTCATTTGTCAACAGTACTAAGAAAATACTAAAAATAAAAAAATATATTATAGATTAGTGCATTTATACGATAAACAAAAACAAAAATATAGAATTTGACGACGTGATGCATGATGACCTACTCGTAGAGTATACATGTTCTGCAGACCGATTGCAGTATATATATATATATATATACATCATAATTTTTGTACTGTAATCTATTAAGGTTAAGAGATGTTGACGCGCGGTGGCGAGTTTCTGGTCGTCATGGTTAGCACAATAGTACCTATTATGTAAGCAGTTTTTCATTTGTACCCATTCATATCGTCGGATAATCTGGCGTGACCAACGGGGACAATGTTATTCTACGGTTTAAATATCCTAAATAGATCAGGTTAGGTTAGTGTTATGGATTTTCGATTAACCTAGATATATATAAGTTAGAAACTATAATAAAAAGGGGTGAGATGGATAGTATGTATTATATAATAATGATTTGTGACTGGTGCATTGGCCATTGTGTACGATGAAAAACGAAACATAATTAAATATTAGATAATTGATTTTCTTCCCAATTGGAGTGGTTAAAATTGATTGTTTTTGTGTGATTTGTTAGGTACGGTATTATGTTAAATTATAAATAAAATCAATATAAATTATGCTGTTATGCATGTAAAAAACTGTTTAAAAAAAAGTTGTTTAAATAAAAATTATAATAAAATTAACTTTAAAAAAAATTATATTTCATGTGGCTTGTTTTTTAAGATATTTTATTAAAATTTTAATAATTTATTTTATTTACTAAAATACGCTTTTAGATAGACAGTTTAATCGAAATTCATAAATGTATTGAAATTTACAATTATTTAATAATGATGTATTTTTTTGTTTTAAATCCATGAGAAGCATTCACAAGAACAATTTATTGTAAAATATTTTATGTAACTGTGCAAGAACTCATAAATATATATGTATCTTATTTTTGTCCTCGATTTGGAACTTTAAATTTATGGTTTTACTTTCATCTGCTATTTTACTTTTGCTTTTCCCATGTGCCGTTTTCCTAATCAAGTTTAAAATATGCGTACATATTATTATTTTTAGGAAGATCTATTAAATGCGTCATGTCATAATATATTTGTCAAAAACTTGAAAGCAACGTGAATGAAAAACCAACAATATAATTTCTGGCTTTTGCTAATTATATGATAAGATGTTTGTATATTTAATTGTTAATTAAAGCATTTTTGAAGAACGTGCATGCATAAAACAACAAGATTAAATATAAATTGTCATGATCATACATGCATATTTTACAGTATAAAATGTATACTCATCATTTATAATTTACAATTTATAGATACTACTTAAACATTTTCCACCTAACCACAAAATGTGTGTTACTTATTATCATTTCTAAAGCATAAAGGTTATTAAAACTTTACCTATAATGTTACATAAAGAATTATCGTTACTTTAAATGTATTCAAATAAAATAATTAAATTTTAAATTCAACATCACTTTAAAATGATCTAGGTACCTAATTAAACCTTTATAGCTGGAATTTGATATTTGATATTTATTATTAGTGGATATTGATGCATACACTATATTTAACAAATTGATAATTGTTTGCAATTATTTGATTTTGAGAAAATTATTATGCATAACATGCATGTGGTAAACTTCCTGAAAAGATAAAATTTGGTATATTTCTTGTATGTTAGTAAATGAAGAAAACTAATAAATAGATAGCCGAAAATAAATACAGGATTGGGATAGGAGGTTTCTTCGGCCTGCAAATCGACAGGGGGTGGAGCGTCTTGGTTTCCTTGGTAACGCGTGCGACCCTTGTCTTATAGTTCACAGCAGTGGTGGCATAACATCGGCACTAAATTCCACATACATACCTAGAATTTTCGTTTGGGAGATTTTGAAAACTTAAAATTTTAAGTGTCAGAAAAAACTTATAGAACGCATAACACATGTATTATTATGTATTCATGTTTACGTCACTGTCACAATTTTTAATTAAAATTTCGACCATGAGGTCAATATGTAACATATTAATTATTATAATTTATACATAGGTACCTATAAACAAATAAACATAATAGACACCAATGTGTATTATACAATATTATGATACTTACTGTATTGTTCGTCTTTTATAGCAGATTGTAGAAGTCCACTCGAACTACACGAATTACCACTTTCAGCACCACTACAATTATTATTTCCATTAGTGTTGTTGGATGTGGTAGCTAAACTCTTGCTATTAAGTTTTGCCTTTTTTTGGATCTTTTTCATTTTTGCTCTTTGATTTTGAAACCAAACCTAAAACATAAATTATTGATTTTGAAATACCTTAAAGTAATTAAAACTAAACTAAATCTGTTTAGTTACCTTGACTCATCATGAAACAAAATTTAATTTTTACAGTAGACATACTAATATTCATGTAACAAATTAGTTAGTATAACTTTAGTCTAATAAAAAGGTAATCGAATGATAAATTCATTTTATATGAATTATAAATATTATTAAGTAAAAGAAGGTCGACAAGTGGGTATCGCTCTGCTGTACAGTAGATATCGAATGGGTCACATTCATGGACGTGTTAAATTTGTATTCAATGATATATATCATTATATACGAAAAAGAATTCTGAACAAAGACGGTCTGTCACAATTAAGTAGACCTATTTTAAGATATTATTGCTATAAAAATAATTCAATTTTATTACTATTAATAATACAACAGGTTGAATTCATTTTTGCAAAAAACATCGCATTTAAAAAATTAATTAAGTGTATAAAATATAATAACATACTTTAAAAGTTTCAAGAACCCTTAAAAAATATTTTTAAATTACAACGAAATAAATAACATCATTATTTTTCATATAAATATCTAATTTCGTCCAAATTTGAACTTAAAATGTCTATAAAAATTTATTTTTTTATATATATTTTTTTGATTTTTTGGTTACGTTATAAAATATTTACAAAAAATCTTGTTTTAAATTTTTAATCCTTAGCTATAAAAAGTGAACATTTTAAAAATGTTTTAACTACAAAACAATTTGCAAATTTTCGATGATGAATTTTGGTCAAAATTTAAACTTTAAATGCTTATAAAAAAAAATTATGCCTATGTATTTTTATTATTTTTGATCTACTATTTTAACAACTTATGAGGAATCTTGTATTAAATTTTCAAATTTTTGGCGGATTGAAAACATTTTTATCAGCAATAATAAAAAAAAATATATAAAAACCCAAAAATTTATTATACTTATAAGTAACTCAAAAAAAGTCAAAATATTTTAAAAATTTTATGGTGTATAGAAAATGTTTTTATAAATATTTGGTGAAATGTTCATGAATTTATGATTGTTATTTATTTTGTTAAATTAAAAATAAAAATAAATTTTGTTAAAAATTTGCTTTGCAAAAAAATTTCCATTTTTCCTTATTGTTTTTTTTTTCCCTGGCGCGTTGAAAAACTATTGGGAATTTTTACTTTTGATCCACCCCCCCCCCTAAAGTACCAACTAGATTTATTTTCCTACCAAAAAAGATACTAATGAAGAAAATCGGAGCACTTTTAATGCACTAAAACGTGATAACAGACACAAAAAAAAATTTAAAAAAAAACACACAACATTGTAAAATCAATACATTCATCGCTCCGCTTAGAATCTAAAACGATACAAATAAGTATGGTTCATAATTATTTTAAAACTATTTTAGGTATACTAATTTGATTAAACAGTTGGATTTAAAATTAATATTATATATCTTTGCGACTATTTTGCACTCAAAACTTAACAGTATGAGCAATTCCTTGAGAAAAATTTACAGCATATAATTGCGTTAATCTTGGAATTTGAATTTTACTTTTTACCATGTGTATAGTTTAGAAAACTGCTGATATGTTTTGTAGAATTTAGTAAAATAATTTTAATTTATATTATTGAGAAAAAATATGGTGCTTAAATATTTCAACATAACTAACGTTGAACGAAATACAAACAGAAATACACAAAATAGCTGAAATATATAAATTGATTTTCCAACAACCACTTAATATTCCACCTATACAAACTCTAATATTTGGTTTGTATAACTAGTTGAATATTCCAAAATTAGAATACATTAGTTTTAAATATCATGTTATATGAATATGTTTAAAACTTATATTTTAGTAAAATAGTTTTTTTATCATATAATATTCACTATAAGGATAATAATTAATTTTCTATATTGTTCAAACCAAAAATTAATAAATAATAATATTATTTATAATATATATTTATATTAATATTATTATAATATTATAATATTTATAATATATATTTATATATATATTTATTATTTATATTATTTAAATATAATATTATTCTTTAACAAAATATTATTTTGTTAAAGAATATTAATTTATCAGTATTTAATAATACATATAAAAAACAATTAATCCACTGTATAGAAAATTTCAAGTGTACCTACTTCGTCATTGCTTAATTTTGTATGTTCAACTAATTTTTGCCAAAAACATTGCATATAGCAAACTCAATTCCGACGTACCTACCGTATAGAATGATGTGAATAGGTTCATCATATAAATAACTAAAAATTAGTTGAAATTATTTAAAAATTACACTGTGTTTAAAAAAACAATAATGTACGTAATAATAAAAGGTTTCTTACAGTTAAAATTTTTTGAATTTCAAAATATACAACAAGATTAACAAAACATAAAATAACTAAAATATATAATATTATAATACCACAGGCGAATTTTTTTTTTTGTGTGTGTGGATTTAAACCTATTTAACGTATTTAGTTATCCATTATCTGAATTTTTATAATTGAAATGTTACTAACCTTATAGGTTTTTACTTAATTAGTACTGACCAATCCAAAACATAAATGATGTTTCCATACGATTAATCACAGTGAATGGGGAGGTAAGAAATCCGAGTGTCTAATGTAGACATCTCTATTATAGTTTGTTATTTTCTATACTTAACGTATAGGCACTTTAACACACGTGAGTAATGACAAACCTGGACAATGCGAACACTCAAGCCTGTATCGTGCGCGAGACCTTCTCTAACTTTTCGACACGGTTTTGGGCTTAGTTCAAATGATGCTTTAAACGCCCGTCGTTGTTGGGTAGTGAGTATCGTTCTGGGGCGTTTAGGTCCACGACGACCATCGTGGTTATAACTCCAATCTCCTGTAATCATAATTCGTATAAACATTTGTAAATATTAAGAACTTAGGAACATGTATTTTTTTTCTATTTCCATTATATGATATTTAAAATCTATTCTGTAGATAACAATAAATAAATGTTAAAAGGGTAAAAAATACACAAGTTAAATTTTCGATAGAAGAAGCCATTGTCGACCCTACCTATAAATTTCAGAATTGTAATTAAAGAAAAATGCGATTGTCGGTACAGTAATTAGACCTTATGTATGACATAAAATATAATATTCGACTTCCTAATATTTTATCTATTTTAATATTACAGATAAAAATATTTCTAATATTATTTGATTAAGTCAAAATAATGCCGGTAATTCAAAGATTTGGTTTTTACTTAGAACTTTATTTTGATACTATGCTAAAAAATATTACGAATAGATTATGAATGATCATGGTTTAATTACTATATTAAATTTCAAACCATTCGGCTAGGTAATGACTTTCATAATATTTAAAAAAAAAAATTCACAAACCTGTGCTTTGGTTAATTTCGTCTCGCATCATGTTCACCTCTTTCTCATAATCTGGACGACAAAATAGCTGAGAGTGCTTAATCACATACTGATCACCAGTGCATAGACGTATACCGCACACTACACAAACAAAACACTGTTCATGGAAAACGCACTCGCCTGCTCGCATTACCAATTCACCAGCAGCGATATGATCACCACAACTGCCACAACTACGGTATACACACCTAAAACGAACATTAATTTTTTTTTACATTTTATAATAAACAATAAACATTATAATGATTTAACTTTTGTCGAGGTCTGACTACTAAAGGAGTCTTACTGGTTTGTTTTATTGTTTCATTCATTACAGAATTAAAAATATCACTTCGCAACAAATAAAACAATAATTTATCTTTGTCGGCTATGTACCAATATAGAACTGTAAAAACTAATTTTTATATGTTTTTGAGAAGAATGTGTGGTATAAATTATTTTAAAACTTTAAAAACTCATTATTATTATTATTTAAAAAATTTCTTTTTATTTGGTTTGTTTAATTATTATTTAAAAGTAAATACATACTTATTTAATTATGTCATTAAGTTTTTGAAATCCTATAAACCCATACGATTATAAGTATACAGTTATTACCTATGTTTAAACGAATAAAAAGTTTGGTTTTATGTGGTTAGTAATAACTTTATGGTTTCATTTATTTCAAAACAATATTTATATTTTTCGTTTAAAAAAACAAACAAACGGGTTCCTCGCAAATAAAGGATATTATTGTGTATCTTTGAGTAAATATTCTTGAATTCAAAATAGTTGATTGATTTTTATTTTATCGTTTTTTTGTTGTACCTTAGATTTTTTTTTTAGTATCATTCGATGTGCATAACACTAAATATTTACGTATAGAACAATTTATGATGTGGTATATCAGATATGAGTGGAAATTGGGAACGGTGGTTTTCTGTCTGCGCTTATTATACATTTATAACATATATAAATTGAATCGTATGCTATTTTTGACATTTTAATCGATCTAGTGTTCTGAACTTCTGATAGCAATTATAAAAACTAATTTAAATTTCGAGTAGTCTGATTAAAAATGACTTAACGTTGTTTTCAATTTTACATCCTAAGGTCCGCCAAAATTAATTCAAACATTTTTAAAATTCTAATTTCAATTTTTTGGGAATTTTTAAGTTTTATACATAACAATTTAAAAAGCCGATAGATATTAAATATAATGTATGGTGAATTAAAATTTGATTTCTAGAATCCTTATTATTGAACGATCGGTTTGTTGGAAATTGAGTAAGTACAAATAAATTTCAATTATTCCTATGTATATCGTATATTCTTGTGTAGATAATCAAAAAATCACCGTAATATTTTTTCTTAAAAGGACGTCACACCTGCATGTGGTTTGTTTTCGTACAGTATACAGTAGATTAAATTTGTTCTGTTTCTGTGAAATTCTTACCAAATCAAAATACGGTGGACGAGCATAAATAATTTTTATTAATTTTAATTCAGGTTTTTCTTATATGTACCTATAATGACAAATTTAGTTTAAATTAAAATCAAGGTATTTTGTAAATGTTGATCGGAAATTTCTAATTATCATTCTAAAACAAAAATTTCCAAAAAATGATAAATTTTTCTAAAATATACAAGTTATTTGTATTATTTACCTGTTGAGGTTTCGTTTTAAATTTATTATTTTAATATATATAAAACAATCATAACATTTTTAACATTTCTGGAAACATCCTCCTAAAAGTTTCTCAAAGATTAAGTTTCTAAAATGTAATAATTTTTCAGCGTGCATATAAATAAGTTTTGTTATTAAATAATATTTATAAATTGAGACGAATAAAAACTACGGTTTTAGAATTAAATTTAATTCATTTAATATAATATGGTGTAATTCAGATATTTTTCCAACGCTATAATAACACGGTTCATTTATAAGTATCAACGATATGTCTGTCAAGCATTTTTTTCTTTATTTCATCTACCTAAAAAATACAAAATATAAAATAGCAATCTATATATTTCCCAACATTACAGAATATATACGGAAATTTCATTTTCCCGACTATTATTTTTTACTACACACACATTTCCTATTTGTATAACCTCAGGCTGCTTAAGGCTTATCGGAATAATATATGTATTTGTATGTACGAAATGTATACGCAATGTGTATACATATATATATATATGCATGTATGTATATATAGACATAGAAACGTGTGTACTGCAAGTGTGTATGCATGCATAAATGCTATGTCGTTTGATAGGCTTTATAGAAAGCTACAAACATACGTATACCAAGTATATATAATACAAATATGAACCTATACATGAATGCGCGAACACATATATAGGACTCGCGGGGCTGTAGAGCTATAAAAACAAACCGCCTAATAGACGTATATGTATAAATATATAAATATATATATATATCTGTGGAAGGGGTCCCAAAAAGCAGTCAAAAGTATAGTCGGTGCAACATATTGTTTTTATACATCGCATCATCGCGAATCCCTCCCCCTTCATCTGCCCGACGACACTTGCATTATATTTATACGACGTGACGTTTTCACGGTTGTTACGGTAACGGCGGGGGTGACCCACGGCGAGAGAAGGACAATATGTTACAAACAACTTCTATACTGTCATCCCTCTTTTTCCCCCTCCGATCTAAGGGCACAAATCGCTGTGACCGTCTAATATCTGCACCTGCTCACCCATACTTCTTTTTTTTTCGGTGACGTAAGACGTATGCGTGCACGTGTTACCGCAAAATTCAAGAATAAAATAAAAACGATTTATTTACGCACTCAAACTTATATGTGGGGGTGTGTGTTATATTTCTATTTTTTTTTCCTTATGATTTTATCACCGAAACAAACGGCTCCTCTCTTTTTAAGACCGAAAACTTTTAGCCACAAACTGCGCCCGCCAATAAAATAAAAAAAGAAAAGAAAAACTATCAATGCAGCGTGTTTTTTTATATTGACAGTTAGGTTAAACCTCCCCTCACACACACACATACAGATAAATTATATTTATATACCTATATATAATATTAAATGATTTAAATATTATATGATGACAATATACACATTATTAACAAATTTACAATTTAATACAAGTTAAGTTTTAAACATTTTAATTAATGAAAAATATTTATTATATAATTTAGATTATATCTGTTATCGTGATAAATAAGAATATCTAATTAGAAGATATAAAATAATTAAATTTAACAATTTATAATATTACTGATTTAAAAAAATATATCTATTTTGACTGACGTGACAGATTATGTTTATTTATATATTGACCAATAAATGCATTTTTAAGATTCGTCATAACATTTTATCCTACCTCAAAATCCAGAATAGGTAGTTTAAATCTCATCATCTATAAATAAAAAATAAAACTGGTTAAGTAAATATTAAAATATATTTTAGATTAACTTTTTCATAATAATAAAACTAGCTGCTACTATGATAACTAATGAAACATAGTACAACAAATGTAGGTGTTTACTTTTTTTTTAAGTTGAATGATTCAATAATTATATTAATTTTGAATACTTATAAAACTCATAAAATTAATTAAAATTATTGTACACAATAAAATTATTTATTTCCCATGTGAGAAAAATGTGTAATAATAAATAGTTAATATCATAAGTGAGTGTTTATTAATTAAAAAATATTTTATAAATAATATAACTTAAAATTATTATTTTCAATATTATATTTTACAAATTTACAACTATAAACATAAAATTATAGGACAAGTTATACCAAAATTATACTGAAATTACGATGAATCCATAATCTATAAATTATATGTATGTATATTGTATATTTTATATAATAAATTTACGATTATAACAATTTATGAACTTCAAACGAAGATATAATATATAATACAAATAATAATTAATAAAATATAATTTTTAAACAAATTTTATTTAGGTACCTCGATATAATAAAATAATTTAAACATGTTGAATATTGTTAATTATCAATAAATTATCAATATGATATTTAACTATATCATGCATTTTATACGACACATTTCCATTTTCCATGTAAAATATTTTTTTTTTTTTGTTTTTTAATAGTAAAACAATATTTGCTGCAGTTGGATAATATCATGTATGGTGTAGATACCTACATAATATTATAGTACAAACAGTGGCCAATGTGTGTAAGCGGGTTTAATGAAATTCATACAGCACCCTAGACGTCGAAAGGTCGTATTTATTAATTCGCATTACGTCAAAAAGGGGTGAAATTCATACGAATCTCAATACAGTATATTATTTATGCGCACATATACCCTCCGCATACGGTTCTACGTATTACGCGCGCGCGACTGTGTACCTCTCTGTCTTCCTCTAATGGCAATTCAATGATTATAAATGCCTCGCTAGCCATTCCCTGTCAGCCGTTTATTAGCATAAAATATATATATCACCATACCGCGCGTGTGTGTATATGTGTATACATTTTTTCCTTACTTTGTTTCCCCTCCGCATATATCGTTTCAATAGTAAAATAAAATAAAAATAAAAAAAAAACGAAAAACAATGAGTTCTGCGGTAGCCGAATGTATTGTGACGACAGAGGGGGAGGAGAACGTGACTTCGATTGCGGGAATCCATTCATATATATACATTTTTATCGCTCCCTTACTATTTATAGGGATTGAAAAAACACGTGTTTCCCGCAAGGAGGGTGGACGGGGGCGTCCACGGACACTATGTATGTAGGAGTGTATATATATATATATATATATATATATATATAATGGTAGTGCTACGTCATCGAAACGCAATTCATGAAATTACAGCGTGTAATTGCGTAATTGATCGTTTTTGGATTGACGTTAACGAGACGACAGACAAACAGGCCGAGTGGTTAGGGACCTAAATATTCGGACTCATTGATCTGTTAACTAAATTTCCTATAATACCGAGCTTTATATAAATTTACTGTAATACATTATTTGAAATTCAAAAAAATATATCTTACAATGAAACAATGATTTTATGTAGGTTTAATATTATCCAATGCCTAGTACAGTAATACTTATGAAAAAAAGATACAAATTTAAGTTATGAAATTTTACACGAGAAAGTCAGCTTCCGTGAAAGGAAAAGTGTCGTGTTTAAGATAAATAATATCTCATTAAATTTATGTTCAATACCAAGTGGAAGGAATTTACAGTAAATTACGTTGTTTTTAAATAACTACTCTTAGCCTAGTAAATTATTAATAGTTAAACCAGAAACCACTAATCCAACAATAATTCCAGAAAGTAATTAGAACTTATGTACCTACCATAATAATTTATTATAAAAAGAGTTACATAATTTTGGTTTAAAAGACATACTCAATATTGTTAGCTAAATTTATTAAAACGAAGATATATATATATATATATAAGGTCCATTTCTATTCGCATGGCAATCAATGAATTATTATATATTATCATCAACTTTAGTTTAAAGCAATAATCTACACGTAAGTATGTAACCACTACGATATAGGTTGTCAGCGTACAGGTATTGAAAATGTTCAATTCATTCTTCAATAAATTAAAATTATAAATTAATATGTCGAAAGAATAATATTTTTGAAAATATCCATTTCAATTATTTTAATATACTTTTGTCATTATATTTTATACAAAAGTCTTACTTGAAGTATATATAAGCACGATTTAGAGTATATTCAAAATATGATTAATGACTGAAATATACACACCATCAATTTAATGGTATAAAGTATTACGACAACCTTTAGAAATGTTCGAAACATTTCCAAAATGAGTAAACGAATTGAACAAACGTGTAAAAAGTTTTTAGTCATATTTCAAGATGCATAGACATGATGACGATGATGTATAATGTATTTCGTTGAGAAATGCAATAATTTATTATTATGTCTATGAATGCCAGAATTACACTACATATATAATATATTGATTCTATTTAAGTTTTTTGTAAATGTAACCACATTATTAACCCTATTACAACATATTTTAACCAATTTTTAAAACACATTCATTGTTTTAATAATCATATAGGATTTTCAAATGCATAAATAATCAATTTGTATAACTAAAATTATGATAGATATACATATGGGATATTAGAGGTGACTAGCAAAAGGGTTAAAATTAAAATAAGTACACACCTGATTTGGATTTTGAATTTTTATTCAATCTTTACCTCCACGGGTTTGCGGAATATTAATTATTTTAGCCCTAACTTTAAATTTAATGTACACCTATGTTAACGTTTCTATATGAAACTTTTCGAATACTCCTTACCTAAATACAAATAAGTACCTATTTAGAAAAAAATATAGTATTATGTTGTCTGTCAATTTTTTTCAAATATTTTAGATACTATATGAGTAGAAAATATTAACTTTGAATCCATATTTTAAGACTTCATTCGTGAAACAAGAGATTCTGTTAAAATTAATCTAAATCTAACCTTAAGTAAGCACGACTTTAATAAACACTCATAAAAATACAATATATATATTGATGATCACAAGAATTTCGTGACACAATGACCGCAAATTGTATGAAAAAAAATATACTGATGCCTAGTTATTTTATTGTAGTTTGTAAAAATATTCAATTTCTCCAATTCTAATCGTAAAAGCTGATAAAAATCAATTTGATAAAAATTGGAATATTGTTTGGATTAAAATTATTTGATACCTTACTATAGTAGGTAATTACTAATTATATAAACATGAAAGTCAGGTTGTTTGCCTTGTTCGGAAGTCGTCTATTGATGAAACTTTATGATTGGGTAGTTAGCTTGATATATTTAATTAGTAGGTGACGATATTATTACGTTTTAGCGTTCATCAGTATCAGCTAGGATAGTTCAGCAGACAATTTTCACTAATAAAAGGATTATACATTGGTTGTATACTTGTGTCAATAGGAGAGGGTCTAGGTTTTGATGACATTTTCAACTAATAGCACAGAGAGATCTTTGTGGATACATGAAGTGGATGATTTGA
Organism: Pentalonia nigronervosa; assembly: GCA_014851325.1. Classification (NCBI taxonomy): domain Eukaryota; kingdom Metazoa; phylum Arthropoda; class Insecta; order Hemiptera; family Aphididae; genus Pentalonia; species Pentalonia nigronervosa. Next base: position 207,530 of record JACXSJ010000480.1, on the reverse strand, counting down.
AACATAGAATGGTGCTTTAGTAATTTTGCGGAGGAATTTAGATTACTGTTTGAATACAGTTAAATGTTTGAGTGCTTGGCTGATTTCCAAACAAACGAAACTAACTAAAAATAAAACACATAATTGTAAAACCAGTACATTTCTCGCTTCAAAAGTTTAAAATAAAACAAATATAGGTATACTGAATGTATATAGATAATAATATTATAACAGCTCAAAAATTAAAATGAATTATGTACCTATCATATACGTAATTTATTTTAACACGAGTGCAGTGAATTGTGTGTGCGCTAATGACAAGAGATGGCTCTATATTTTGTTGTGAATCTTATGTTATCACAATATATATATATATAATTCAGTGTCTGAATACATAATATGTGATATGTGTATAAATATGAATTTTTGAATGGTTCAGTTACAACCATAAAAAATTCTTTAGGATTTGTAAAACACACACACTTACACATACATAAGTGATAATTGTATGGAATTATATTATATTATTGTCTATTTTAGACATTATATACAACGATAAAAGTTGCAAGTTATAACTTACAAGTATGTTTCTGATTTTTTACATTTTTAAGGATATTTTCAAATATTTAGATTTTTGCCATTAAATGCCGGATCTGCGATGATACAAACTTATTTTTACAATCGAAAACCGATCTTTTTTATTGTAAATTTTTAAAGTTGTATGAGTCCGCTATTTATTAAAGGCCAAAAATTCAGCAGTTTCTAGTTACAAATCGTACGGGAAAAAAATATCAAACCATTTCAACTATCAAAATGACAACTGGAAATACGACTATGGTATACGTGCCTCATAAAATAGTCAGATTGTATTCCAATTTTGAATTAACTTTAAATAACCACAGAAAAATGCATTTCAATGAACTCCAAAATTGGGAACTTCTGAAAATAAAATAAATAATATAAAATATAGAATACTTTTTTTTAAATTGGTGTCCAGTCTGACCTGCATAAAGTCTTCGTGTTTCAAAATAATTAAAAAAATGATTGGACTCTGATTATGAAGCGTCCGTGAGAGTTTTTCCTGCGAGTCAAGTTTTTATACTAAATGCACGTCTAACACGACATCCTTTAGTAGATGATTTTTTGAATATGCGTTGATGCAGAAAATGGATATTTTTAAATCAAAATTTGGTCAAATATAGTTTCTGATAGTTATTTAAATATAATATTTATACCTATCATTGATAATAGTCCTTAATAATGGTTTTACATCAAATATAAAATAGATATAGCCTAAAAAAGAGTATACCTATAATACTTATTATAACTTAAAGTTTATACAAATTGTTTTTTTCTCTAATTTTCAGGTCAAATTTTTTTAGGGCCACGGCAATTATTACCCGTTTTTCCGTCCAGTTCTGCAGGCAGACTCAATGATATAATAATGCCTACGTATATATTTAAACGCATTGCGTGATATTATTTTCGACTGCGACCATCCAAATCCGTGGGCGTGCCGGTCTATTATCGTCGATTGGGGTGCTGGGGTGCGCGAGGGGAGGGGGTGATGTGTACATGGTTATATTATTATTTTGTGACCGTGACGATCACCGCCGACTCCGCTCTGCGGTATTTTATATATATATATATATATGTATATTATAAAACCATATATAATTAATACACATCGTCACCCCGTCGTCTGCGGTGTTGTATATATAGTCGCGACGACGACGACGACGTAAATGAAGTCGGCGCGGCCGTAAATTTAATAAGCGCGATCTGGGACGGCGGCGGCGGCGGCGGCGACGAGGTATTAGTAGCGCCACGAGGCCCACCCAGAAGCCGACGCCGCCGAGGCCACGCGCTAGCCATAAACGTCGCGACCTAACGCCCTTACAAACGGCGGCGGTGTGTGCGTGCGCGATTTCGGGCTTCGGGTCCGTCGCGCGTGCGAATCAATCGCGCATAATATTAAACCACCGCACACGCCAGACGGTGACGCGTATAGTAAGTCGTCGTCGTCGTCGTTTTATGGTTATTTATGCGTATATTATATTATTATTGTATGATTGCGACCAGGAGGAACCGTTTCGGTCGGATCCATTATTCTTCTTTATAATTCGTGTGTTAAATATAAAGTGTATGTGTTATATACGTGTGCCGCCACGAAATCTATATTATACGATAATATTATAATTATTGCCGAGCAATATTATGCGCATTTTATCCGGGTGGTTTAATGCAGGCGGTCACGGCCGTGTGCACGTCGAGTCACCACCATCACCCCCAACCCATCTCCGTGTCGATTTCAATTTGGTTTTTGGTTTTGTTTTCTTCAATAATATTCTTACCGCACATGATGCCCGTCACCTCCTCAGTGATCGAAACGTAGGCGCGGCGGTTTCGCATCACTCCACTTTTTTTCATTCGCGTACCTATTCATCCCCTATACAATCTATAAACAATCATTTACCGGTTTATTTAAAAACATCACCCTCCACATATTGAAAATTGTATTATGTAGACAAGACGTATCGTATAATGTATACTTTTTAATCACGTTTGTTAGTTTCAAAATGGTGTCTAATGTTTTATGCGAGTGTAATTTATTGAAAATCGAGTTTTATAAAACTAAGTACATCTATAAGCATGAGAAATTTTTGTCTTTTTTTTTTAGTTTTCTTTTTAATTAAACCATTACCTATTTATACCATGGACCTATTCACAGTTTCACACTGTTCTATGGAAAGGTGGCATTGACTCAAAAGTTATTAACGATAACATAAAATAAGATAAATATGTACAATTTAAATATTTAAATATTAAGTAATATAATAAATGCAACATTTTCGGAAAAAATTAAATCAACCTACCGTAATACTAATAGTGAAATAAGTTACTAGGTAGGTATAGTGGCAATATCAAAAAAACATATTATCATAAAATATACTTGATATAGATTCTAGGCTGTCAAACCTCTCCGCTCAATTTTCGTACACAATGCTATATCATCGAATTCAAATTTCACACATCCATTACAGTGACACACTCGACACCAACTGAACAGCAGAGTGGTACCCATCTTCCAACATTTGTGTTAAATGATACTTAACACATATTATTATACAGTAGGTATCTATATACCAAACGAGTAACGACAACCAAAAACAGTTTTAATAGTAAACAGCTTCATACTATACATTTATACATTATACTTGTCTATAAAATCATTAAGTGATTGTAAATATAATTTGATTTTGATTGCCTATAATATTATTAACTGCTAAATTATAGGGAGCCGTAGCACAATGGTCTGAAACTGAAAAAAGGTGGCCTAAATTATTTAAATTATTGAAAGATATTTAATAGGCTGTTAATAGATATTATAATTTATTAAAAATGTGTTATTTAATATAAAATATTGATACATATAATTGTTTTAATATATAATTATAATTATTATAATAATAAAAAATATATGTATATTTATTGATTTCTATTATATATTAATTTTCACTCCCGCTGCTCTCGTCATTGCTGCTATCGTTTAAAGCTTTCACTAAGTGATCTAGTTTACGCATTTTAATTTTCATTTTTTCACAACTGCTCATCAATGGATCTATATATATCATTTTTTCACGTATAACTATGACATGACGTCTAATTTAATCATTAGTTATAGAAAAAAGGGCAGATTCGGCCAACTAATCTAATCGTTATATCATTCGGTATATCTTCAAGCTTAATTAAATGTATGTATGACCGTGACACTCAGTGGCCCTCATAGTTAAAATCATACATTTCTAAAATATTTATAGATAGTTAATTAATATATAATTAATTACAGGGTCTTGAATTATTTGAAATTAATAATTTATTTTTAAAAAAATAGTGAAATTACATATTTTTTTTCAAATAAAAATTAATCATTTTATTCAACTATATAATATAATATCGATTAAGTGGATGAATAAATGCATGTTATTGAATGATTAAAATCTTATTGAATTCATTATGTAGTAATAAAAGAAATTCAGCAAAAAATTTGGACAAACTAGTTATAAGAATTTAATTTTAGTTAACTATTTTCAATTTTTGATCACTGTGCATCGCATAAATCCCGTTTCAAATATTTTGTTTTCGATAACCATATTAAACATGACATCGATTGTACAATAGGCTTTAACGTAGTCATTTTCGTTTATCTTCATAAATAATTTTTCCAAACCCATATGTACCTACAAGCCCCGGTTATTTGTGTATAAAGCTTTTGATTCTGGGCAACGGGATGTATGAACGAAAACTTTACTGACACGATACAGAATTATAATATTATCTATTATTATAACGTCACACAAATCGCAATCAATACATATTTTGTATAAGTTAGATTAGGTTTATATTCGAAATTTCAAAAAACTCAAAGTAATACAGCAAATATAGGGTGAATTTGGTAGATCAGAATGCAGTTGAAAGCCGTGGATATTATTATTTATGTTGTTTATATATATATACGATCAGGCCGGACATTTAGTGATATTTAGCGGGCACAAAGCGGGTAGGATGAAAGCGAATTTTTTAATATTCGTAATAATAATATATATATATATATATATATATATATATATATATATATATATATATATACGTATTTTTTATATAAAAAAAATATCAAAACAATAATTCCGGTAAAATTCAGCTGGTGTGCGGTGGTTGGCGGGAGGGAGTGTATTTACCAGCCTCTGCCCTCTGGTGACAGCACGCGAGCTGCACGGGCCCAAAGTCCATAGGCCGTACATTGATTTGTGCCCAACTATCGCAAGTGTTAGGTTAGGTACGCAGGGCACACAACACGCATAATATAATAATATATATTATTATCATTATGATAAAGTAAACCAAATACGGTCGGATCGTGAATGAACGACATTAACACAATATGGTTTGGAACGAACCTATGACATTATGCAATGAGTTATCGGGATTGTTTGAAAAGCAGGTAAACCTACTTCTACGCCTAGATTGAACTTGGAATAAAATATGTGTGTGGGCACTCTAATCACTAAACTATAGACATTCCATTGTTGTTAGTTTTCATCGCTTTTTAAATAATAAATATAATAATATTATATTTATTTATATTTATTTTATTTATTTTATTTTTATTTTTTTTTATTTTTTTGTAAATGTATATATTATATACATTTACATTTTAACAAGTAAGTATACAGTAGTAAAATTAATGTTTTTGAATATGGTATTTTGATTTATACTTGATATTGTTTGATATTCGTTTTTTTAAAACTTAATGTGAAAATAAATTCATAAAATCATTCTCAAAAAATATCTGTTTTATTTTGTTTGACAATATTTTATTCAACATATATGTAGAAAAATTACAATCAATTAATCAACTATGCTTTTAATTAATTATCATTAATCATAATTGATTATAAATAATAGATATACATTATAAGAAACTAAAAAATAAACATAAATATTAAATCAACTATTTTTTTTTTTATCAAAATAGTAAAGTACCGTTCGGTTTTTGTTTTATTTAAGTGTTTAATAAACGCGTTTGAGTTCATTACACAACATTTAAAATTACTTATAATATAAATATATAGTGTATACTATATTAAGTTCATAAATGTCAGATATAATAGATTTGCGAAATTAATCAACCATCATGTGCACTTTAAAATGCCGTTTAATTTACATCATTGGAACTGACTTAGTTTCATAGATTTTTTTTAATCCTATATTATTCTTACTATTACATATATATTTTAAACCCTAGTTATGTTTAAATACATATGTTCATAATTTTTCTTTTTTAATTGATACTTATTTACATACTATACATCATACATAATTATTCATTGGTATGAACCAATTATTTGTGTGGTTAAGTAATTTCAGGAAATACAGTTCTTTATCCATAATGAAATATTTTACATATTTTATATTTTACCTATTATTATTTAAAACACTATACCTAGTCAGGAAACCGATTTTTGGATTTTTATAAATAAAAAGTACCCAAGTCGTTAATTATCTAAGTATAAACGTAGGCGCAAATAGTGAGGGATGGGGGTTAGAGGGACTTAGTCCCCCCAAATATCGGTCAAGTTCCCCCAATTCAAAAGCTAGTAATTAGTACTAATTGTAAAGTAATACTAAAGTATGTTATGGGGTAAGAGGGCTTTGAATCCTCCTAGGCTATTTTCATCTATGAGTATATGCTTTTTTATTTTCTACTCACTTGTCGTAATCCTGACGGCAGTATAGTTTTGCGTTCCAAACAAAACACGACCGATCTAGCTTCAACGCACATGTCGTGCACTTAAGGCACCGTTCGTGGTAAGATCGACCGGATACACGCATAATATACCTATCTGCAATTGTGCATTCACATTTAGCACATATGGTAGACACTGCCGCCGGTTCTAACGGATCATCTCCATAAATTGGTTCCATTTTCAGTTTGACTACGCCTAAAGCTGTCTTCATCTCGATTCCTTTGAAAAACATACAAAAACACTAATATATAAATATATAACAGTAATAGTAAGTACATATTAATTTAAGGTAATTTATCATAATTGAGTAAAGGTAAATAATTAAGTCTAGGTACCATAATTATGTTTAATTATAATAATTATGGATTAATATATTATTATATTCGTTAAAAAATTTAATTTTAAAGATTAAAAAATGTTCACACATACTTTCTGAGTAATATATTTGGTTACGTTGTAAAATAAAAATAATAATAGCATAGTACTAGTTGCATTTTTAACAAAAAAAAAAAATAAATATTATGACATATCACTTAGAAGTTTTCATAACTCAACTTTTTGTTCTTACCTAAACTATTAATACTTTAAACAGAAAATAACACCATAGAATTCTTCAGGAAAATTAAAATACTAGATCTCATATAGCCAACAATGTACACAAATATATAATTACATAATTTAAAACTGTATTTTTTCTTAATCTTTTTTTATAGATTTTTAAATAATGTATATATAAGTATAACTTTAATAGCCTATAGTCAAAGCAGAAATATTATCATTTCAAGACCAATAAATAAATACTTTAAATGCATTCAAATTTAAATTATTATGCAAAAGTAATATTTTTTTATAATTTAAAATTAAATTCGTTACCTACTGAAACGTTTCTAATAAAGAAAATATTAATTATATTATCATTATAATATTTTGTTCCTCCAGACAAATAATTTTTGAACTTGTAACTACTGTTCACACTTGATAATTACCAACGAACAAACTAAGTGTTATGTCAATTATAATATTTAAAATATATACCTACATTCAAATAATATTACAATACAATTTTTTTATTCATATGTATTATATTTTTAATTTAAATATTTATATATTTTAAATAGCTATGAGTAGATTAGTAATACAGTAAGTACTTAAACTAAAATAAAACTATTGTCAATTGGATATGTTTGTTTAATTTTAAAAATCTTAGATTATATCAGAGACTACTTAGGTATTTTCCGCCATAGAAAAGAAAAAAACTCCCTCTTACGTTATTGTAAAAATTTCTTCAGCAATATATTTCTAAAAAAAAGAAATATGGAAACTAATGCATTCTTCACTCTGTTCAAAATCTAAAACATATTAGGCATACATAAAAAATATATACACTGATACACATAAATGTAATACATTATACGTTTAGTATAATATATATGCATAATAATTAAATTTGAATGAAAGAAATTAAAAATGTTGACACTGAGCTTTTTCAATGGAAAATGTATCTGTTATTACACCGTAATTTAATTTTTTGTCAAATCTGACTTTATGGTTTAAATAATTAAATAATTATTTCGCTTTTCCTCGGTAGTCCTTGATCTCAAATAAGACTTTATCCTTTTTAAGACAAAAAAGACCTCTATATAGAACAGTTAAAAATAAGACAGTTTATTAACGCAATTTCTATATATAAATACAATTATACAAAAAAATTATTTTTAATCAGAGAGTGCATTTTAAGTACAGTGTTGGGTAATATTCTCATTACTTGATATTATTAGTAAAAATTATAATCACAATAATCATATTTTTTGTATTATTATTATTTTTTATTAGTCTCTAAAATTTTTAAAATTATTTCACCCGGGGTACAAGCCCCCCTGCCACCCTAAATACGTCTCTGGATCATATGTCATAGTCTATAACGGTGGTTCTTAATCTTTTTCAAATGACAGAACACTTAAGATTTTTTGAGATTTTCGCGGAACATGGCAGTAAAATAAAATAATATTTATATACGTTTTAAATTTTATAATAAATTAAACAATTGCACATATTGCACAAAACAAATAAGTCACTAAAAAATAATAAAATAAACAAATATAATTTAAAAAAATTTCACAACTTTAAATGGAATACGTTGTATGTTTAATGATTTAATTTTTTTTCACTAATTTAAAAATTTTGGTAGAATATTTATTCCAAGTTCGTGGAACACCGGTTAAGAACCACTGGTCTATAACAATATAACAGCGGTTCCCAACCCATGGGCTACGAACGCTAATCGAGGGTCTAAGCCAGCGTTTCCCAACTTTTTTGCAATGGCGACCCATAAATTTAATCTTTATTAGGTACGCGACCCCCCCCCCTAAAAAAAAGTATGCCGTAAATAAATAAGATTTTTACTATAATCCATTTTATCATAGAGTAGTCACTAGTAATTAGCACATTTACCGATAAGATAAAAACAATTCCATAATCGTAATAACTTTACGTCATTTATTCTATAATACTAGTTATTTATACTATTTATCAATTTACGACTAAAATAACTGTAATCGTAACCGCGAGTCGTGACCCATCAAAAAAATTTCGCGACCCATGGTTTGGGAAACGCTGGTCTAAGCTAAGAGTCAGAAAATTTGAATTTATGTCAATTGGCATAAAAATTGAGATTTTTATATGATTTTATAAATGTCTATATTTTTTGTCAGATTAGGTAATATTTAATCAATATTAAACTGTTCATTTGTATGTTTATATTTTTTACAAAAATTGTTTGGGCCTCAATGTTATTTTTACAAAACTACCCACAACTTAAAAGGTTGGGAACCGCTGCAATATAATACTAAACAATAGTATAGTATATAAACAGTACATTACATAAGTCAAATGTATATATAATGAAGTCCCAATCGCGCAATTGGTATATTATAGTTTAGAATTTATATGTGATACTTTTGATTCGAGATGACGAAAATGATAAAATATTTTATTATATTGATGATCATCGCCATTGAAATAGAAAATGTATTCAACTGACAACTATGTTTGAACACACGTGCATATATACGAAACACGTGCGGTCTCCCTATATAATCCTTTAATACAGACATCTACCCCTTGCACATATGTGTGACTTTATTAATTTCACGCTAGCCTATAGGCCATATTATGGATGATGAGTTACCCTTCAGACGATGATTGACATTTATTAAGTCTCTGAAAAGTTTGTAAATGAAAATTATTTAAATTCACGTTACACTCAATAATTTCAAAACAATAATTATTGAGTTCAACAAAATTATTATTCCTATTATAATAGTAAAAAATATCCAATAAGTAATAATAAAAAATATGTTACATATTATTTAGTACTTGTTCGTTAACGATATTAGTATTTAATACCTTAATATGAATTTATAATGGTACATGTGATATTTTTCAAATATTTGTCATTTTCGATTGAGTAATAACCATCACGCACGAACACTCGTCTACACACTGTGAATAATGAATACATGTAAACTGTAGAAATGTTGATTAATACCCAAACGTTCTATATGCATATGTATACCACCATACCACATAGGTATAGTATAGCCAAGTATTGTTATAATATTTAATATTAAAGATGTTGTATGAACGGTAATACATGTAACATAATATATTTTAATATTATTCTTCAGTGTAATTTACAAATATATATTATTAATTTAAATACTTAAATTTTCAAAATAAAACTCACATTTACGTAATAGGTTCGTAAATTTTAACTTGTATTTCCTTTCTATTTAGATTTTATACATTATTGGTTTGTAATCACAGGCATGCGCACGGCGAGCAACTTAGGCTCAACCAGATTTTTTTTAGGTGCATGATAAAATTTGGGTACTTATTTTATTATAATAATACGAGTATATTCAAGAATATCATGGAAATTGTATTTGTCGTGAATACTCGTGATAGTGTAATAAAATTTAAAATATTTGTGTATACCACTATACTTACACCAACGTTGCAGTACAGTACCTATCTATAGACATTGTCTATGATATGACGTGTCATCACACATGGTGTTTATTTATTATTAAGATAAGCGGACCCACACCAGCTCGTGGTGCACAGCTTCTCGGGAAAATCCATACGTTTATGATAAATTGCTTTCAAATGAAAGACCGTGATCTGCTCTCTCAATAATCTAATCAATATGTTAACGGTTTAGAGTAATTGTATATTTATATTTATTACAAATTAGCACATTAATGTAGTGTATGGGCAATGTGCATAAAACTTGATTCTATGTACATTAAAATATTATTTAATTTTTAATTTACAATTTGAATGTATGTTGATGGGTTGAAAAAATTTTACGGACACTAATTGTTCCAGGCTTGACCAGAAATTGAAGTCTGTGCACACCTATATTTGTAGTTTTATACATTTTTATTATAATTTTACATTACTGGTCATCTGCTTGTTGAGTGTGTGTTGCTTGAAATCTTTGACCAAATATTTTTTACACTTCAGTTACAGGTGTTTATTTTAACGCTGTGTCATAGTACCTACGCTTTATTTGATACATTTTTAAAAAATAACATTTTGATATGTTCTTTAAAACTGTAAATCATAATATAGTTAATTATTAGAATGGTAACTTTACTGTACTAACAATAATACTAATGTTTAATGTACAACATATATAGTTTTTAAATTGTATAATTTATTATAATATATCTAGTAAGTAGGTATTTACAATTTAAATGAATCGTTCATTACTATCAAAATATCATTAAATATAATTTGTATTTTACTTCTACAGTCTAAGCACTAAGATAACATATTATAAAAATTAATTTGAAATTGTATAATTAAAATAAATGAACTTAGAAAAAATATACTTATGAGCATTCAGACAGTAATTAATAATATAAGTTAGGGTCCAAACACCAGCTATTAAGGTTGCAGCTTAAATAAGTACCTAGTTATTATTGGATATTATTTTTACATAATTTTAATTATTTACAATATGAAAAATGAATCTATATTCAAAATGTTTTCAATTATTAATCTAGATCCTAGCACATATTATTTTTATATCCCAATACTTACCCACATTTGATATAGTTTATGAACCCCCTATGATAAATCCCTAAGTAACTTCCTTCCAGATTAGTATAATACAATTATTAAAGTTCTGATACCTATTTTTAAACTTATACGGTGTACCTACTGTACCTAAAACAACGAAAAAATGGCCTGTGACTGCAGAGATTAATCATTTATATAAGTATTACGCACAATACACTTATATAACTATGAGTTATATTTAAGTTATATATATGTTTTCAATATAGAATAGTCAACAGATTAGATATGTATTAAACTTAGAATGAATAGGCTCCCTTATAAATAAGTATAACATGTGATAACTGCAGTAGCTATCCGTAGTTATGAGTTTCCCGTCTTAATTCGGACATTTCGTGAATTTACACGTAGGTATCTACGATACACAGACAAACACTGTGTCTACAACGCCTACCTAAATAATACTATATACCTACACATCAAAAATACATTGCCTTATTTTCTATATTCCACTCGTAACACACCGGCACTTTTATGAGTTGTGTCATTTACCCATTTCTATGCATACAGTCGTATAAACATATCACATATAGACACACATATATAGTGTTCATAACGTTTTGATAATGCGCTTACCTTTTGTTCGGCGCGTCATCCGCAGTCCAGACGTCGGCGGCGGAGGTGGCGCGACGATGTAAACAAACGAAAGCCGGTATCAAACAGTGGGCATTATAACATGTTAGCGGGGATAAAGAGCAAACGTACGCTTTACGATTGTAAAATGTACCGCGGTATAGCGGAGCACGACTCGACGCGACCGATGCACACGCGGGGTGCAAAGGGATTTCCGTGCGTGACTACAGCGTGCGGGGCGTGTCCGATCCGGACGCCGGGGAGGAGCCGTATTATTTTGGAACACGGCCGCTGGGAAGGAAGACTGCAGATACGGAAAACACGTCCGATCCTGCCACGCCGCACCTCCTCCTATTTCTTCTCCTTCGGCGACTACACCTTCTCCCACGTTCTCCGACCACTCTCCCTCGCCCACTGGCGACCATCGTGACAAGTGACCCTTAAGGCTTGAGCACGAGCGAAAGAAAATATCCAAGTACGGACGGCATGATACTGTAGACACTACTGCAGCCTAGCAAAGTTAGGTAATACTTGTGCCAGTTGTACCTATATTATCATTATTATTAAACCTTCGCGGGTAATAATTGGCTCACAGCTCATTGGCGGCTCAATTCTTCCTCTGTTTTATATAGGTACATACGGTGGCGTGCCCAGAAATTTTCAATGGGGGTGTGTGTTATAAGTAATAATACATTTTAATGAATTATCATGGTAATACCAAAACTCAAATGTTTATATTTCAAGCTCTCCAAAATCGTTTCTAACTTATAATTGTGTACATTTGAAAATTGTACTATAATTAAAATGAATTTAAATTATAACACACTAATACTAAGTTGTTCAATTAACATAACATCATAAAACTGAAAAAATCTATTGCATTTTTTAAAAATAAAATACTTACAATTATACAGGGAATTCAAAAAGTTTGGAAATGGTCTTTAGACTAATTAAGACTGATAAATGATAATATGATATAACTAATGAGGTGATTAAATATTTTACCTAATAAAAATGCAGCAGTGTTATCTGTTATGATTATATATATAGTTTTGTTATACCTAATTATAGTTGAATGACTGTTTCCAACTTTTTGAACACACTGACCCATGTATATGTATTTATACATAATACCATAATCTAATAATATATATACCTTATGAAAAAACTACAAATTCTTTTAAAATAGGTAATATTATTGTAAAATTGACCTACTTAAATTAAACTTTAAAAGTTCGAATTATTTGTTGTATAAATAAAATGTACAAAGAAAAAAACATAATAAATATCGATATGAAATTCTAATTTACACTGTAAACTTGATTTTATTTCTAATCAGTAGTGAAAATGTCCAATTGCGTCAAATAAAATTTTTATAACTCAAAAATATAAATATATATTTATGTAGAGGAAACACTGGTTGTTTCAATAGTTATTAGCTTTTTTCGAAATTTATCCTTTCATTTTATATTTTCCTTATTTTATCACTTTTATGCTTCTTGATGAATCCGCCAGAGGTGTCTTCAAGAGAAAGCGTCTACCCCAATCATACCCACTCCCCCACCGAAAAATAAATTGTAGCTATTCAAAAAAAATTTAGTTTAAGATTCTGAGTGGCTTGATTCTTGGTTCAGCTCATTTTTAGTCAACTAACCGCAATGACTTAATATGTTCAATACAAAGTCTGAGGAGGTATTTTTGTCTAATTCTGGTGTAGTGGTGTCCCTCAAGATGGACATTTATCGCCCCTTACTTCTCTCGTTAATTTATAAAACAGTGTCTGTTTCTCTCTTAGGCAGTCAACTACTTTGTTTTGCTGGCGACATGAAAATATTTCTAAAAATTAACTCTATCAATGATTGCCATAAATTTTAGTACGATCATAATAGTTTTTCTACTTGATCTGAAACACTTGGTCTCACATTGAATATCATTTAATGCCGGTCGATAATATTTACCAGAAGTCGCTCTTCTACTATATATTCCAACACTTTAAATGACTCTAACCTCCTCCCCATTGATACTGAGATATGTGATATGGATTATACTTTTACTTCTACTCTTTGTCCTCGTGCTCACTCTAATAAAGTTACTTGCGAAAATCTTAAAGTATTGGGTTTTATTAAAAGAATATGTAGCGATTTCAAACTCACTATCTTTTTTTTAAGTATGGTTCAGTTGTATGGGATCTTCAAACAGCCGATACATGTAGACAACTTGAACAGGTACAACCGAAATTCCTGAGCTTTATGAAATATGCATTGAATAAAAATTGGACTCGTCCTCATGACTATACTATCCATCAACAGTCTCATAATCTTTCCTTTCTTTGTAAGCTCCTCATAGATTCTGTTGACTTCCATTCTCTTCTTGCACTAATTAACTTAAAGGTTTCTGTTTCGATACACCTGCAAAACTTCTACATTTTCATCACTTAATGCGCAATAAATTATTTCAAGAACGAACCAATCACCCATATGATGAAGTTAGCCAATGAGGATCCGTCATTTCATTTTTAATATTTAAGATTTTATTTATTATTCACTATATTCCATATTATATTGTATCTTATACAATGTTTGTAATTTGGGCCTACCGTTAGGATTTAAATGAATAAATAAAGTATTTAAATTAATTTTAGGCTATTCTTTATTTTTAGTTTATACCGTATTACTATAAATAGTAAAATAAATTACCATAATAATTAATAGCAATATATTTGTATAATAATATAGGTCAGCGGTTTCCAACCCAAGGGTGACGGCCCAATGCCCCAATTGTTAGCCTAGGGCAATATGGTAATAGACCGTGGGCATCAGCAAATTTTAATTTATGCTGATTGACATCAATATTGCGATTTTTATATAATTTTATAAACGTCTATATTTTTAGTAAGATTCGGTCTAATTGTGTGTATTAAAATTTTTTACCTGTTAATTAAAGAAATGAGCAAAAGGTAAAAAACACTTATATAATGAATATTTTGTATAAAAAGTATTTGTTATATAGGTATTATTGAAATCGAATAAGATAATAAACTATTGCCTATTATATTCAATATATGGATCCCTAGGTAATATATGACATTTATAAAAAACAATTTTTCTAACAAATACTTTTTATAAAAAGACTAGTTATTTTAGAAAACTGCCATTGGGAGATAATTAGTTTTTAGATTCTGAGCGGAACAATGAATGTCTTTATTTTACTATGATGTGTTTTTTATTTTTTTTTTTTTTATGTCTGTCAACACTTTTTGGGGCAGAAAAAAGCTTTGGTTTTCTTCATCAGCATCTTTTCCGGTAGGAAAGTAATAAAAAAAGAGGAGGAAAAATAAAAAAAAAATAAAAACAGGAGTCTTAACGTGAAGCCAATTTTCGACAAATCGATTTTGTTTTTTTGGTGCAACACAAAAAATAATAATCGTAGATACGTGATATTTTCACTAAATATTTATAATACCATTTTTAATAAGTCATAAAAATTGTATATTTCGACTCTTTTTGAGTTATTAATAGGGATAAGACATTTTTGGTTTATTTATTTATTTATTTTTTATTATCGATAAAAAATTTTTGTTTAGTTAAACAACTTGAAAATGTAATACAAGTTTTCTTATAACTTATTATTAGTGAAAATTAAAAAAAAAAAATGTACGTAAATCTATGTTTTATAAGCGTTTAAAGTTAAAATTTCGACAAAATACGTAAAAATCAGGAAAATTTGCAGTTTTTTTTATATAAAAATTCATAAAAATTGTTGTTTAAATCTAAGGTTTGCAATTTTAAGATTCTCCATAAGTTTTTCTACCATTCACAAAAAAAGTTTGCCGAAAAGTCAAACTAATTTTTTATGAAAGTTTGAAAATATAAATTGGTTATTCAATCGTAAATTACCAATTTCTTAGAGAACGATTTTTTTATTTTATTATAATTTGAAATTTTTACTGAACGTTTAGATTATTATTTCCTTTATACCATAAAATTTTAAAAATATTTTGACACTTTTTAAACTAATTGTGTTTTTAAATTGTTTTTCTATAAATATCAATAAAAAATTTTCGTTAGGTCAAAAAGCTTGAAAATGTAATACAAAGTTATTCAAAAATTGTCATAATAGCGGTTCAAAATATTAAACTTTTGATGTATATTATTATTATGTTTTATTATACACACAATGACATTTTCAATTGCAATGTTTTTACAAAATTAATTCAACCCACTATATTACTAACAGTAAAATCATTTACTTTAATAGCAATATCATAAAATATACTTAATAAGTAAAATAAGCAGACAGGCCATCTTCGCTAAGAACCGTTTTTTATATACAATTATCTTATATCATTGAATTCAAATTTAACATATCCGTTATAATGGCCCATTCGACACTTACTGTACAGCAGAGAGGTACCCACTTGCTCACCTCTTTTTAATTGCTTATGTTGCTCTTCGACTAATATTATATAATATATTCCATCATATAGTTAAAATAAACATAATATAGTTTACATTTTTTGAAAGTCACTAGGAATGCATATATATAATATAATAAACGTACTGTGTATAAGAGCCTGTAACCTTATATTTTTGGAAATGGATAAAAGTCCAAAAATCTAATCTCATAATTCCTAACACAAAAAATAAATCAAATTTAATCAAATAGAAATTCAGACAAAAGTTTGTACCTACAACGAAGAACAACATTCAAATCGATGTCGGATCTAATAGAATTGTGTCAAACAATAAATTATATCAAGTATAATGCATGTTGTATAAACTAAAGTTAAAAGGGCACTAAAATAAAATACTGTCATACGTCATACTGACATAATACAACGCACGGTAATTGAAACCTATAAAAATATTTTATTGTGAGAATACAAAACAATTAAAGTATACTGTTCAAGTAGTATCCAATTATATAAACAAAAATTAATGTGATTTTCATAAATATATATATATATATATAAGTTGAGTACAGAATGCGTGTATGGATTATAAATGCGTGCCAGTAAAATAGGCGCTTTGTATGTTAACAACGATCAGTGATTAGTGCGATCAAAAGGACCTACACCGCATAAACACGGTTAAATATGCATTTGATTTAACATGTGCACCAGTCCTTAATAGTCTTGTCGTTCCAAACATAGCGGCCTTTAACATTTTGTTCACCAGCGGGCAACAGAGACAGATAGACCGGAGCATCAGCCCCTTGTTCAATGGTCAACGGTCCCTTGTGGCTGGTCATGTCAGTATCCACATAGCCAGGGTGGACACTGTTTACCACAATGTCTGCCCTGGGGTCCACATCGAATGCCCTCTGTTGTATAAATGTCAGCGCACTGACCCCGACTTTGGACACACAATATGCTGACGATGGCCATCCAAACTGTTCGTGATCGCCACTCTTGGCTTTCTCCACAAACTGGCGTATCAGAGCATCGAGCTCATCGACCGTCAGTTGAGGAGAGGACAACGTCCGCCTGAGCTCTTCGCCGGGAATCAGTGACAGGCGGCCAGCAGAGCTGGACAAATTGACCACACGAGCACCGGGCACTAGCAAAGGGAACAGCGCGTCGCATACGGCCCGCAGTGCAAAATAGTTGACCCGGATCGTTTCCTCTGCCTGTACACCGAATGGTTCGGTGGCGGCATTCTTGAAGGCGATCGCGGCGTTGTTGACCAGCACGTCAATGCCGGCGTAGCTGTCGGCCACGAACTTGGCGAACGCGGCCACGCTACCCGCGTCGGTCACGTCGAGCTGGTGGAATTTGGGCTTCAGGCCCAGCTCGTTGAGCTGCCCGACAGCGGTCTCGCCCCTGCCGACGTCGCGGGCCGTCAGGTAAACGTCGCCGTCGAACCGCTCGCACAGAGCCTTCACGATGGCGTACCCGATGCCCTTGTTGCCGCCCGTCACTATTGCCAGTCTGGTGGCCATGTCCGAACAGCGTCGTCTCTCGAGTCTTGGTCAGTCGGGCAACAGGTCAGTGTCCACGAGTGCGGTGCCGCCGGTGGTCGGTGTAATCAATCGCGCGGAAAACTACCTCGACCGATTGAGCTACGCTTTTATGCCGTGATCGCTGGTTGTTGTAAGACGTCAGTCGTAGTTATGTAACTGTAGCAGACGCGTTTACACAAAAACGAAACACGTACGAGTCGCGTAACTGCGCGCCGTGTCTAGGAGACTCGGAAGGCCGGAAATTATCGGAGGTTTGAGTATCGATCGAGTGTCACACTTAGATGACACACAACATGTAGTATCACCACAACGAATGTTTTTATATATCTGCGGATATCGCACTATCGGCTATCACGATATGGACAAGATAAGGTAATAACATTTCATGGAAAAAGCGCGATATTGATGTTTTTATAAAAAATTGGCACGAATTTATATGGTAAACATGAATGCCGGCCAAGCAGCACTACCTATACACGAAGGCCGATTGTATTCATTATTCACCAGTCGTCATAGTCGCCACTATGGTGCATTAAATATTTAAACATTATATTGATTACGTCTTCGGACGTGCAATATCGTATTCAATTTCATAATTCATATTTAATAATACGCTTATAATATCATACTACTATACTAGCAAATCGATATAAATAACAATTTATATATATATGTTTATACGCATGAATTGGACAAAACAAACACAATATTATTTCAAATCTTCAATATCTATGGTTTTAAACTATTTATAGAAATTTTTAATTTTCAATTTTTTTTTTTTTTTTTGATAAAAAATCTTAAAGATGTAATAGAATGTTCCTCATAAATAGTTCATGCTTATGCAAACTGCGCAATAATTAATTCAACCTACCGTATGACACTATCGCTTATTATGTCTATTAGTAAAATAAATAAATAATAACTTTAAATGTTTAAATGTTAATAATAGCAATAATAGACCGACAGACCGTCTTCGTTCAGAATCGTTTTTCGTATATTACAATGAATAAATATCGTTTAATTCAAATTTAACACATCCACTTTACACCTAAACTGTACAGCATAGCGGTACGCGATGGCCAGCCTTTTTTTTTTAATAATCTGCGTCACCTAATTCCACTCTTTTTTAAATTTATAATTTAAAAATAATAAATATTTGATAATTAATTATCAACAGTGGATTGTTATTTGATGATTTCCGTGGCTAAATACTAAATATAAGTATATACATATATATATACTATTAGGTTTTAGTAATTTGTGACCTCTTTCATTTCATTTCATATTTTTTGAGCCTTTCATTTCGATTCACTTTCAAGAATCTACAATCACTAGCACCTGGGCACTAACCGTAATATTATGATAATTATTCTGTTATTTGAAAACAATTTTTAAAAAAAAAAAATCAATAGTTCACCACGAGTAGCATAATATAAGCGCTGAAGGGTCAACCGTATGGTTATTTTATTTCGTTATTTTGGATTAAGTACCACAAATCGTTATTATGACTATGTCGCTTTGAAACTGTTTTTTTTTTCAATGAAGATAATTCATTTTTTATGACTTTGATAGGTCATTTTGGTTTTTCAATAAAACAATTTTTTTTTATCAAAATCTTAAGTGCACTAGTACAAACGTTTTAGTGTGCCAATATTCAAATTTACTTTTTTTTTTTTTTGATCTTGCACTAGATAATAGTTGAAGTGTTGAACTAAATCCATGTTTTAGTGTATCTACTAAAGATTGGCATAATAATATGAAATTAAAAAATAGACCCTCAGGCTTCAATTTTTGAAAACAATGGCATTTTTATGCTACTCTACGATCCCCACTAACACCATAATTTTAGGTCGTAATTTGTTAAATAAATTGATATAATATAAAAAATATAAAATGTATTGCCTTTTTTTTCCCGTCGCATATTTTAATTTTTACCACACCATTAAAAATTTGGCCCATCCCTAGTGGTATACACTGAACTAGAGAGCCTTGATCTTGAACACATACATTGATCGATATACTAATATATTATCACTATATAAATATGTTTATATCAACACTCACTATAGCATAAAATATTATATTTTATTATTTCTCTAGTTGTGTAGTATAAACGGGTAGAATCATGTTTTCCTCCCATGCATTGCCCTTTTTAAAATTTGATTATATTTAAGCTTGATGGTGTTATAGTTATACATATAGTAGATATTAAAAAAAAAATATTTAATCAGAAGATAAATTAAAAAATGTAGTTAAAATTATTCTATATTTTAAAAATTAGGTATCATTTAAAAATAAAGTTTATTGATTTAAACAAATATGTAGGGACTTTTCAGCTTTTGTTTGTCAATTACTTTAAAAAAATGTAATAAACATTTAATGATCTCAAGTTACACCCCACTATTGTATTGTGGTACTAATGGAATTATCTTGTATGATAAATGATTGCACTTAAAGTGCTTATTTAAGTTTACACATCTCAGTATTTTTATAGTATCTACCAGCTAACATACCCTATTTTTGTCATTAAATGTATCTCGGAAACAATAAGATCCCTATGAGATGATGAAAAACTTATACTTCATTATACCTATCAAAAATTTAATACCGAGGTAAAAAGTTTTCCATATTTTCATCATTTCATTGAAATAATTTTATTGTATTGAATATAATATACTACTAATTTGTAAAAGTATTATATTTTATTAATTTTTTAACGACATGTATGTTTAGCTTCAAAGGGGTGAACATAGAAAACTAAAGATAATATGGTTTTATATAGGTAGTTTGCTAACAAATAACAATCTAATTCTTTAATACAAAAAATATATATTAATTTTATTCAACAGATTTAATTAACAAACACAACAAAAAGAAAATAACTAGATAACACAATAAGACAAAGTATTATAGAGATCACAGAAGTTTACAAAATAGTACTAAATAAATATAAACATAAATAAAAAACAATTGTCACATTCACATAAAGAGTGTACTACACTTTCATAGAATCAGTTAAAATTCAGTAGTTAACAAATTTAAAATAAATTAATCATATAAATAGTTAAAATATTATTTTTCACACCAATTGAAATAAAAATGAATAACTCATAAATCATAAATAATATAATAATATTATATATTAAACAGTTTTTTGTGATTTCTTTATTTCTTGTTTAAAGTAGTTAATTGTCATTTTTAAACCTTCTTTTAAGCCCACCTGTAAAATATATACATAATGTTAATTATAATGAATAAAATAGTACTACAGTAGACTTTCGGTAATCTGGTTGTGTGATGATCCAGTATGTCCAGTAATCTGGTTATATTTTGTTTTTGTTTTATTGTTATAATGCCTATACAATTATTATTGTTGATGATAACACTAACTGATTAGATATTTTATCAGTTAACATTGACGTTAAAACAACAACATAAACAACTACAAAAAAAGTCTAAAATGCATCTTATAAAAAAAAAACAAATTATTTTTTCACACCTAACCCATCAAAAGATTAATTTAACACAGTAATAAATTAGTATGTATGTACATAGTATTTATATGTTTTTATAAAGTTAATTTAGATTTTGCAATAAGTAAAAATGTATTTTTATCTGAACCTCTATTAATCCGGCAGTCTTCTAGTCTTATATCTGCCGAATTACCAAGATTATACTATATTATTATTATAATAAATACACAATATTCATTTGACATTGATAATTTATATAAAGCTCATTATTTTGAGATGTGTGATTACTTGACTATTATGAAATTCAAACTTACAAATACATACTACACATACAGAAATATGTATTTTTGTATATAAAAACATACAAATTGGTATCTACTCTATTATTTAATGTAAATTAAAACCGAAAATACAAATAAGAATATTATATTATATGCAATTATTTAATAATAATAATAATTATTTTAAATAAATAATTTAAACTTACAGTTAGGTTAGTAGGAAAATAGTTCATAGGAATATTTATGACCTCAGTCCAGTATTTCTGGAGGGACATTGATTAAATCATACAGAAAAAAGGTTTATAGTTAGTTATTTAAACAAATAAAGTTTTAGTTTCTATTATATACAATAGTAATAGTAATATACATTAAGATCGATATGAAAGTCAATGTACAATAAATTTACTTTATATTATACACTATAGGTATATATATTTTAATTTTAGTACAAAGTACAAAACTATATTATATACCTTAGGTTTCCAATTTAGGTTAGTCATTGCTCTTGTAATGTCCGGTTTTCTTCTTTGTGGGTCATCTTCTACAGCAGGTGTTGTGATTACTTTACTTTTTCCACCAACCAACTCTTTAATTATTACAGCAAATTCTGTAATACATAAATAATAGATTATTTATCAACACTCGACTGATAAATTGTACTATTTTATTTTTAAAAAAATATTGTTTTTAAGTTACAATTAACTGTTATTGTTATTTAAATATATGTTTTACAATATGTCTAGGATTTTAGGTAAAAATATAAATTTACTTGATACGCCTAGTTTCCATTTTTTTTAAATATACTTATTTTTATCTTATATTGATTAAAAATTATTAATTATTGAAATTTGATTAATGAGTCTATTAAAATATGCTTTAGACATATAATAAAATTAACTATTGTAAAAGTGCATTCATTATATATTTTTTACTTTAGATTAAAAATATTGGCACTTAATAGTACTTTACAATGGTATTGAATCAATAGTAAAACATACCGTTAATGGTATGTTCAGTTGGATTTCCAAGGTTGACTGGCTGAGTATAATTAGAATCCATTAAGGCAATCAGTCCATTTACTAGATCAGATACATATTGAAATGAACGTGTTTGATTACCTCTACCGTACACCTAGAAAAAATAATAATAATATATAATTAATTAGAACATATTACTTTAAAAACAATGTATTCCTTACAGTAATCGGCTCATTTCTGAGAGCCTGTAATATAAAGTTGGAAACTACCCGTCCATCGTTCATATGCATTCTAGGTCCATGTGTATTAAATATTCTGGCAACACGAACAGATACTTTTTCATGTTTTGCATATGCATAACTCAATGTTTCTGAAACTCTTTTACCTTCATCATAACAAGCACGTGGACCTAAATCATATAACAATATTATGGTAATACTTAAGCACAAAACTTAATGTGTTAATAAAATGTTTAAAATTATTAATTAGATCAAAAATTAAACAAAGAATATTGAGATTTATATTTTGAAAGTTATCACTTTAAATGTATACAATTGTTTAAAATGCTACATAATATGAAAAAACGAAAATTTGCATTTAATACTTTTGGATTTGGGCTATATATTTCAAAATATTTGTATGCAACAAATCTAATTTGTAATAAGATTCTAACAAATAAATATTAAAACTGTAAGCACATCAAGTTACAATCATATCATAAAAATAACTACATAATTTTGAATACGTACCAATTGGATTGACATGTCCCCAGTAAGTTTCTGGTTGTGGGTGTACTTCAGGATCACCATAGACTTCAGAAGTGCTTGCAATTAAGACTTTAGCACCTACTCGCTTCGCCAGTCCTAAAAAAATTATAAGAATGAATTGATCTATTATACAATTTAAAGGTAGGAAGATTTTGATTTTAATTTCTCAATGCGTCATCGGTACGTAAAATATTGAAATTACAAAATATCATAGCTTATTACTTAAAACATTGTACAACACTAATGAGAGAACACATACAATGTTCTTATTTTTAAATTTTATAATAGATTAATTTACTGTAATATTAAGCCAACAACACAAAATTGTAATGGCTGAATACGAATTTGCATGTTTTATGTTTGTAAGAGATAACACTTGCATTTATGGTATTATTTTAATATTTTATTACAATTTTCTGTATAATCACTTAAAATTTTGATTATTTTGAATAACTTATACAAAATAACTAAAAAGTGTCTAACTATATTGTTTTTTTTTTTAATTTTATTAGTTATTACTTATTATAATTGGTTTTATTTTTATTCTAGATTCCTTTTAAACAATTTTTTTTTTTTTTACAAACCTAACATATTAATTGTTCCTATTGTATTAGTCTTAATTGTTTTTACTGGGTTGAACATGTAATGAGGAGGTGATGCAGGTGAAGCTAAATGATAAATCTCATCTACTTCAACAAAAAGAGGATTGACTATGTCTTGATGAATTAATTCAAAGTTAGCATGGCCGATCCACTGTTCAACATTTGCTTTAACTCCAGTAAAAAAATTATCTACGACAGTAATGTCATGACCGGCTTTCATCAGTTTATCAACCAAATGAGATCCAACAAAACCAGCACCACCAGTAACCTGCAAAATAATTACATAATATAATATTTAAATTGAAGTATAAATAGTTAATACAGTTTTAAAGTTGGTAAATTTCTTTGCAAATCATATTAATTTAAGTTTTAATATGTAATAGTTCTTATTTTTTCTAATTATTATCATTTAAACATTTTTGTGTATTAAAGTAATTTTTTTGGACCTCAGCAATATAGCCCATTCAATATGGTTGTTCAATGGTTAATTTAAAATCACAGATTAGTACATTATGACATAAGTATTTATGATTTGTATTACTAATATAAGAGTAAGCCTTTATAGCCTATAAAAAACCAGAGATTAAATATAGTATTATTAATTTTAATATTTTATCTATGGATTGGGAAGAGAGTAATTTTTTTTTTTAATCTTACCAGAATACGTTTTTTTGAACGGTAGTTTAAATATTTGACATTTGGATAAGGCTTTCTAATACGTTCTTCAAATCCTTGCATCTTATTTTCAAGTTGTTCTATTTTCTCATTTGCAGTAGCAAGTTCCTTTTTCAGCTTATTAATAAGATCTGTATTGTGTTCAGATTCAGCAGTTCCAGAAAGCAGAAACTCTTTTTTACTTGATGATTGAAATTCATGTTTAGGGATACTATTATTTAAAATAAAGCAATAGATAATTCCTGAAATAAAAAAAAAATAAAAAATAATACATACTTTAACAAGATTGAATAAATTTAAATGTAGTTAAAACATTCTAAATAATAATTAATAATAGATATGGTTTAAATTCAAATGTTTCAAGTTTTATTAAAACAAGGTAGAAGTGTAAGTGTTGTCTTCTATACATCAATAGTGCACTAGTGTCTACTTATGCCTTAAAAATTCTGACTTAAATGTAAACAAATACATCCAAACAAAAGTCAAACAACTGCAATCGGCAGTAAAAAAAATTGTTTGTCTTAAAAAATACAAACTTAAGTACAAATAAAAATTACTCATTGTATGATAAGTTTAATATTACCTTTATCCAAGACTGTTGTTAATATTTTAATTTAAATGGGTAAAACTAATTTCATATGCTATTAGTAAGAAATATATCATCAATGCAAATAGGGCATATAAAATAATTTAGTAACAATGATATAAGTTATATAATAGATACACGGTAAACTCTCGATTATCCAAAGTCTTACATTGAACTATGTACAGTACTAAATATAGTGTTTATATACAATTTATGTATTTGTGAACAAATAAATGGTAAGTTGTATATATTATATAAATGTTTAAATAAAAATACACTGTGTGCTTATCTAATTTTCTTTAAATACTATTTAATATTATAATAATAGCATTTTTGTGGAATTCGCTTATCTGTGGTTACGTGCCATCCTGTTCCACAGATAATTGTCAATTACTGTAATA
Organism: Pentalonia nigronervosa; assembly: GCA_014851325.1. NCBI lineage: Eukaryota > Metazoa > Arthropoda > Insecta > Hemiptera > Aphididae > Pentalonia > Pentalonia nigronervosa. Next base: position 181,802 of record JACXSJ010000480.1, on the reverse strand, counting down.
GAAAGAAGTACCTATTTAATAATAATAAAAAAAAAAAAAAATTATAATTTTCACATTAAACGATAGTTCACTCTCAAAAGACCAAACAAATGGGGGGGGGGACCTATGATTTTCCTCGTAATAGTGATGCGTCAAAAATAAAAAAACGATTAACAAGAACAAATCATTTTACATAATATTATCGTCACACGAAAACTCGATGCACAACACGAATCGCAGACTTACCCAACGAAAGCAGGCCACTGCCTATAACCAATGCCAGGAAAACATTTATGCGGATCAACATTTGAAGTCTGTGCTTGGACGGGTCCGATAGGAACATAATGACTTTACGAACATCATTGGTAATCGAAAGTTCTGCGGATAAAATTAGTTTTCGTAATCGCAATATCGCAGTCGAATAAATGGCGTGGGGGGACACGGCGTGACAGAAGGAACGACGACGACGACGACGGCCGACGATATATTATTATTTTAATAATTAATTATCATTCACATTTTTGCATTTGCCATCCGTCAACAACAACTATCGAGCTGTCCGACAAACAAATTAAAATATATTTTAATTCGTGCTATCTGCTATTATATACGTTAAACTACTTAACTGCCCACGGGCATTATGTAGGTTTTAATGCGGTTAACGCTTGTTAAATGTTATCATTATTTTTGTGGTATATTATTACAATAACATGACGAAACAGTTTCGATTTAAATTGTTTATTATTAATTATTACATCGTCAGACCGACGACATGCAAAACAGATGTCTGGCGGGCGAAATGATAACAGTTCCAACTGATGGCCGCCGACCGGTTTACAAATATGTATGCATAATATCACAGAATAGAACAATAATATTATGTTTATGTGCTTTTATTATAAATCTGTGAACCAGACAGAGATGGCCGTCAGCCGCATAGAGTAATGACCTCATATCACAATATATTATGTATAGTGTATGATCTGTGGCGCGGTCTTCATTATTTCCGGAAATACGGAACAACTGTAGCCGCGAATTTTAACTGGGAGCGCGTAAAGACACGATTACACATCAAAAACTCAAAATGTCTATAAATACCTCTGAAATGTCTTATGGCGTATAGAAAAAAGCTTGCACAGACATTCGTTGAAAATTTCAAGTATCTACGGTTATTCGTTTTCGAATTACAAAAAAAATAATAAAATCGTTCCACGACATATTGTTAGCTCGCCGATGAATGTGCAACGTACCTTTAACTGCAAACGCTCATAAAAATTAATTTGACTTTTCGGTAACCTTTATTTTAGGTAGACGGCCTTATGAGAAATCTTATATTAAATATAAAAAAAAAAAAGATAAACACATTTCTAACTCAAAATAATTTGCAAATTTTCGTGATTTTGACGAATTTTATCAAAATCTAACTTCAGACGCTCAAAAAAAAAAAAAAATTATGAATTTATGATATATTTATTTTTTTTTTTTTTTAATTACGCTAATAATAATGTATGAGGAATCTTGTAATAAACTTGAACTAGCAAAAAAATTTTTATCGTTAATAATTAAAAAAAAAACTAATAAAAATCAAAAATTGTGTATACTTATAAATAGCTCAAAATGAGTCAAAATATTTATACGTGTATAGAATATGGCAAATTGCTTGTAATAAGCTATGTAACCAACTATATAGATTTACTTTTTCACCAGAAAATATTCTGAAGTTAAAATTTGAAGCATTTACTTCCACTACTTATCGTGTACGCAGACTAGGGCTGTGCGATTATTTTTTTTTAATCGATTATTCGATTATTTTTAACGAATGATAAATAATCGGTTAATCGAATAATCGAATAATCGAATTGCCGAGTATTTTTTAATCAATTATTATTTTTTATTAATATAACAAAATAGACAAACATGGAAATATTATTATAAAAGGTGTTAAAACTTAAAAGTCGAATACCAATCTTAAATTCAATTCTCAACGATATTGAATTTCTATCTGCATTTAAGCATTCGTTGAATAAGTCTTAAGTTTTTAGCGTTTACATAAAAAAATATGTGCAGCGAAAAGGACTGGAAAATCATAAAATATTGTGTTTGTATTATTTATTGCGACTTAACACTGAACTACTGAATCAAAACGGAGAACGATAGAAAGAAATATTACCTACTAATATTACATTATTGAGTATTCGATTGTAAATTATAATACGGCGATTATTCGGTTAATCGATTACTATATTTGAGTATTCGAGAATTCGATTATTCGTCGATCAATTAATAATCGTACTAAAATCGAACGATTATAATAAAAAATAATACAAATAATCGATTATGGTGGAAAAAAAAATAATCACACAGTCCTAACTCAGACACACAAAAAAAACCCACACACATCGTTGTAAGATAAATACATTTATAATTCATCACTCCGCTCAGAATCTAAACAAAAATGAAGTCATTTATTTATATTTTTTATTTAAATTAAATGTATTCTGTGATATCACAAAAAATCATTTAAAAAAAATATTGTTAACATTTTTCAAACGTCTTTGACGAGCCCGCTTCCGATGATAGCGAATATAATAATAATAATAATAATAATTTGATAGCCGGCGATGGCAGTTATTGCATCGACCGTTCCCAACATCATTCCTATGTGTTGTGTTTACAACCTTAAATTCCGTCCGTCTAGTGCGTAACATCTGATTACACTACTTTTCATTCGAACGTGATTTTGATTGCCGCTGCAGAGTTTGGTAAGTCAAATTTTTTCATCTGCTTTGATCGTGATACGTACAAGGTTTCGACGTAAGGAATTTGTCGTCACCGCTTTAATAGTATCGTGGCAATCTTGATTTCATCGATCATCCCTATCGTCGAATTTATTTTCGCGATACGAAACCGTAACTTCTCGTACTCACCTGCCGCATTTATCCGTTTTAGATACCTGCCAAAACATGAAGTTCAACGTTTACAAAACGTCGTCGAGACGCAAAAGCCGCAAATTACATTTCACAGCTCCGTCTCACATCAGACGTCGCATCATGTCTGCACCTTTATCCAAAGAACTGAGGAGCAAGTACAACGTTAAATCTATGCCTGTCCGCAAAGACGACGAAGTCCAGGTCGGTGAACCGATAACGTTAACTTATACTTCTTTAGTATTAACCATATGTGGTGTCATCGCGAAACAGATTTACCATTTAATTTGATATTGAATTATCGAATTGTGTTCTTTGTTTTGAAACAAATTTTTATTGTTAATTCGTGTTTAACTCTTTAAAATTTGAAAGGTTTCATTAATTTCAAAATTTAATTATTTATGAGATAGGTATTGGTCTCGGTATTGATGTAAAATTATAAATTAATCATTGATTCTGCGGATTTCCTTTGGGAAGCACTGAATTTGACTTTGGTACTTTATTATTTGTAGTTTTACAATATGACATGTTATTATGAAATAGAACTGCTCTAAACCTACTTATTTTCATAAATACTTAAACTGATGAATCAAAACCATTCTTGTATTACAGTTTTTGTAACACAGTAACTGATTGTACAAGTTTTATCTGTTAAATGCTATTATTAATTGACAACATTTGTCAAAAAAACTTATTTGGTATATTTCTTATTAAAACATTAATAGCTAATTGTTTGATTAATTATTAAATGTACAGTGGAATCCGCTGATTGTGAGCAAACAGGTCTGGTCCCAATACAAATGTATATTAACAATGTTAAATCTAACCGCATAATATAGGCACTCGATTCGGTTTATGTGGGCAATTTTATCATAGCGTTAGAATATACACATATGTATGTATTATATCATTATGCCATTTAAACCTTAATGGGATTTTGATGTGTTTAAATGTTATTAGATGCGATAAAAATAAAGGGATGGACGCACATGACATGCATTTCAGTTTTAACGTGAATTTCAACGTGACAATACGTACAATATGTCTTGAAAAGATCTCTCCCTAAAGGAAAAAATCGCGATTTTAGACAAAATAAAATCGCTACCTCCAGGCACTTCACAGTGTAAAATCGTTGAAAAATTATACGTTCCGAAATCAACGGTGGTAAAACTGCTCAAAGAAGAAGTCATTTTACGCGAAAACTTTAATTCAACTCAAACTGACCAAAAACGTAAATGAGAAGGGAAAGATCCCGAAATTGACGAGGCCTTAAAGGGCGATCCACACTCGCACGACACAGCACGACAAAATATTCTATCAATATAATTGAATACGGTAATTCACACCGATCCGGCAAGCTCCTTAACGACACCACACGACACGACAAGACATTCAAGCAAAGAATGTTTTGTCGGAATCAATTTAGTTGAAATATACAAATTTTTATGTACTCATAATTATTATTTTATAACTCATTTATTATTGTTTATTAATAATTGAGTATATAATAATTTACAAACAGCTAATTTGCAAACAACTAATTTTTGTTTTGGAGATATTGCTTCTCGAAAGTGTGTATTTTGTTTGGAAATATTTCTCTCAATTTTTAAAAATAGAACATTAAATTGGTACTTTGACATTCGAAAATATTTAAAAAAATTGTCTCCACAGTCTTCCAACTCTTTACACAAAGTCGCATGTTCTCCATCAACTTTTCTTTTTTTTAAAATGTGAACACATATAGATCGTTTTTTAACTACCGCACGGTCAATATTTAACTCCTTTTCGGCATCGAGCAATATCGCCATCACTGCCAAATCTTCAAAGTTTAAATTTCGAAACATGTTGGGAACAATTTCCGACGTTCGACACGAAAATTGGAATGTCGTGTCATGCGAGTTTGAATCGCGCTTAAGTAAGTGGTTTTCATTGATAACAAGTCGTGTTGTTCGCGTGTCTGGGCCAATGTTAAAATGTAAAGCAGAAGAATTATCCCAGAAAATTGGTAACAATCAATTTTTTGCTACTGATGGTTGGTTAAGCAGGTGAAGAATAGACACGAGATAAAATTCAAACATGTGCATGGTGAAAAAGCAAGTGCTGATGAATCTGCCTCTAATGGTTGGAAAGTTGACAGGCTAAAAATAGTTTTGAACGACTTTTCCCCAGATAACATATTTAATGCAAATGAAACTGGACTGTATTATCGAGCGACACCCGACGGTTCTTTATGTTTCAAAAATGACGTTCTATCTGGTTCAAAAAAAGCAATGGACAGGATTACAGTCTTATGTTTCAATATGACCGGGAGTGTCAAAAGAAAGCTGCTAGTAGTGGGGAAAAGCTTAAAACCCCGATATTTTAAAAATATGTCTATAAATAAAATGCCAGTGCATTACCATGCAAATAAAAATGTATGGATGACTTCAACCATATTTTCAAACTGGCTATATGAATGGGATAAGGAATTGCAAGTAAAAGTCTAGGTCCATACTTCTTATTGATAACTGGTGCTGCACATCCAAAAAACGTTCAACTCATAAACATCACTTTAGAATTTTTGCCCCCAAATACGACATCCTTAATCCAACCCTTAGATATGGGTATTATCAAAAATCTCAAGGTGAGATATAGAATGAAACTAGTTCATTTTATTCTAGAAAAGATTGAGGAAAACCTGTTTGATCAATCTGCAACTGCTAATCAAATAAGTGGCAAAATAAACATATTACAAGCGATACAGTTTGTATCCGAGAGTTGGGAAGAAGTTAGCTGTTCAACTATTATGAATTGTTTCGCTCATTGTGGATTTTCTAATTTTATTGGTCCACAACCTGGGTTGATTGAGTTGGATGAACAATTTTTATTTGTTCAAAATCATAACGAATTTGAAAACATTGATGAAAATGCTCCCTGTTTTGATGATAATGAAGAAATTTGTGATATTGTAGTACAAAATGTTCTTAAAAAAAGAAAGTTAGATGATGATGAAGAAGAAGAGGATACCGAACCACCAGTTATAGCTAGAGAGGCTAAAAATTGCATTGATTTGTTGCAGAAGTTCTTCATGCAAGAGTGTAATGAAAATAGTCAGTCTGATAAGCTTGAAACGTGTGCCCATTTTGTTAACCAGATCTACACTAAACAGCTTAGACAATGAACAATTACAACATTTTGTATACCTTCCACACCCAAATATTAATTTTATTTATTGTATATTATTTTAATTTAATTTATATAGTAATTATTTCACTTTTTTTCAATTATATGATAATAAAAATAAAAACTTTTTTGTATTATAATTTTTTTTTTTTACTAATTTCAGTTTTTATGGGCAACCGCTTAATGTGGGCAAACAGAGCTGGTCCCAACGTGCCCACATTAAGCGGAATCCACTGTATTTAAACTGATGAAGCAAAACCATTCTTTGAAACAGACGAATAACAAATACAAGCATTTTTGTATTACAGTTTTTGTAACACAGAGACTGATTGTACAAGTTTTATCTGTTAAATGCTATTATAAAGGCGCTGATTAAATACTTACAAATTATATTACATACATTTTAAATAGTACAATGACTTAATTGTCATAAATATTATATTTCCTTTGATTAATGTGATGAAGCAAAACCATTCTTTGAAACAGATGAATAACAAATACAATTATTTTTCAGTTGCAGTTCTTGTAACTGAATGAATGATTGTAGGAGTTTTATCTGTGAAATGATAATTCTAAGGCTCTGATTAAATAATAATATTAAATTATTCACTTTGAACTATTTATAGTTCAATTATAGCCTACACTATTATTAAATTTATATTTTTCATACTTTTAGGTTGTAAGAGGACATTTTAGAGGTCAACAAGTTGGCAAAATTGTCCAAGTATACAGAAAGAAATACGTCATCTACATTGAAAGGATCCAGCGTGAGAAAGCTAATGGTGCAACTGTTTATGTTGGAATCCATCCCTCTAAGGTATTATTTAAAACTTGTTATTTGTATTATTTTGTCTATATTATAATCCTTGTAAATTATATTTTTGTTATGCTCTTTAGTGTGTCATTGTAAAACTGAAGTTGGACAAAGACCGGAAGAAGATCCTTGACAGGAGAGGCAAAGGTAGAGCGGAAGCATTGGCTCTCAAAGGAAAAGGAAAATACACCGAAGAATCTGCAGCAGCAGCTGCGATGGAAACATCATCGTAATAGTTATGACTTTTTCAATAAAAAACATAAAATAAATATTGTTTTTATATTAATTATCCTAATTTAAATCCAATTTGAAGTACTTTCCTTGATAATTGTTTTAAACATTAATGTATCTAATAATAATGTGTTGATTCTCTTTCAGTCTTAAAATGTGATAAATCGCCCTTACAAACATATTGTTTTGTGATATAAATAATAAGATAACCTATTTTATACAACAATTATATTCTTAGTAGTAAACAATAATACCAATTATATTATCAGGCTAATTATACTAATTAATTTTCATAAAAAATATGAAAAAAATCAATATTTAGTTATTGACATAGGTAAAAAAATAAAATGTTTTGTTTTTTTTTTAAACACGGGTTATAAACCATTCTGGGATTCTATATTTTGTCAAACTAAGTTAAATCATGGCTTATGGTTTAAATAAAATATTTAAACTGTATTTATCATAACCTTTGCTAAATTTTAGAATGCTTGAATAATAATGATATACTTAAACAAGGGTTAAAGAATATTTAAATAATACTAAGATAACTCATTGTGACTTATTAACTATAGATCCTAACTTTTGTTTTATTAACAAAACATTCAACAGTGTGTAAAAATATTTGAAGTCGACTAATAAAATTAAATAAAGTTAAACGAGTTATAGAAAGATAGTAAATGTAAATACTATTAAATATATTAAAAAAAAAAGTTTTACATCTCTAGAAGTTAATAAATTGTATTAGCATGCACCAGGGTTGCGCCTATTTATATAATATATTTAATTAAATTGATATTCTTTAAAATATATAAAACTACTAGCTATTATTGATTTTTGAATAAATAACTAGTACTGTAGGACAGTACGAACATTGCATTGTGTTTAATAAATAATAAACATTGAGGCGAAAAGTTTCTAGTCCTTATAAATAATATGAATTATACTTTTTTAAATTGCAACAAAATAACTAATCTTACAGACTATCTTCGTTCAGAATCATTTTTTGTATACAATAATTTTATACAACTTAATTCAAATATAACACATTCATTACAGTAATCCACTTGACACCCATTGTACAGCAAATGGGTACCCACTTTTTAATAATTATCAATTTGGTGTATCTTAAATATTGGTGTGACATTGGGCCATGAAAATGAAGTTTAAGCTTTCTAGTTTTTTTCAAACACTTGCATAAGGTTAAGATAAATATTTATTGCACAAGGCTAGAAAGGCTAACATAAATAATAGTTAACCTACAACCTTAGTAGTAACTAAAACATTAGTTAACCTTCATACTTTTGTACATAGGTAGTAATCACTAGTTGTGCTAATTACCCATATTAGATGTTTAAATAAAATTTTTAATTTATAAAAACTATTCAATAACATTACTTAATGTATATTTTTACTTTTTAATCATTTTAGATCCAAATACTCATTTTTAGTAATTATTACATATTATGTAAGATATTACTCAGTTTGCATGTAACTGACAACAAATTCAATATAAATAATTTCATAAAGTACCCTCAAACCTTAGAGCATGCCTCTCAAGTGCTTCTATTGGTTTTTTTTTTGTATATGTAGATGTAGGTATATTTAATACGTTGTTATATCTGACAATAATCAATTTATTCTTTTTAATACTTAAATTATGAGTGGAAATTTAAATTGATTTATACCGTGGATTTATAAAACAATATTATGTAAGTTTCCCAAAACATTTTTAATCTGTGTAATATGGTTCAAAACATTAAAAATATAGATAATGTAAAAATTCTTTTGTAAAGAAAACATTTTTAGATGTATATTATAATTGATCAAATATATAATATAATATAATCAATTTAAAATTAATATATTGTTCAAGAGTTTTGTGAAGGTGATGAAGATAAAAGGTTAGAACTCTGCGAGACCATTTTATAAACAATAATGGAGACGCAGATTAAATAAAACAAATTGTGTTTAGGTTTAATGACGAATTAAATAAAAAATTTTAAGTTAAAATAAAGAATCTCGTTTTTTTAGAATTCCATCATCACTAATTAAAAAAACCGGGGACATAGATACACCGACTCTGTATGTATATTTAAGCGTATATTCATGTGTGTACATATTATATACTCCAATAACATAGTAACAATATAGTTTAATAATAATATATTATAATCGATAATAATAGTTTACAACACTTGCGTCTGGCAATACTTAAATTCACTAGCTACAATATTATTTATCATTATTATTCAGTCATGCAAACATTCAGGACTCAATGTCTTCCAATGACATACGTACAAGCTTGAAGCTAGACAATATTATTGAACTTGCAAAATACTGATGTATAATATCACGCCATGGGCCCAATATATCCAATATATATTTTAATACACACGGTATTTCAATACTTAATAATTTAAACTTAGAGAACGTATTATTATATTGTTTATGCCAGAGGTTTAAAATACTTCAATTATTCAATTGAGTAATGAATGATATATTTAGCTATATTTATTATATTATTAATAGCAACCATAAATGTTTGAACCAATTATAGTAAAAATTAAATATTTGCGCATCCATATGCGCAAATGTATTAATGAGGTAAATACGGTTAGATTTTTAAATTTATACATGTTAGTTAGCTTTTATGAATGTTTTATAACTTTGTAATATAATTTCAAAACTTTAAAAAGTTATAAATGTACCTGCATATGAGTTTTGTAGCCCGAGTTTTCTTTTAAATTTAATAATTATAGTAAATCAATAATAAAATTAAAAACGACCACGTGGGCTAATTAAAAGTACTCATAATATATTATTTTGTTACTATTTTAATGCCGTCACGGTGTATACAACATTTTAATGCCATCACACAAAATTATGAATATATAACAATAATACAAATAACATCATAAATTTGTACATTCCTAAAATGATTAAATGATACATGATAAAAAAAAAGTGCTATAACATTGCTTATAATTCTGTCCTTTACAATTGTTCGAAATTTATTTTCGTACATTCAATATGAACCAAGATATTTACACAAAGATTATTTGATAATAGTAAAAACAATCATATTTATTTAAAAGTTTACACACTTTAAGCTTTATAGCGCAATATATATATAATCTTACATTGTAATATCATTTTTTTTTTTTATTTTAACTGCCCATGACATGTTTATTTAAACGACCAAAGGTCTTTAAATACATTACATTGTGGGTGAGTACAATGTGATAATTTATAAATAATATATATAATAATAAATTAAATATATATTATACATGAACATGGTAATATCATAATACCTTTTTTGTAGATAATTATCTCTTCTATAATTTTTGCTCGAAACTTTTTATTATACGACAAATAAATAACGAAATATTTACAAAAAAATAGTATTCGTAACCTTTAACCTAGAATAACCTTTTACGCGTATATGACATAAACGGAAACTTTTCACACATTTGTACCTAACAGCGTAGCAGTGGCATCGAACCCACTCAGAAGCGGTCGACCTCCTATTGGTAGGAGTGTGTTGGTGGTTGATCAGGATAGTCTGCAGATAATATTTCATATTGTTTAATTTAGCAAGTAATGTATTGTTGGATTCACTCATGATGATTTCGTGTTGATATTCCAATCAAAGCAGATAAAATTGTCAAATGGTTTTTTTATCATCGTAACCGGCACTGTGTCATGAAATTAAAAAAAAAGTTATTGAAAATGGGATCCACGAATTTTGAGCTCGGGGACGCAAAATATCTAAATACGGTCTTGGGTCCACGTAAAAATCAGCATAAGAATTATCGAGATCCGTATTCCGTACTACTATTGTTCGGTTTGATACGTACGGTTTTTTACAACCCGCATATTTAGCTTACATTATTTACAAGCTTATTGCATTGGGAAATTTGTATGTTTTAATTTTATATAAAATGTAACGAAGTAACTAGTTTTTTGGAATCGTTGTTATTGTAACAGTACCGAATGTAACGAAAATTAGTAATTACCATCAATACAAAAAACGACGGTCGCCCGACAGGGTCACTGGATAGTGGATTGTTTCCACAGATATTTAAATTGTTGTTTTATATATCTGTGATTGTTTCCATTTTTATAATTTCGTAACAAAGCGGGATATACGTTGCCAACATTCTATCAGATTACGGATACAGTTTCAACTTTAAGTGTTATGTACTTCATACCTTAGGGATAAAGTGGCTCAACCAATCAGCTGCATATCAAGTGTCGCTTTTATCACAGATTAAATACAATTAAATGCAATTAAATATTAAAAATTGTATTTAATATTGTTTTGTGACTGTGTGACAATAATATTCAACATTTCTCTGTTTATACCACAGCTTATAAATTATTATATGATATAATCTGTATTTGTATTGTATGTTCGTTGTCTAAAATACTGTCCCCCCAATTACGGGATATATAAAGTTGTTTTATATATGTGGTCCCAATTCGTACGGTATTGTAAAATACTTAATTGTTAATTACAATTTACAAATCTTTATTAATAATATTCTGTTTGTATCGTATTTTAAAATACTGTTCCGATTCATATGATATTGTGTAATATAATTCTGTAGTATACTAATCCTTTAGATACGGTTTTCGAGGAAGTAATTTCCTGATAAAAATATTTAATAGTATTATTGTCTCAAAAATATTACATTCCGTAAAAAATATTTCCATTAAATTAAGGTCTTATTGAATAATGTTTATGGAAAATAGTATTATAATTATCCTGAATACTGAATTCCCGTTTTTTACGGCCTTGCGCCAACTCTAATTTATGATGTGAATATTGAATATATTGAATAATTTCTTTTGCAACATATTTGTGAGACGTACTTATTTAAAAAATACGTGTTTTTGTTAATTGAAAATCAATGTTTTCTTTTTATTTGTATGTATAATATTATATTATATTATATTGTTCAATGATGTTCTACGATACCATTTTAGTTTTTTGATTCAAAATTGTCATAGTGGCATACATATTTTATCTTTTCGCCCGTTACAGAAATCGTTGATAAGGGAATTATGGAAATCAGCTGGTAAACAAATAACAGGTATATAAAAAATACACATATATATATAAAATAAAAAATAGGTACAACTACAACATATTTTCGAGATGCCTTCGGGACGTGAATGTTGATGACGACGATGTGAGGCGTGTGCGTGTGAATGCGTCGTTTATGCGTCTGTTGTCGTGCTTCGCCGTCGGTCGATAGACTTATAGTTATAAGGCAGAGTTAATAACCGTAATTACACATTAACATTAATAATAATAATAATAACGATTAAACGATAAACGTATGTAGCAAGTACGACGAAGGTTTGTCAATAATACCAATCAACCCGATAACCGATTTTCCAAAAGGAGTTCGTCGTCGCCATATCGATTAATTTTTTTGTCCGTCCGTCCGTCGCGTGGGCATCTCGATCACCTGGATACCGCGGCTCGCGGGAAACCGACGAGTTTTTTGCGTGAGCGAGAGGACGGACTCGCCGTCGCCGCTGCCGTGTACAGTCTTTGCTGCCGTCGCCGACCGACCGTTTGCCGCCTACTCGCGACGACTACGGCCACGACCACGACCACGGCCACGGCAGTCGTACGACGACTACACCGTCATCGCCGTCCGAATGGTGGCCAGCCGCCGTCCAAATGCAGTTGACGTCCAACTCGGCGGCCGCCGTCAGCTATGCGATTCCGTGACGGGCAACGTGACATTTTGATTCAGGTGAGAAAAATGTTTTTATCCGCCGCCGCCTCGCCCCGCTCAAACATTCGTCGTTTGCCTGTCTTGTGCGATGCTATTTTTCGAGCTGTCGTCCACTGAGCCAACTTGCGAAGCGTAGGTGTAAATTCTTCCGACGCCAAGTACCCATCTGTTTTCCGTAAGACATTCACAAGAACAATCTCAAATAATATTCACTACATTTACACGATCCCAGTGTTCATCTTTTGAAATTAAACTATTTATAAAGGCGTGGATAAATTTCCAATTACCTAGGTTCAAACGGAATTTTCGTTATCTAAAATTTAAATTGAACAGCAACAAAAAGTCGTAATATTTTCTAGTAATGTTAATTTTCTTTATTACAAAAGTAGTTATGTCATGGTTATTATCTTAATTAGGCTAGTTTTCAAAATACATTTAACCCTCTTCTTTCTCTATTGATATTATGGTAGTTGCGCCTACAAATAGTTTTTACCTATACATTTTCGTAGACAAATTTCATATACTTAATTTATAATGATATTTCTTTTTGGTATTAATTTTAGGTACTTATCTCTTAGATAGGATCCTATAAAGTGAATTATTATAATATATACATAATTACTTATTAAAATATGTAGGTACTTGATTATTATTTTTAAATAACTATTCCAGAGGGGGTTTTATTAATTCTGCTGTTTTGATATCAATTTTGCCGTATATTTGTTTATATAGATTCTGCTAACTGAGACTAGTATGTTATAAATACAATATTCAACATCTGATTCACTCATATCAACTTTCATTATTATCTTTAAAGCAAGCTTTAAAACTTGACACTCTACAAGTTAAAAGAATAAAACAGGATATCTATTTTATGTATAAATTATTGAATGATTATATTTACTGTCTAAATCTGTCATCGAAATTAACATTTCTAGTTCCTAGTAATACAACCAGACAGGCTGACACTTTTTATATGCCATTCCAGCGCACATTTTATGGTAAAAACCTATGTAAAAATACTCTTTTAATTAGAACCACACAACTTGTAAATCATTTTAATATTGATATTTTTGTTTTAACTCTGTTGTTTCTTTTAATGTATATCTTAGTAATTTAATCACATCTATAAAATCTATATCGTACCTCATACAACATCATAATTACTATACATAGTTATCTTATGTTTTTTACATACTTATCATAATAAATAAATATATATTTTCAAATTCTTGGATTTTTTTGTCTTGTGGTGATACAAATTTCTGTTTTTCAAATGAGAACCCCCATTTTTTACCGTAAATTATTTAGTGGATAATTTTTTTGACAATTTTGATGTACCTAATTCAAAATTCAACTAATAATATCTCAGTTATTAATATATTTTTATAAAGAATAATAGTTTTTAAAAATGATTTTACAAAAATATAAAATAGATTGTATCTAGTATTTATTACACTTGGACCACATTTACAGAATATTAATGTTGATAGACTAATATTAATCATTAAAATTTTCAAACTACTATAGCCCTCATATCTTCCAAATCACTCCAAACCCATTATCATTGACCTATAACCCTTACACTTGGACACACAAAGTTAAATAATTCAAAAACCACTTGTTGAAATTTTGATTCTGATATGACAACATTTTCAGAAAAATTTGCCACTAAATAATTTACTCATATTGTACTTATATTGTTGTATACTCATATTTTGTGTGATATTCGAAGAAATAGGATGTTAAAACTGGTGGTTGAGTGTTTTTAAATGAACTATATGACTATACTTGTGATGCATATTATGATTCATGGACTAAATGATAAAAAAAACCATTTGACAACTTAATTGGTTTTGATTGGAATGTCAACACGAAATCATTATGAGTGAATCCAACAATACATTACTCATATATAATTAAACAATATGAAATATCATCTGCAGACTGTCCTGATGAACCACCAATACACTCACCCACCTACCAATCAGAGAGTAACCGTCTCTCCTAAGGAGTAGGATCGATGTCATTGCTACGCTGTTATGTTATAAACAATGCGTAAAAAGTTCCCATCGATATTATATATGCGTAAAAGGTTACAAATACTACAATTTGATTACCTAGTATTATTATTTAGATAGACATTAAAGCATTTAAATTGATTAAATATTCTATTTTAAAATGTAAACTAAATTAATTTTTCTTTTTAGGGTGTTATGCGTTTGAGCATAAAACAATGGGGGCCAACATGGGTAAGAGTTCAGCGTCTTTGCTGGATGCACTTCCTACACCACAAAGTCATTTGCATGTAGTCATGTTGGGCCTAGACAGTGCTGGTAAGACTACAGCTCTCTACAGACTTAAATTCAATCAGTACCTGAATACAGTTCCTACAATTGGATTTAACTGTGAAAAAGTAAAAGGAACTGTCGGAAGGGCCAGAGGTCAAACATTTCTTGTTTGGGACGTTGGTGGACAAGAAAAACTTCGACCATTGTGGAAAAGTTATACTAGGTAATTATTGATTTTAATTTGATTTGAAGTTGATTAGTTTTAGTTCTCTTTATTTACCTACAGCAAATTATTTTCAGGTGTACTGATGGTATATTATTCGTTGTGGACAGTGTAGATGTAGAACGGATGGAAGAAGCAAAAATGGAACTAGCTCGCACAGCGAGAGCTCCAGAAAACACAGGTGTTCCAATCTTAGTATTAGCAAATAAACAAGATTTGCCAGCAGCACGAGATTCAGCAGAATTAGAAAGACTTTTAGGTCTAAATGAACTTAATCATTTGTGGCATATTCAAGCTGCTTGTGCTATAACTGGGGATGGTCTTCAAGAAGGTTTGGATGCGCTTTATGATATGATATTAAAACGCAGAAAATTAGCTAAACAAGTGAAAAAGAAATCTCGATAAATTAATTAGTGCAACTAAAATTGTATATAAAAGTACAGCGCTATTGGGATAATGAATACATAAATATATCCTGTTTGCACCGTAATATGAAACTTCCATGACACGTTTAATAATAGACAACCTATAATGAATTTTTGTTTTGATATTGACGATATTAAATGCTATTATTTATACCAAGTATTTAATCATTTAAACTATTTGTTTTTTTTTTTAAGGAAATGATAAATATACTTTATATAAATTGTATTTAAAAATATTGTAAATGGCTAGTAATAATAATCTAATATTATGTTATTTCGTTGATTCCCAGTAACCACTTACATTTGTAGAACAGTATTTAATATATAACATTTATTTGTGTGCTTAACTGTGTTAATGCAATTTTAAAAGATCATTTAAAATCGTATATTACTTTTTTATAATATTCCCACCGATTGTAAGTATGATTTTTATGTTATACAAATGGCAGCTATTTGGTAGCTTTATTGAATTGGAAACTAAAAGATTAAATGTTTGACATTTATTATTTTCACTTTAAAGTGCAACTAGTTTGTTATTATTAAATGTATTTGTTGTCACTCCATGGTGCTTATTGTTTTTGAAATTATATTGTATTATTATTTTTTTAGTGCAATATTTCACTTGTTTCACATTACTACTACACTAAAAAAATATATTCAATGGAAGGTCTAACAGTTTATGTTTTTGACTACATCCTTTTTCAATTTAAATGTTAAATATTTATTACAATATTTATCAAATACATATATGGAATTGAGTTTCAATACCTATGATAACGTACATGATGAATTATTGTTTAGTTTAATAATTCTGATAAATTGGTGTTATGCCCAGTTTCAAGTTGTGCACACATCTATTTTATTTATAAACATTAGAACAATATTTTTTTTTTTATTATTATTCAACACTAGCCAATTATTGTCTGTTTTTTTCAATGGGTCTTCTACACCCTATCAGGTTACCATGATATTATGATTATCTTTATTATATTTTATATGTGTTACTTATATTTTCTTTTATCCCATGCTCCTCTTAAATGAGAAAAAAATTGTTCTAATGTTTATTATGTCCAGTTTAACATTATGTTTACATATACTAAGTATAATGTGTGCATTTAATGAGAAAATAATTATTCATTATTGTATAGTTTGAGTGAATTTGGTAGCTAATTAAATATGTTAGTTTACAATTAACTTGATGTTGACATTTTTATTTGGAAATGGGTCAAATATATTAATCCACTAAACTTTGAATCTTTCTGAATATATTATATTTGTATATTTTATTTTATATTTATTATTGTTTTAGCATAAGTTTTAATGTAACATTTTTTTATGCTTTGTTATGTTTTTTACACCCATTTACAATTTTTTAGCAAACTACTTAAAACAAGTTAAATTATTTTCATTTATAACTGTATTATCTAATGAATAAGATGAATTATCACATTTTTTAATGCTCTTATATTTTCCTTGTTAATCTATTCTGTTGTAATGACTATATTTTCAATCCTTTTTAGTTTTTGTTTATGTGTAAATTTATTTATGTAACTTAACAACGAGACTGTTTGCGTGTTTTGTTATGTCGATTAACTTTTTATGTTCACATAAATTAAATGATTAAGTGAATAAATCTAATAATTGTCATTAATTAGCAATTGTAAGTATTTATCATTAACAATAAGAAACAATCATTTTTAAGGTTTTTTTATTTTTTATTTATATGTATTATGTTATAAATTTTAGAAAATTGTTTAGCATAAATTATGTCTTGGCCTATAATATAAATTGAATCGGTCATATTATACATTATTAAATGTGAATTTATTTTTTTTTTACATCTTCAAAAAATAATTTTAGTTTTGTTTAAAGTTAATAATAGTATTGTAACCTATTATTTTGTTTGTCTATTAAAATTTGATTTTACGTTTTTTTTAAATCTATTGTTTTGATTAGAGAATAATAAATCACAAATTTAAATAAAAACTTAACAAGTGTTCCTTATGATATTCTTCAAACTGGAAATTGGTGTTCCTGAGAGTGACGCAACTTTTTATGAATAGCTAGAAACTTCAAAGTAGAAAGCTTGATAAATTTAATATCAGATACTACTGTATAATTGAGTATTATCTTACATCTGCACTAATGTCGGATAGGTAAGTTATCGGCCCACTGAATTTTAGGATTTCTAACATTTGACTACAGCTACAGCTACTATATGGTTTAATAATTAGATTCAATTACATTTTCTACTAATTTCTCATTACATAAAAACAAAATTATGGCCAAACATTCATGACCGGCTCGCTGAGTTTTTCTCGGTAGCTCGCCAACCCAATCCATATCTTCAGTTCTTAAAGATTCAATGTTTGTTGGATAATACATTTCCGTTCGTACATATAAATGATTAGATATCAACCTTTAGATTAAAATTCAATATTGATGAAAACGTAACAAATTTAAATAGAAGCTATACCTTATATTGATTTAGACATGGGAGTTTTAACTATGGGTCTTTCTTTTTTGGTAATTTAACATTTTTTTTTTTTTGTGACCAAAAATAAAATTATGGCAACTTTGAAAATTGCCAATGCAAACTGTGATAAGTTGGCCAGTATATTTCTATATAAATTGAAATGTAGGCGTAAGTTGACCTCCATAAAGATTTTTAAAAATTATTGAAGGATACCTGATCTTTTTCCAGTGCTTGAATTATGCAGCTTTTTATTTATTAAAAATATTAAACCCTTATAAAAAAGCAACAGTTTAATGCTTGTCTTAAGAAAATAAAATAAATTGACAAATGTTTCTGTTACTAACAAAGGTTTATCTTTAAAAAAAAAAACAAATAGGTACCTAACTAAATTAAACTTTAACAGCCGACTAAACCAAAGTCTTGAAAAAAATTGGCAATTGTCTTTATATTGACTATTTAGTTTCTATAGGTATCATAAATTAAAATTTAAACCATTTTAAATATGTTTGTTTAGGTTCAATATTATGTTGTTAATTAGATTTCACTAGGCATATGTTAGTAGTTGACAATAATATTTTAGAACAATTTTTTAATTGTAAACCTTTAAAAAGTGGTAATAAATAAGTTGAACTTCTTTTAGAAAATTAAGAAAAACTGTTCATAACTTAGTGCAAAGATTAAAATTTTAAATAAATCAGCTTCAATGGCCAATTTTAGCATGTTTTATAATAGTATGTAATTCGACATAATATATTGATTACTATCGAATGTTTAGGTTTTAATGCTTATTGATCACGACAGACAGTAGTAACTTATAACTATAATACTGTCAGACAAATTACAAATATATTCATACACATGGCTGAATATATTATATAACACACAATTGTTAAAATTTTAGATCATGTACTATGAATGTAGCCATACATATATATATAGCCGTATATATCCGTGTATTGGATTTGATGCCAAAATGACTAAAAAAACCAGAGCCTTGGTCATTACTGCGCACGCAGTACATGATCTAAGGTTAAAATGTTAATTATCTGTTATCAACCTATGATTAGAACATGTTATTGTCTATATAGAATATAGCCTAGACCAGGCATGGTATGCAAAAAATTAAAATATTTATAATTTTTTTTTTTTTTTAATTATAAACAACAAAATATATAGTTCATAATGTAATGGCACACTCAAAAAAAAAAAAAAAAATTAAATTAAAAAACTTAAATTTTGGCACATAACATCAAAAAAATTTACCACCCTGGCCTAAATCATACTTTCTTAAAGTTCAGAAGAACTCAACAAGTCAATCAACGGTCTTGTGTTTATAAATTATATTTATATAGGTAGATACCTTGGCACTTAATAATCTTTCTTGTAAAATGGAAATAACATTTATTGAAGTTATTTCTACATACAAAAACATAACCAAGAGGACGGATTCTAATCAAATGTCAACACATACAAAAAAAAAACCATAACTTAGTATTAATTTTACTTTTAAGATATTCAATTTTTGAAGTTTTATAAAATATAGCTATAACATTAAGGTAATTAAAACCTACATTAAAATTTTTTGTTGACCATAATTTGATAAAAAAATATTCAAATTGTAAAAATTAAATTGAGGAACATAGTTTGTATAATGTTTAATACTGAGGTACATTTAATTGTATCACAATAATAATTATTACCTATTTATACAAAATATATGTACATAATTTTTTTTAAATAGTTATACTAGAAAATCATTTGGTTTGACTACTATTAACAATTATCAATACATTTTTGTATTTAATTAACCTATTTCACAAGATTATAAATTAAAAACAATAGATAGTTCAGATTGTTTCTCATTTATAATTGAAAATGAAATACTGTTGTACAAATAAATTAATGTACAATATAGCAAATAGTCATGTAGGTTCACATTTTGATACTTAAAAATTATAAGCTAGGTATATAATAAGTCTATTAATAATAGTTTCATCATTGAATAATGAAACAATGTTTCAGTTATAAGAAAAAAAACGAATAACCGTAAGTAAAAATAGGTTTAAAAAAATACAAAAAATAATTTATAATACATTATTTACAAACAAAAAAAGTTTGACAAATAATTGTAACATGACCAAGACAAAAAAAAAAACTAAAAAAACATCATCATTATGTACTTATTTTTGTTTAGCATTTTTATATTTTATTTATGAAAAAGTACACAAAAATTAATAAAACGTGAATATAATACGAAAAGAATATCAAACTTAATTCTAATACACAACTTAATGAACAGACATTATATTCAGAGGACCAGATTAAATTATTATACTAAAACCCTTGTAATTTTTTAGACTGATATTTTTAAAGAAACAAGTCTTGAAATTATAATACTAAAGTTGTGGTAACACAAGAAGAAAATCTCCAGTTTTTGGAATACACATATTTTTGTATATATAAATATATATACACAAAAAAAAAATTGACTATTAAAATATAATTTTTGTTTGTTAAGCAATTAGCACTTAACACACACATGGAAATAGTAAGTCTATCACCATAAAATTGTTGATCTACTATAGTAGATTAATATTCACAAAGCCAGAATGAACTAAGTAGAAGCCAAAAATAAAGTGACTTTATACAAAATTATTCAACAACAAAATATAAATATTCAACATATTAAGGAAACTCAAAAGTTACAGATGTCAAAAATGCTATTTTGGTAGAGGTTTAAATTGAAGTTACTTTTACAGTCATTAACTTCAAAGTACCTACCTCATAGTAAGATACTAAAATGATGTACAAAAAATTATAAATATTTATTTACATCATTATTAGACCATAATATTTGACTTTTAATTAGGCTTATAATTTTGTTATAAATTATAACATACTATTGAATAATATATCATATATTTTTTTGTTATGTTTTTTTGGTAGTAAGTATTTAATAACATACAGAAATGTGGGGAAAATTGAATAATAATGACACAGTCTTAACGTGTCCGCCAGGATTATTCGTCAAACATTATACTTGCGTCTTCATTTCAGTAAGGCGCATGTCGAGGATATGTTGTTTCTCGATATTTTCCACCTCCATAGGCTTGTGCTGGATAACCACCACTGCCACCACCACCTCCGCCACTGCCACCACCACCTCCACCGCCATAGCCAATTGCAGAGTAGTCATATCCACCATATGCACCATACGCATCATAAGCATTAGCTGCGTAACCATAATCAGCAGCAGTACCATAGGGAGAAGCAGTTGTTGGTGCCATGTAACCAGGATATGCTGGTCTCAATCCAAAAGTAGCAGGAGCTCTAGTACCACCTACTGGACCAGTCCTAGTTCCAGGAGCTGTCATCGTTTCAGGATTGAATTTGACTTTTTTTACGTCTACTTCTTTGCCATTTATAACTTGTTTAGGATTTTTTAAAACTTGATTAACGACTTCGGAATCCTCGAACGTTATGAAACAAAAACCCTTCTTTTGGTTTTTCATTTTATCAAAAGGTTGTTGATACTCGGATATTTGACCAAATTGAAGAAAATAATTCCGTACATCTTGTTCAGTCATTTCAGTAGTTAAACCTCCAACAAAAATTTTACAACGCAATGGATTGACTTTCTTCGTTACCTGTAATAATAACATAAAATAAAATAAGATCCTAAATATAAAAAGTTATGTATAAAAAATAATAATTTTTTTCTGTTTTAAGGCAATAAAATTAGATTAAAAAATATATAAAGTATAATGTATGAGATGGCATGTTTATGTAACCTAAAAAAAAAAAATATTACAATACCTAGATTTTACATAAACATTAACCAAATTGAATTATTTAATAATGCATATAGAAATACGATTAAATCTGAATTGCAGTAGGCTAAATAACTGTTTTAACTTGACACACTGTATATCATTAATAGCTAACATACACAAATGAACAAAAACAACTCACCCTCTTGGGATCAACTTTTTTATTCGCAATAAAGTGATCACCAGCGGCCAACAAATCGTCCACGGTCTTGGCGCTAACGAACTGCACAAACGCAAATCCTCTGGACTGTCCGGAAAACGGATCTGTCTTAATGTTGATGTTTTCAATTTCACCATATTGCGTAAAGTACTCGCGCAATTCTTTCTCGCTGATGGTCCTGCCTAGGCCGCCGACAAATAGTTTTTTGTCGTCATCTCGGCCAGGCCCATTGGACCGGCCGTTGGCGTTCGGTTGTTGCGCCATGTCCTCCTGCAGCACACAAAAATATGACGATTCGGGTGCAAGGTTCGGCCACAAACGACGGAAAATGGAATGCGTTTGCGGATGCGGCCTTATATATTGTATAGTCGTGGTGGCTAACCACCGGTCGCCGACCGTTTGCCAATTCAACACGGGACAGAAATATAACAATTTAATATGCTCACCAGCTCACCAAGATATCGGCGGTAGCCGCGGGCTGCGTGTAAAAAGTCTGTACTTCGACGGCGGTCGCTGTTGTAGCTATCGTCGACCGAAAACAGAAACGCCAAACGCGACAAGACTGTTGGCGGATGTGCGTGTGTTTAGAGTTTTCTTTTTTTTTTGTAGCGACGGGTAAATATCGTAATAATTTTATTATTATTTATTATACGCCAAACGCGCACACGACCGACACACATCGACGCCAAAAGATGCGGAATTGCGGACGGCAAACGCAATTTATCTCTCACTCTAACCGGGTTTGTTGTCGGTTGGTTGCCAACGGGAGAAAAAGAGAACAAGTAAATAAAACAAAATGGAGGGAATGAGCACAGTGCAGCCAAATGGTTAGACTGGCCCGTGCCACGTTTGGCGGCAAATCGGTGTCGCCTTAAAACAAAAAAAAAAAAAAATAAATAAAACAAAAATAACGAATGAATAAGCAATATATTTTTTTTTCCGCTTTACCGAATTAAAATGTTTAATATAATATAATACTGTATTATTATATCAATATGGAATAGGATAGTATTATACATATCATAATAACAGACGATTTGTGTTGACTGTCGCCACGACATTCGACCGATGGAATGTGTAATGACGGATGGATTAATACGAAAATTGTATATAATAATTATTATTCTGTGCGCTGTTCTTACACCGCAATGGGTGTATATTGCAAATGGTAATATATGACACGGCTGTGCATATATATAATGTTGTTATTGAATTCCACAGGTTTGAACAGACCCTCTTGTTCATTAACTGAAATGTTTTTTTTTTTTTTCAATCTGAATAATCATAAATTATTAAGAGTGGAAATTCCGATTGAGTTATTTTTCGTTTGATCACAATAAAATCGAGTCAACAGACAAATTTTAACCGGCCCGCTATAAATTTCAACGAATAATTAAAAATAATAAATATCCGTTATTACGAATAATCATACGTAATTTATATTCGATATTACATTTCAGCGCGTTAAAATCTCGTATTTTCTTTCTTTTTATAATTTAAAATGATTATGAGTTTTTAACGTACATTAGTTATAGCCGACGTACTGGTATCAATCGTTTTGTTTTATATTCTGCAGTAGTTCAATGACAATAAAAAATATTTACCTAGAGTCTACGCTTTATAAAGCTTACGGTTTCAATCAAAATTTCCGGATTGCTGTTTCATAGTCGTTAAGGGGGTTCGGTACCGCTCGTTTTTAAGGAGTTGGATATAGGCAATTCCCACAGTGCGCGCGTGCGTGCATTGCGTGTTTTTGAGTCTGTGGTAAACAATCATTTGTGTGAGTCATTGACAAACGTTATTTTTTTATTTTATTTTTGTCTAAAACAATCGATCTTTTGTCATTTGTACAGACTATTTTAGTGATGGGAAACAAATGTTGAAAACATTAACATTTATTTGAAAACGACTTTCTTACATTTCTAAATTAACTTTTTAGTTCAATATTACTAATATTTTAAAGTTCTTATAATTCAAACTTTGAATGGTTTAAGACGTTCAAGTGATCAATTTCTAAAAAGTGGAAAAGTCGTTTTCACTTCATAACGAATTCAGACATGTTTTATATTTTGTTCCAATTACTAGGACAGTTAGTACAGTTGTCAAAAGATAGGTCTATTTTGGTAGAAAACACAGGCATGTCGAATCTCTTTAATAGATGGTGTTATTTGTATTGGAATATGATGTTATTTGTATATAGGAAAAAGTTTGGGCCTAGATAATACAAAATTTTATTTTACCTAAAGTAAAATTTTATTATACTTTTTAAATTACCTAAACTATCTGTTGAAACTTGATCTTCAAATGCATTGTGAAATATGAGAATATACAATAATTGTGATCTTTATCGAGAGCAATAAATTTACTGTTGCCTTTCTTTTAACTTTTGTAACCTTTATTCTATCATTTTCATAGGAACTAATATAGTTTTCTATCTTTACGAAATTATTAAAAAATAAATAAAAACACTTGTAGATTGTTAAGAAAAAAATAGAAATAAGTATGATGGACTATCATTCAACTTCTACTCGTTCTTCTGAGGTGATGCGCACTACACTGTAATTGTTATTTTACAATATATAAGTAACAGGAACTTCAAAGGTTAGAGTGGCTGGAATCCAGACGACATTTTTTCATACCGAATAAGGTATGGAGATAATCACCTTAACAAAATTATGAGTTATAGCTAAACTATTGAATATTTTATGTGTTAGCTTATATTAAACATTTAAACAAATAAAAGTTAAGTATTTTTAAATTTTTATAACAAAAAAAAGCTAATAATATTATGTATATACATTTATCCAAAATATATGAGTGAGCTCTAAAAATATCTAGAGAAGCTCCTTTTACACAAGTTATCCCTATATGTTGTTACATACAGATTAATTTACTATGTTAGTAAATTAATCTAAAAATATAATAAATATAAGTATAAGTATTAATATACTGAACTACAGTAACGGTATTCAATTATACACAGGATTATTCACCGAAAAGTTCACTGCTCACTCCTTTTAATGTCGACGTATCTGAATTATAATTGAAACAAGTACCTAGTTTTTGAGTTATTTAACTTTGTGTACTAAGTATTATAGGTCTAATACTTGATCCAATATTTCAAATATTTGATATTTTTGTAAAACCATTTTTAAAGAATATTATCTTTAGTAAAAATATTTAAATAACCGAGAGACTACATGTTCAAATTTTGAATTAGGTAAAATTTTCAACAAAAATATTAATTAAATAATTTACAGTAAAATAGAAGGAAAAACAGAAGTTCGAATCGTCACAGAATTTTCCTTGAAAAATACAAAAAATGGTCTTTGATTATATTTAAAAATCTCAAAAATCAGAATTTTAACAAATTTATTATGAAAGGAAAAATGGGGGTGAATTACTCTGTAATCGAACCGTTTGGAAAAACGTAAATAATATTATATTACTATAGCGTGAACTTATAATAATCGATAATTGTTTATTAATTATACAATTACAGCATAAACTATAGAGTATTAAATAATTTTAAGCAACCAATATTAACATTTAAAACATTTAATGTTTAACAATAATTAGTCTGATAATTCTCTAGATAATTATTTCCATTTGCCGCTTCAATTAATGATACATGAAACACACGATTTGCATTCTACACATAAATGCCCCTAAATTGCCTATCTGATTGGCCGTCAAATTTTGTTAATTTGAATTTTTAAAAACTATTGAATATTATTATTTATTACCTAATATAGTATAGTTTAAATTTTGAAAGTTGCCATACTAGGAAAATGGAAATCACGCATAAAAATATAAGAATTTTGAAGTTTAAATAAGTAACTACTATTTCTACTCGTAGAATTAGCATGGCTTAGTAACTTACTATTTAAAATTAAATTATTGTATTATATTAAAACATAACTATTATTTTTAAATAAAAATAAATTGTACACATATTGGTAGATACCTAACTAGAATTTTTAACTATAATTTAATATTATATTTACAATGTTTGCATATGGTCCTATAATTTAAGAAAACGTTGCCCAATCTACACATAATTTTCATTATTAATACTTGAAAAAAATCTATGGAAAACTTCTATACTAGTGCCATTAAAAGAGTACTACAAAAGCGCTCTCTCAGTGGTACTAGTGTTGAGAAAAAAGTTCCCATTTTTTTTTTTATATTATATGTTTGGTGTTTTGACGTAAATTTTTTTTTTTCAAAACACTTCCCCACTTACAAAAGTCTAGATAAACAGCAAAGAAATATCTTTGCCACCGCAACGAATTATTACTCAATGTTCGTTGGAAAACTTTCAGTTAAACGTTACAGGTTATGGTAAAGATTTTCAAAACATTCATTTCAAACAAGTTGTCAATAAACTTAATAAGTGAAGATGCTATTTCTATTAAAAAAAGTGCTAAAGGTAATAATTGAAGAAACTAGTTAGAAGTTTAAATATAAATGTAAATTATCTAAAGTCCCATTTTGATATTTTTCCGAATCAATTACTTAATTACTAATAAGAAACTCGTTAAAAAAATATTTATTAGAAGAAATAAGAGTAAATAAATACAGCATTGTGAAATTGATAATGCAATTAACGAATAAAGAATAGATTGAAAATTACACTATAGTACATAAAAATATTTCAAAAATTTAAAATGGCGAAAATACCCAAGAAAAATTATTCCTAAAGATATAATGATGAACAATATTTGATGTTTTAAATATGCTTCAATAATCTAGTGACATCAGTTGTTCTTGAAAGTGTTTCTGTCTACAAAAATTAATTACCAGATAACGACGATCATTCTTGTTTGAAAATATTAAACAACATATTTAACTGCTCCAGTTTTTTAATTAATTAATAATAATTAGAAACTAGCAAACAAATATAAGATTAATAAATTGACTAAAACAAATTTTTAAATTATTATTTTAGATTGAAAAATCAGAAAACATAATATTATTGAAGTATTAATTAAAAATATTTTTTTTTTACTTTAAGAATTATATTTTTATAGTGAACTTTTGTTTAAATATATCCACTAACATCTCCACGCTTTTGTCGCGATTAAAGCAGAGACGTATTTAAAGTTTTATTGCTGCTCTTATCTGTCCTCCTTCACACCACTATAAAAATTAACCGTCGTAAATTATTTGGATATATTAATTTTACAATGACATTAAATGTAAAATACATTTTACACAGTAGATATTTTATACTTTATTTTACTCATTTTAAATTAATTAAAATACAAAACGAGTTATACGTAAGGTGTACAATAATTAATTTAAGTATACAAAAAAATAAAACCTAAATATTAATATCATTCAAAACATTTTGTAATCATGCTCATTTGGACTAGGAAACTTATCAGAGATAAGTCGAACATAAGAACTATGTAGCGGTATTTTATAACCGGCATGGCACTCTCACACGAATCATTGAAATTGCGTTCAGGCGACCAATGATTTTATCAAAATACGTTCAAACGACTCCCAAATAATTAAATATTAGTGTAATTTTTTCTCGTCTTATTTTCAGTTTATCTACGTTCTTACCTACAATCTAAATGATCAATCGTGGAACACTGGCACATATATGCATGAGGTGTGATGCATCACATATAGATTGTTAAAATGAAAATAAATTATAATTATTATAAATTCAATATGGGTACTGTAGCTTTAGAATACTAGAACGAATGAAAGAGCATCGTGGTATCATCTACATCAAAACTATTATTAAACTTCTTTGACTTTTATGAAAATTAAAACCTCATAAAAATATTTCTAATACTCAATAGCCACAATAGATAAACGTCGCTATAATTGTATATCATACTGTTTATTTAGTGTATGATTATATCATACTGTAATAGATAGATAGACCTGTGTAAATGGTCTGACATTCCGCAACATAGATATTACAAATATTCTGCTAGGTAATAAAAACGATAAGAAAAATTTATCTGTTTCATTACAAAATTCAAATAAATATTAAAAGGGGCATAATTAAATAATTAATTAGTGAGTATCGAGCGCACGTTGTACATTTACATAATTTTAAATAGAAAATTCTATTTTTTTTTCATTTGATTTTAATTTATAATACAAAATTATACACTATAATTTTTTGTAACACAATATTAAATTAAAATATTTCCAAAATTTATTTTACAAATTACAATAGGTACCTATTATACAATTATAGATTCATACTTATAATCTATTATACCTACCTATCTATTAAAACTTAAAAGGATGCAATAGGATTCCACTAATTTAACGAATTGTGTAGATTTTTATAACCATTTATAATGTAAGTATCTGGTAATTGGTGTACATACTTGATTTCATATCGTTTTTAATGCTACGTTACCATAACGAAAAACATGTAAATATTTATAATCACATATATACTGTTGGAACGATTAGTGCAATAATCATTCTACCATCATACAAAAAACAAAATTTTCGGAAAAAACACGATTTTAGTTTACACCAACACATTGTTGGAGTTATTGTATTTAATATTCTGACTTAGAGTTATGATTAGAGTTATATTTTAAATTCATCGTAATTACCGATTTTGTAGAGATCGAATTTCATAAGCTATAATTTAATATCAAATCATGGCATGTTTTTTCGTTGGACGGCAGTCAACATTATCAAATGTAAAAAGTTGATACTTTTAATTTTGTAAATAAAGTATGAAAACATAAGATAATTGTAAACTACGTCATATGTCAAAATGTTCCCAAGTGCTAACATTTACAGGTGAAATGTGTTTAGTCAGTGTTATATTGATATTATGGGTATTGACACCATTAAGTTCTTTTCAAGAAAAATGATCGAATCACGCATACAATTAATTATTTCTGCCATGAATTATACATAGGTACATATTATAATTATTAATTTATAATAACGAAAGCAAACGAATAGAACGGAAAATTGGAAACGGTGCATTTACATTTTTAAATCATGTGGAATCGCCTAATCGGGTGGTTGATGGTTATAACATTTGCAGATTCGTGTTTGTATATCCGGGATGGACAACTCAAAGTTACTGGAGGTCCAATTTTTAGAACTTAAAAAACTAGCAGGCCAGAGGCATAGAAGGCAAATAAAAAAAGGTCATTACAATTTAAAATTTAAGACACTACAAAATACGAAAATAATAAAACAAACGCTATCGACCAGCCTAACATGACGTATACGATTAAACTGATAAAATAAAATAAATACCTATTAGCTATGTTAGCGTTATACCTCTATATAAATATATATTTAAACATTTAATAAATAAGCTGCAGTTCAATACTAGAATAATTGATGTCTACGTTTTACGAAAAACCTAATAAAATAAATTACAGATAAACGCTAATATTTTATAAAGTAAATTTTAAAATGTAGCATGGGCCAGATAAAAAAGGTACGCGGGCCACCAGTTGCCTATCGTGGTATAAACAAATGGTGATTTAAATCTACACATTTTCACTCAAATCTGCAGAATTGTGCTCTACCGTATTAAAATAAATATATCATGCTAGTATGCTAATATGCTATATCTATAACTTACAAAGCTATATGCCTTTAACAATAATCGGTCCATTGTTAGGTAGCTAACCATTATTTACTGTAATTGTTTATGTTTTTGTAATGTATGCTTACAAATGTAACGCAGTTTTTTAATATTTTGTTTTATATTTAATATTTATTTGTATAAAAAAAAATATTCATAGTTTTTTACTTGTTTTTTTTATGGCTTTTACTACAGCGTTACACTAGTTCACTATAAAAATCGAAAAATAACGTAATTAAAATTACTATTTGCATATGCTCGATTTCCAATGTAATTGGATGTCTACTAAAATAAATAGGTACATTGTGATTCTTTTTCCTTTTTGAAATCTGATTTTCAAAAACGACGAATATTGTTGTAAATTTATAAACCAATTTGTTATGATTATTATAGTTGGTATATTATAATATATTAAAATTGATTACAATAACCGTTATTTTACTTTATGTAATACTTATACTGCAGAGATTTAAACTTATAGGTACTTACAATTCCTAAATTTCTATTATTCATACTAATATACTATGTCATATTGTTGAAGGGTATATATTAGCCATTAGGGCAATTTTTTTGAAAGCGGAATTCTCCATTACTTATAGTTCACTTGTGTGAAGATAATAATAGTTTATTAATATAGTACATTAATATTTTTATAGTTTATAATTTTTATTTATAAACGACCAAACAAAACTATAAAAATTAATGATCTAGAGTATTTTGAGGTGGGTTCACAATATGTATACAAATATTATTACATCAACAACCTATCCTTATTAATCAGAAACTTTTAGTTTTATTTTTAATAAAAACAATTATCTACAATTGTCATTAATATTAATGCTGATTATTATAGTTTTAAATCTTAACTATCGTCAGCTATATATGTACTTATAAAATATATATACTAAAAACCTACTGATCTATATGTTTGATCATATACTTTTTATTATAATATTTACTACAACAACATTAATTTTATTTTATTTTGTTATTTTATGTATAAGTGTTAAGTAAACTAATGTTTGTGATGTAAGTCTTAAGAAAATATAGGTAATTATTTTATTTTTTTCTTTTATATCAATAAATTATGATTATATATATGATATAATAGATTTTATATATATATATGATAAATTATTGTATTATTTTAGAAACATAACTAATTATTACTTATGAATTAATATTTTAATATATATATATATATGTAATCATTACACAATTTTAATTCTGGAGAAGTGGGTACAAGAGTTCAAGAGTTAAGGAATTCAAGAGATTAAAAAAATGTTAATAAATATGAAAAATTTGCATGTAAATTAAATTAATAATATGGTACTAGTTATCAGATTATAAAAACTGATTAATTAAAAAAAGTTTCCACTATCGGTTGCGACAGCATATCTAATAACTTCAACATTTCTAATTAATAATAGAATTATTTAAGTTTACGTGGAACGCTCAAAATAGTATAGTCAATAGATATCACAGTACCCTTTGCCATTTTGAGCAATTTTAAGCCCTGTTACAGCTAAATACCTACATAACTTTGTAAGTATATTATATTATGTTAGAAACTATAGAATACGTAAATAATTGTTTGTTCTATTATATTGTCTATATGTGCAACGTGACTGATTTAACCTTTAACGAGTCTCGTTGATAAACTATAAGTTGAAACACATGTTGCAATAGTAAGTAGGTCTATATCTATTAATATTGTTGAAGCACATTTGTGTTAATGCAATGTTTTGACAATTACTATTTATTGTATTAAGTACATTGCGTATAACATATACTTTATACCTAGGTGTTTATTTTAATTTTTTTTTATTTAGTTCCTCATGAAAATTTTAATACTTATAGTTTATACTATATTCTATATAGGAATAGGTAACTAGGTAAGTATAATCATATTGTATTGTGCATTACATAAATTATAAAAAATAAAAATGTATAGGTAATACGATATATGTGTGTAATTATTATTGCGATCGTTGTATTTTTATACTTATTATATATTTAATCGATATCTAGTTACCTATACTACGGGCTTACAGTATCATAGTTCAATATTTATTTGATTATAGTTACCTAATACCTATATAGAGGTACCTGTATATATATAAATATAAATAGAGTATTTTTTGTACATTTTATATTTTATATGATGCAATGATTATGATTTGTATAATAGAATATATAATCATACAAAAACCTAGAAAGCGGATTATAATTGTTTTACGTATTTAAAATTAGACATTGGATATTCACCCGTAGATTATCGATTCCTTGACGATTTTCTTATTTTGTTGTAATTCAAAAACGATAATAACCGTAGACATTTGAAATTTTAACCGAATGTTGAGATTATCATTTTCTATGCACCATCAATTTTTAAAAATATTTTGACACTTTTTGATTTAATTGTAGGCCTCAAAAATTTTCGGGTTTTTAAATATTGATAAAAACAATTTTGTTGGGTTAAAAAGTTTGAAAATTTAATACAAGGTTCCTCAAAAGTTGTTATAATAGAAGTTCAAAAATATTAAAAATACATTGGAACACTTTTATTATTAGCATTTAAAGTTCAAATTTTGATCAAAATTCATCAAAATATCGAACATTTACAAATTATTTTGTAGTTAAACATTTATAAAGTATTTAGTATTTATAGCTAATGATTGAATATTTTCGACAGTATTTATAATCAATGATAGTATAGATATCTATGCTCAATGGTATTAAGTGTGTATTAACTTATACGTTAAATGTTAATTACAGTTATAACAATGTTATATGAAACAATATTATTTTATAATATTGGTATAGATATACATTTTTTTTTTTAGTAAAAAACATAGTATACGTTTTGTATGATATGGGATAAATGGAAAAAAAACCTAACCTATAGATATGTACAAAAATTAGATGTCTTAGAGTCTTTTGGTGCCTTAAATTCTAAAAAAAAAACATTAGTATAATCACAAATAATTTTAAGATAGACATATCAACTACCATCTACGTTTAACAGGACGAAATCTTGTATAATTATTATACGATATTATTATTATAACTACGTATTATTATTATAATTTCTCGACGAAAATTATGTATATCTATCTTACTTATCCGTGGGTTTAAAAAGTAAATAATTGTTTTATTATTACAATATAAATCTAATATTTTACAAGTTACAACAAATATAACAAATATTATACATCATACTATGTATAATTTAAATTAATGTTAAAACTATTTTCCTTGTTTTTGTGCTGTATTTAACTAATACTGATTCTGTTTTTATCTTACTTGCTACATCCCTCTCAATATTGAAAATAGACCTCAACCAATTTAATTCGTTGCATATACCCGAAAAACTGTGTTCACATGTTGTAGAACTTATTGGAATTGTAACTGCAATTTGAAATAACTTGTTAAAGTTAGGAAAAGTCTCTTTTGCTCTTTTTTTATTAAAACGGCAAAATAAAAAATCTTATATAAAATAAAGTAACATCTCTTTTCTTACATTATTTTTGATGTTTATAACAGAGGCCAGGGGATACTGAAGTAGAGCTTGGGAGTTCTAAAGCACCCCCCCCCCCCGATTACACTTATGGTTACCACAGGACTGAGGATTTATTCAAACTTTTGTAACTAAGTGTTGTAAAATATTTTCCCAACCCAGACGAGATCAAAAATTGTAATTGTAATTATAACGCTATTGCTTGAATTTAATTGAATATTCAGACTTTTTTTCAAATGAAAAATAAGGACATAAGGGGAACTGACCAACCCATTACACTCTTACGCCTCTGTACACAATATCGTTAAAAATATAAGTTGACAGACAGTCTCCGCTCAGAATCGTAATTAGTATAATAAAATGAATAATGATTTATCGTTGAATTTAAACTTATCACATCCATAATTAA
Source organism: Pentalonia nigronervosa (assembly GCA_014851325.1). Classification (NCBI taxonomy): domain Eukaryota; kingdom Metazoa; phylum Arthropoda; class Insecta; order Hemiptera; family Aphididae; genus Pentalonia; species Pentalonia nigronervosa. Next base: position 147,999 of record JACXSJ010000480.1, on the reverse strand, counting down.
CATTAGTCATTATTAGACATTAAGATTACATTGACCTACACAATGATGATATAGTCTGAGGTACATATCTCTTTTCTATGACTCGAGTACCAGACAATCGACAAGTATACGGTCCCTAGAGCGACTTTCCTGATTTTTTAAATTCATACTTTCCGTATTTGAAAAACTTATCTAATTTTTTAGTCTGTAACCTCTTTGGCTTCTAAACAGTAAAGTATGTAAAAGCCTAATTTGATATTTTGATTTCGTGTGTTTTTGTTTTTCATTCGAATAACCTTGGTTGATTAAAATCTAAGAAAAAACATATGTGTATCAGTAAACATGACTAATATTATTGATAAGAAAAAAATTGTAATTATGATGTCATAAACTCATTACTCTTGACGAATAAACGTATTTTAGAGTCGTTCTATTATGTTATTTAATTTTATTCAGACGTTCTGACGTTCAGTTAACAATTTCATAACCCCGAATATGTATATATTGAGTGATACGTCATTTTTTTATTCTATGGTGTAACAAATAATATGATGAGGTTCATAAATTAGATGAAATATTATTTTAACAATATCTTACAATTATTGCTTATGTTTTAACTTTTAACAATGTCCAATTTGAATGATGAATCTGGAACTGCAACGTCTGATAATGGTAATTGTCAATAAGTTTGTCTGTATATATTGTCAAATGTCTTTACATTCACAAATCGGAAATAGATAATAGAGCGGCAGTGCCAGTTGCTAGTCGTCGTATGAGCCTTGCTACTGATCTTATGATGCACATAGAGCGTAGAGCAGCTGAAGGTTCAGCCATGTTTCGAAGCAATGTACACAATGTAGTTGAAGAACTACGACCAATAATTACTGTGGCACGCCACCCCGATCCTGGGTCACCACAACCTCTTGGTCCCAGTTCATCTGTACGCCTGAGCTTGCCTACATGGTTGAGTTTAAACACCAACAATGCTCACTTACCTCTATCTCCACCCAGTCTAACAGAAACAGAAGACCAAAACTTCATAACCACAGGTATCATCTGTATAATATTGATTTATTAAGAATTATTTTCTAAAAGTAAACTCATTGATTTTTATAGGAGAGGTTAGACCAATTGCAACAACTCCAGTATCACAAAGACTGCCTTTGACTACTCAAAGATCACTTACTGAACCAAACAATGATGTAACAATAGATATAAATTTATCAAGTTCAGATTTAAATGTAGAACAGTTGCCTCAAAGTCCGGGAGGATCTTCACTTAATGGATCTAATAATAATAACAATGAAAACCGTAAGTTATTTGAGTTATGTATTAATTCTTATAATACCTTAAATTTTAAGTAATAAACATACACAATATTAGTATATTGTTTTGTTATATTTTAATAACAACTAAATTAAACGCAAATATAATTTTTTTCTTAATAACTATCACTAATTATTTAGTATTTGTTTTATAGTTAGCGGTTACATAAATAATATTAGTATGTTAATATCTACTATAAATTATATTTATTTTTATGTCATTGACATTTAGTAAATTTATAATTAAACTAATTAAGGGATTAAGAAAATATTTAATTTTTATATTCATTGAAAACTTTCTGATTTTTACTTGTGTTTAAATAATATTTATTAACTTTTTTAAGTACTTAAATATTTCAAAATTGTTTATAGAATGCTTGTATAAATATTTAATTAAAATGGGAAATAATAGAATTTTTAGAAATACAAAATCTTTAAAAATAAAATTGTATAAAACATGCATTCAGATTTAGTGAACATTATTGTCATTTTTGAAATGAAAATATAAAATGTTTTTTTAAACATTATTATCTAAATTTGTTTGTAATTAGTAATTAATTATTTGTTATCACACACTAATAATACATTTAAGTTGGGTAATTTGTAATTAATGTAACTATGAACCTACATATTATACCATATTATAGATAGTATAAAGATTATATTATATTGTTTTAGGAGCTTAGTACTTTATTATTATTATTTTTTTTATATATTGATAATTTGAAATTTTTTTAGTAAATACACAATGCTATAAATTCTTATAAATATTGTAAAACCACACTTGCTTCAATTAAAATCTAATATACAAATTAATTATATATACCATTAAAATATTTCCAGTAGATTTTCATTAAATACTATTAAAACTTGTGAGTTAAAATGAATTATAATAATAACATTCAAAATTGTTAAGTGTACACTTTAATTTTTCTAAAGAAAATTTTAATAATAATAATAATACCATAATTTTAGTTCCCACTTATATTTTATTATATTATCTATTATTTTCCAGAAAGTGAAGATGATGTTCTTCGACACAACCCAGAAATAGCTCAAATGCTAAGTGTAGCTCTTAAATACATTCCATTCTTATTGATACTTTTATCAAAAGCTGTATTCGACCATATTCCAGGTAAATTAAACAGCTACTCTGTTTAACTGTTTGTGTAAGCATGACTAAAAAAGATATATGGCCTGAAGGTTCGACTAACGAACGTGCTTGTATGTATCTTGTGTTTACAGCTATTCTGCTCTTTTTGGTGCTCTTTATTTCATTTCGTTACTTCAACAATGTGGTAAAGCGTGAAGTAGCCAAACAGTCACAGCGCAGTATTGGATTTTTGCTGTTTGCCATTTGTCATATGGCCATGTCTGTATTTCTATTCTACTTCTTCTACAATGACATGAACTTACACTTTGGGTAATTATAATTTATATAAATATACTTAATCTGAATTAATTATTTATCATTATGAATATAAATGTTTATAGAAAAATTAATATATATTATGTTTATATTTCCAGATTGATATTTATTCCTCCTTTCACGTCGTCCTTGACAATTAGTAATCTATTATGGTCAATAGCAGTTGATGATTACATTTTAAAATTAATAACAATCATTTTTAAAATAATAATTATAATGATGCCAATAAACGTTTTGCCAATAATTAAACGAGTATGTAAATTTTTATACTATTACTATTTTAAGTAAGTAAATTTATTTTTATACTTTTGTTTAGGGAAAAGTGTACTTATTTATTGAAGCCACGTCTCAATTATATCGGTGTTGTGTGCCTATTCAACCATGGTTGTATTACATGTTAGAATCTTATCAGGGTCCAAAAAAAGTGATTGGCGTCTTTTTATCTGCCGCTTACATGGTGTCAAAAGGTACCGATTTGATGGGTTGTGTGAAACTTTGGTGGACGGCTTCATACAAATTACTTCAGAATGTTGTAAGTTCATTATAATCTAAAACTTAAAATGGTTAAATCATTATCATAGTGATAAGTTTTTGACAGTCTCTGGTCCCATTCTTAGATGATTTATTATTATTTATTATGTATACTGAAATCCAGCGCTTGCAGATTATTATAAAGATAATTGTATACAAATTATGAATGTTTCATTCAGTAAATAAACTCACATTGTTAATGTTTTTAAAATACATAATTTTATGGATATTATAGAAATAAAAAGTGTCGTTTATTTTTTGTTTTTCTCTTGAGACTATTTAATACTTATTGTTATTAAAAATAATTAGTTTTTGATGAAATAATCTGTTAGGGCATTGTTGGAAAGTAGCAATAATTTTGCAATGATTTCCTACTTTGATGATTGTATTTTGTTGAGTGGCCAATGGTAGGAAGTATATAATAAGTCAAACATTTTAAAAAAATGTGTAAGAAAATTAAATTAATATCTCCTATTAATCAGTAATCATAAAGTTTTTTTCATACAATAAACTTATATTTCTTTAATAAATATCAGAAAAAGATATTGCTGCTTAATAAGTTTACTTACCTAACAAAACTTTATTGAAAATTTTAGGCATTGGGTACAGCACCGAGTAAAGAACAGCTGACAATTGCTGGCAACAATTGTCCAATATGCCATGACGAGTATGCTACACCTGTATTGTTGCAATGCCAACACATATTCTGTGAAGCTTGCGTGGCCAAGTGGTTTGATCGTGAGCAAACATGTCCACTGTGTCGTGCAAAACTCGTCGATGACCCTGCATGGCGTGACGGTTCTACGACTAATTTTATACAACTATTTTAACATTTAAATGCGATACCCTATAACCAATTAAACTGCTTTTTATGTTGATATTTTTTCTCTTATTAATTGTTTTATAATTAATTTTCTCAATACCTACCAATTGTTTATACCTTATAGAAGATAATTTAGTCATTACATTTTTCTACTTTATTTTATTTTTAATGCATAAAAATATTTGTCTGTGATAGATATCTATTATGATTTAAAGATATAAATGTATATTTGTTAAGCTATTTAAATATAATTATAGAAATGTTTGTTAATTTTATCAACTCATTATTATAGCTATAATTATGATTGAAACAAATTGAAAATGTAAAACATTTGTGGTGGTTAGACAATGATTTACCAATTCATATATTATACATAATATTATGTATTTTTTGTTTTTGTGGTATGAGATTGTTGCAAAATAATATGCTTCAGAAACTTGACATATAGTATTGGTCTCAAATAACCACAAAACTACAGTTTATGTTTGTTAAAAATAATATGTATTCTTAATTTAATAATATTGTGTTATTCGTTATTAAGAATTCGGATAAATAAAAATGTTTTAATTTTGGTAATTTTCTCATTGTAAATAAATTCTGAATAATATACAACTTGGAGTATAATATAACTAAAGATGATGGACATTACCATTAATTGTCTATTATAATGTTATAGGGCTGCCTACCATTAAATTATAATACTAATATTTATAATCAATGTTAAATTAACATTGATTAAGTATTAAGTATTAACATTGTTAATATTTAGTCCAGTAGTCCAATAAGATTAGGATAATGTTTTAAAGTAATTAATCAAAAGCTGAACTTCTGTATATACCAGGGGTGACTCTCATCATAGTCGCATGCAGATTGCATCTTTAACAAAAACCAAAATTTACTTATTATTATTATTATTATTATTATTATTATTTTTATTTATTTTTTTTAATTATAAAATGTATTTATAAATATTTTGACTTTTGATATCATTGTATATATCCATATGGTTCGCAAACATTCGTGTCGGCCACCCCTGATATATGCCTTATCCAATAAATATCCAAAACGTCCTGACACTTAACTTTGGTGTACATCCTCCTAAACCTAAAATAGAGGTATTTATTGTTTTAGCATTCTTGTGGTATTAGGATATAATTCGCTAACTGTTAAATTTATGATAAAAATGTTGAAATTCAAAATCAAAGGCCAAAATTCCCCAAAGAAATATATTATTTAAATGTTTTTCAGGATACCAACAAATATTACCCAATCGATAGTACCTGTTATTGTTTACTGGGCAACTAGTATATGATCTGGGCAATAATGGCAGCATCATCTGTTGTTATTATCCTTTTGAACTTTACAACATTCATTTTTATTGAGAGATGGTAATACCTATATTTTTGTTTTGTATCTTAATTGTTTTAATTCTGATCTGCTTATGACAATGTTTATTTTTCAGTTTTTTTTTAGATTCTATTGTTTAGGATGGTAGAAGGGTTATCCAAATACATCAGTTAGTTTGGGAATCAAACCTGCAGTCCATGTTGTTATTCAATTACTGGTAATATCATTTCTCTAGATTCTGTAGCAAGTATCTGAACATGATGCATTTGTTATTATAGGATTATAGAAATTATTGATAAACACATTCAGTCTTAATCAAGGGTGATTGTAAATTCTCCCAGCTTTAATGACCTAAAAACCTCCCAGGTCTACTTCAGTACTACCTGACGGGTACATGTAAATTCTCCTGGGTCTATTTCAGTCATAGGTGCAATTTCAGTTTTTGACTTTGAGGAGCTGTACATATTTAAATAAAACAACAATGGGGACGTGTCCTCCAAAACACTCGTTCAAAATATATTACTTTGTATAATATAATATAACCTAATATATTTATAATTTTTTTTCTTACCCACATTTAGGTTCTTATATATTATAATTGTAATTTTCAATTTGAAATTGTAAATTTATCCAAAATTAGTTTATTGGACAATTCATTCAATAAATCTTGTTTAATATAAACTATTGATAAATTTGTAAACCTATCCTGATTCATGGAAGTTCAAAGCCAATTTTTAATCTTTCTCATTGCTGAGAATGACAATTTGCATGTCATAGAGCTGATCAGAATTGTTAACGATAATAAAATTAGTTTATATAAGCTTGATTAAAGCTATCAGCATCCATGATTAACTTTATATCTTTTAAAGTGAGAGTAGGGTTTCTACGGGATAAACAGTTTTTTACCACAAGCACTTTCTGACTGAAGCATATTCATATCCACATTTAATAAACCCTGAAAATTAAATCATAAAAATTTATCAACTTGTTAATATTTAGAAACATTAATAAAAAATTAAAAACTATACTTTGAACTGTTCAACAGAACATTGTCTCTCATCATAATTAATTTTATGAAAGTAATCAATAGCTGTTGCTATTGCCCATTCTAGATCAGCTATCAGATTAAAAGTTCTTTTTAAAATGCATTATTAAAGTGCCTATAATTTGATAATAACCAGCCATCTAATAACTTTTTGTGTTTAATTAATTTTGATTTTGTTGCTCAGAACTTGTTGGAAAAATATGAAAATGTTCTAAATTACTTGGTGGTTGGTGTTGACGTTTGTTTATTTTACTATTGGGGTCTTTATTAAATATTATAGATTTAACATTAGAATATTAGATATTTCCAGTTAGATGTTTATTATTACCTACATGTTTATTATGTTATACAATAACAATAATTAATTTATAAAAATTAACCTTTTTACTCAGCAAATTATTATAGTATCTGCTATAAAAAACATACGAGCCACAAATAATAAATCGTTTAAACTATACAAAATAATTTCTTCAAACAATGTTTACTGTATTGTGAAGATTAGTTTATTAATAAAGAATTTAATACTTCAATTAATATACACAATTTTGGTTGGAGGCTGTCCCACCAAATCCCACCCAAATTGCGCCTATGATTACAACCTGGCGGAAACATGTGAACTTTCCCCTGTCTACTTCTGGAGGATACATGTAAACTCTCAGTCTATAATAACTTTGCTTATACATTATAATAGTATGAACATACTAATTTTTAAAATTTGATATACATTGAAATTTTATAAATTATAGTAAATAATAATAATAATAATATAAATCAATTCTAAATTAAATTAAATTTTTATAATAATAATATGAGTATATAGATAATAAAAAACTTAAGTTGTCTATTTTTTGGTCTGTATGGTCTAAGATGTTTCCTTTATTTTTTGGTATAAGTTTTTACTTACTTATCTTATATAAAACTGAAAGTGTATTTTTTGTGTAAAGTAAACTCTATAACTATCGGTTCAATTTTGATGGGATTGTTGTTTTTTTATGTATTCCTTATGATCACGTGAATGGCACAGGCATCAATTAAGTACGATAGTTAGCGAATAATAATTAAAATAAAAGCGTAAATCGTATACCTAAATGCGGCACGGCGGCCCCCGGATTTCCAGCTACCCGCAATCCGACCTATTTGTCCGTCAAATTATGCGTTTGATATCTGCATGTTGACATCAGCTGTGCCGAGAAATTTATTGATAAAAATAATCTCGTACATCTCGCGTACGCCAACAATATGTATACCGAATATTCGTATTAATAACTTTTGCTATTAATAACTTGGGCCGGAGCGGTTGCAGTGGTCACGCGGTTGACTGCGACTCTCACAGCCATCGGTTCGATTCATAGCGAAGTGCAAAAAGGTTTTTGTGGTTCTACGTAAACACCATTTTTCCGTACTGCCGTCCGATTTCGTCATCCACTGGGAGTGAAGTCCGCGCATGTTTCCTTTTGTCCAAGGGGGGTAATATCATGCATTTAGTGATATATATATACACGGATAAATAGATCACATGATCTCCCTACTACCCACTTGTGATAAGCATTGACGAAGAACTTGAGGTCGTTTCAATGAACATTCGAAAACAAAATAAAATTTAATAACTTTTAATGATACAAATTTAAACGATAAATTTACATTCCGTTGACATAATAAACCAATACACATACTTATTTTAAAACGTTTTCTATCACATTTAATTCACAATCTCTCTCCGAGAAATCGTCTTGACGCGCCAAACATTCGGTTGTTTGAAAATAATATATTTAGTATTATTGGTAGTGTAGTGCTGTTGATACTGTTGATATTATCTATACTAATATATAAAGCTGTAAGCGCATTTTTCGTTTAAAGTAAACTCGATAACTATCGGTTCAGTTTTGATCGGATTGTTTTTGTGTTCCACTGTTCCTTGTATATATACATAAATAAATTAATGTCTGTTTGTCTTTTACGCATTCCCAAACCGTTATACCGATTGCGATTAAATTTGGGACAGAGACCTCTGTGGAGAAGATAGACTAATTTAAAAAGGCAGAGGTCTAACCCCGGGAGCTGCTCAAACAAGGATTTTGAGATTCGTGATGGAAATATTTGTTTATAAATGATTGCTATTGGTAACCGTGTTCCTTATTGGTTTATTTAATCTCTGTTTATTTATAAGGTTGTCGATGGTTACATAATATATATTTTATAACTATTATAATTAGTAAAAATGTAATATCATCTATACATTTTGGCAAATAAATGTATATAGAAAAAAATCTTCGGCGCGGACAACCATCGCAATGTTTTTCATGTACCTACCTAATTCTGATTTCAGTCACTTACGCACCTCATGAGTTTCGCAATCTACCGCAAATGGATTGCCTACCTAGGTGGTTTAGATGTATGTAAATCACTTCAAGTTAATCTTAACTTATTATTTGGCCCAGGCAACGCCGGGTGGGACTAAATTGAGTATTGTTGTAACGATATTACTTAATATATTTTAACCGTTTTATTATTAAATAAAACATATTATTCATATAGAGTTGGCATTATTATTGTTTTTAATGGGCAACGAAGTGCACGGGATCAACTACTAGCTAGTATATTATAAAATTATATTATGTATTATATTGATATTAGGAAAAACATTCATTTTATGTTAATTTTTCCTATGCAAGTTATTGCTACAGAATGAAAGTCGACCAAAAAAATCTGAAACAAAATTGGCCTCCGACCTGCCACCTACAGCCAGTTAAGTCCAAAGGTTCTTTAACTCCGGTTCCAGACAATTAAGGCTAAAGCTGGGTAATGCCTCCCCCATTGTTTGGAACCGAAGTTCCGTTACCAGTCAGCATCAAGTGGAGGTGGAAGTAGGACTATATCAATTATAATATGCTTTCCGGGCTGCTTTATTATCTGATATTGTTGCTACATATTTTGCCTCGTAAATTTGTAAATAATACAAATTTTCTCTATTATTTATTACTAGAGAGTATTTAATCAAGTCATAATAATTGAAATAATTTGTTTAATATCTATTTTTATTATGATTATATTGTTCAATGTTCAGACTTCAGTGACGACCTATTAGATAAAGACACATTGTCAACATTGTCTATCTATTTGTTTTTTAAACTTATTTCATAATATATTAAATACATTGTATTCAATACCTATATATACATTTAATATACGTATACAGTTTAACATATATACACATAGGTGGAAATCAGGAGGGGCAAAGCCTCGCTTAGGGGCCCAAATATTCTATCAGTCTCCTCTCCAAAAAATAGACAGCATTTTAGTTGTGTGGGATCGAAGTCTTCCCACTCATATTAATGTTAAAAATGTTAACTCCCCTGAAATTTTAATGGATTTTTGCCTATCTATATACCTATAGATGATCGTTACCTTATTAATAAAAATAAATTATTTTTTTAATAATTATTATAGGCCCAAGTCTAAATCAAACAGTGTCAGGCTGTCTAGGCCGGTGTGCATCTCGCGCCTGAAAGAGTGGCTTTAGGTAAAAAAAAAAGATAGATAAAAAATCTATTTAAATAGATAGCCTTTCAGTTGCTAAATTTTTCGCACTACATCTATATCGTCTATTAACTTCACCGCAGATAATAACACCGTTGCTAATCTATACTATCTTATTTATACATACGACATACCTAAATAAATAAATACAATCGCAACAGCATCTACAACTTACAAGTTACAACTACGACACCGATCAAATTTTTCTTTTTACTAAGTTAATGCTGCTTAGGCTATTTATTTATAAATTTGGCCACATGTGACTGAACAATAGAAGCCTTAAAATATAATTTTAAAAAAATGCATTTATCTCCATGATTTTTTTTCAATAAAAATTTTCTGTGTCTGTATCTACATAATTTTGTAAAAATATGGTTTTTTTTATCATCTGACTAAGTGCTTGCCTTTTTTGACCAACGATTTTCAACTTTTTCTACATTTTGAGCGAATGTATTTGGTAATTTTGTTTCATGTATAACTTCAGTGATTCGTAGCGTTTTAATGATGACAGAGTTTATTCAAGCCTGAGTTAAGATTTTTCGTTCCCCAGATTAAAAACCTTAATATGAAATGAAAAAAATTGTCTATAATTGTATTTTGATTTTCATAAAACATTAAATTTTAATATAACTTATATAAGTTAATAATTTAAACATTTTTTCTAGCTTTTGCTAAAGCTACAAATTTTTGTATCTTATCATCTAAATTTAATAGTATCGAATAGTGTTTTACTCTCAGAAACTAAATGTTGTCTTTAAACAAATATTTTTATTCGTGTTAAAGGTATTAAGTATTTTCTTATATTTATTTATTTACAAAATTTACGCATGTGAGGCATTACGATATAAGATTATAATAGTGAAACATGAAGTATTTAATACATAACAAATACAAATATAATAAAAAATGTTTTAATAGTGGAAAAATGAGAGCATACGGTGAATAGGGTTTTTATGGCCGTATGATGTAGAGTGTGCACTGTGCAGGTATATAGAACTGCTCTTGGTTCCGGGTATTGCGCGAGAGCATTCTGAAGGAGATATTAGAGAGTATGCCGGGTGTGTCTAGTAGTCCATTGTGTAAATACATGATAAAGTTTTGGTCGAAAAGGGAATGGCGAGAGTGGAGTGATGGAAGATTTAAGACTTCGCGTAAATAAGTATAGTCATGACATAGACCAGGTAATTTAAGAACAAAAGCAGCATACACTAGGAATTTATTCTGCACACGCTCTAGCCTCAGTTGGTCTTTTGCTAGATATGGATGCCAGATAACAACATCATACTCGAGCAGAGTATTATGCTCAATTTTTAATAAATATGTAATAATATCAGTATGTATGGTAAAAAATTAAAGGCCTCTAAAAAAATCTCGAGTTTCGGTGCCATGGCCCCCTGCCTCCACTCAATCTGGATTTAAGTTCTTTTGAGAGGATTCCGAATGGTTTTGCTGTCTTATTTCATGAATATTGTTATATTGATTCAAATTATTTGTTTTTTCAGAAATTGCCTATACAGTGCCCCTTAAAAAAAGTAACTGTTGTGCCCTCTGCGCGGTAGACGACTAGACGACGCGTCTTATATATTATGCGCTCTTTAGAACAAACATCGGACAAAACAAAAAGAAACAGTTATTTCGGACAGACGGCTGCAACCGTACAATGTACCTAACCTATACATAACTATGCCACTGTACGTTTGTTACGTACGGACTGTATATATATTATAATCGCGAGGTAGTGCTTACCATATGTCCTTTACAAGGACAATTGATCGCATCGAAATTGCGTTTCTTCCTGCTGCACCGCGCAAACACAGGAAGTAAATAATATACTTTATATTATGTTTATTGTGTGTGCAAGTATATAGTGCATATATATATATATGTGTGTGTGTGTGTGTGTGTGTGTGGGTATATGTATATATACAACCCGCTTCAGTTCTCGCCGCACTCACGGGCATAAGAAATAATATAATATACGCTTGTGTTATATATATATATATAGTATTGTACGCGACCGTACTCGTATCCGAAAAATACGTCTACCGCGTTGAATATAGTATGTATATATGTATAGTGCATGTGCTTACTGTACCTAGTTATATAATATGTATATGTGTGTGTGTTTGTGTGTGCGTGTGTGTGTGCGGGCGCGCGCGCGCGCATGTAAAATAATAATATTATTATCGTCGTCGTCGACACCGGAAACGCGCGGCGGCTGAGCGCTATTGTTTTAGGACGACAAAAAAAACAATATATATATATATATATATATATATATATATATATATATATATAATATAATATTATATATTATATTGTAAAAATGAAAAAAAAAAATACGTGTACTACCGCCACAAGTGTTCGTATTGTGGTAGGCCGGCGGCGTGTGGGAAACCGCGCGCACACATATCGTCGTCGTCGTCGTCGTCGTATAACACTGCGGCAATGTCGTTATAATAATAATAATATGTATGTGTGTGTGTGTGTGTGACGTATATATAGGCGGAGGTACCTATACATATTATGCCCGAGTAAGTACCTATATGACTGCAGTCTGCAATTTTGCAATATTATAGTCCACCACCGTCGCCGCCGCGATCATTATATATATAAGCTGCTGTTAACGTTTTATTTTTTTGTTTATTTCAACCCCTACATTTGCCGCGGTCAAAGGTTTTCCGCGCTTATACCTGCTGATCCATTTAACGTAGGACATTCGTTGTTTCAAAAACGTTTTAGAAAATATTTTTTTTACGTGATTTTTAAATATTAAATAAATATAATAAAATAAAATAATATTAAATAAAATATATAATATTTTTTAAATATTTTTTTTTATATTTTAAGCCATTAAAAAACAACATTTAACGTTTTTTAAAAAAAAAATTTTCACCTATCATTTTTTAAATTGTTTACTTTTTTTTAATGACATCATGCATTTTCAATTTCTTTTTTTCGAAAAAGTATATTTTTTTAGAATACTTTGATGAATGAAAATTGGATTTTTTACGAATAGTTTATGACCTTATAAGTTATACTTATGTATTTAAAGTTTCAATGGATGGAGTGGAGTAAACTTGTAAAAAAATTGATTTTGATGTACCTATAGAAATACTCCAAATAATATTTCGATTCGGAATATGAAATAAAAAGTGTATATTGTCATTCAAAAGAGAAAAAACTTAAAAATTATAATTTTTTTCAAAAATATGTTGTGTTTAACGACTCAAAATTGTATAAATTAAATATTTTTAAAAAAGTTAGTGTTTTTTGAAATAAAGGGAGTGTCTTACGTCAAATTGATAAATAGACCACCCCGTATACGCACTGATATATAGTATGGTGTATTGATATATATTTCTATCGTCCACGTATATATTTGTATATAGGAAGAAAAGAATATATTGTAATATAATTTATACCGTCCCACACTTCGGTTTTTTATGCCCTGCAGTCACATACAAACACACCGCGAGATGATATTATGAGATTTGTTGATTAGTTTATTTGAATAAAATGCATATACATAACATATATATATATATAATATGCAATTTACAAATTATTTAGATTCGTAGTCTTATCTGCAAATAATAAACAACATTGTAGTCTACACAGAAAAAAGAAGAATCGGTGCATTGGCGCAAGACAAAAAACGTCTACAATTGGCCCATACCGACAGCGCGGTACTTACAAATAAATTTTTGATGTGGGTGAGGTTATAAATACCTAATATATATATATATTTTCATTATGTGTTTTATAAAAAAAATTCACGTTTTTGTATCATCAGCGGAAAATAAGCCAGGGGGTTGTTTTGAACACCTCTCCGCGTGAGTGTGTGTATACGCCATCAATAGAAGTTTATTCAACGGCGTTCAGTGGCGTATTTACGGGGTATTTACGATATTTATTACAAAAATTATATAGGATAATATAATTGAAGGTACGACATGATGTCAGATTTATATTTTATTATTATTTGACTTTGTATTAGACTTTTAAAATAAAAAAATGAGTTTTGTAGGTATAAATGATTTTAAAATTATTTTAAGATAATATTTAATCAAATTGATAAGTCATACTCATACCCTCAAAAATATTATACTCTATAGTTTTATTAATGAGTAATCATACTATAAGATTACTCAAAAACATAAAAAAAATTATTTGCGTAAACGCGTTTTGTATAAACAAACATTGCATTAACATCCAAAACATTTAATCACAAGTAACATGTTATATTATATTATTATAGTTTTGATAATGCATTTTTTATTGATGATGTTAATACGTTATTATAATTTAAGGCATTATAGGGGTGAAACCTAATCTCGAGTTAGTGACCACTGGATAAATTCATATCCCACTTCTCCCCCCCCACCAAAAAAAAACAACAAAATACGCCACTGACAGCGATTATGATTCAATAATATGTTATTAGTGGTGGATCACTAAAAAATAAGCAGTTGCTGAGTGTCTATACATAATTATTAGAACATCTGTTATGAGCTTTTCACATTTTATATTTATTTTTTCGATTTAACACAAACCTTCGCGTGGTCATAGGTCTATATTAACAGGGCGATTCATCAAGTATAACTCACTCTTTTAGATTTAACAATAAATTTATTCAAATTCTGATTTTTGAATTTTTTAAATATAAGTACTCAAAACTTATTTTTTCAAATTCTTGGATTTTGGTATACTATTTAAGGAGTATTCTGGGACGATACAAACTTTTGTTTTCCAAATAAAAATTCCCCTTTTTTTATTTAAAATTTTTCAACGGTTTATTTTTTGAAAATTTAGTTATACCCAAATCAAAATTTGAATAAGTAGTTTCTTAGTTATTAAAATGTTTTTACTAAAGATAATAATCCTTAAAAATGGTTTTATAAAAATATGAAATATATGTAATATTAAATCTAGTATTTATATTATACTTGAATCATTTTTAAAAATTATTTACGTTGATGGATAATATTAATTGCGAAAATCTTCCAAATCATTATAGCCCCTAAATCTTCCAAACCATGGACCTATTATCCTTAATACACAAAGTTAAATAATTTGAAAACTACTCGTTCGAATTTTGAATTAGGTAGATACCTACATTAAAACTTTTAGAAAAATTATCTGCTAAACTGTTTACTGTAGAAAAAGAGAGAGGGGGGGGGTTCATTTGAAAAAACAAAAGTTTGTATCTCCACAGAACACTCCTTATAAGTAGTATAAAAAATCTCAAGAATTCGAAAATATAGTCTTTATGTATGTTACAAAATTATGAAAACCAGATTTTGAATAAATTTCTTTATATATATATATATATATATATATATATATATATATATATATATATATATATATATATATAAAAGGAGGTGATCATGCTCGGTGAATCACTCTGTGTAAAATAATTACCATCGGACATCGATGGACTCCAGTGCCGGCCGGGTCGTTAGCGTAATTCGATCGACGTTAGCTGATTTTGCGTGCATTATAGCTAGATTACCTACCTGTATATGCGCATAATATATCTATATATCTATCACGAACACTATACTGTTTTATTATGTACGCGTGTTGACCGCACGCGCAAAACCCGTGCTACAATATATCTAAATATTATAATATTAAAACTTTTTTTTTTTTTAAGTAGTACAGGAAAAAACCACATATCCATAGCGCGCGTGGTTTCATGTCTTCACTGGAGTGTGTGTTAAATACTGGACGCGGGGGATTTGGTGTTTAAAAATTAATATACATGTCACTTTTTGTTAATAGGTATCCACTGATGTGTGTGTAATCGATTACTATTTTTTATTTATAGAATCATGTTTTTCCAAACTACTTAGCAATAGGTCTAGACAAATCAGTACCTCCCCAAGTATACTATGTAATATATAT
Organism: Pentalonia nigronervosa; assembly: GCA_014851325.1. Lineage (NCBI taxonomy): Eukaryota > Metazoa > Arthropoda > Insecta > Hemiptera > Aphididae > Pentalonia > Pentalonia nigronervosa. Next base: position 132,070 of record JACXSJ010000480.1, on the reverse strand, counting down.
ATTATATTCCTAAACTAATGTATTCCGGTGTTTGTAGGATTTTTAGCAACCGATATTTGTAGTTGATCACGAAATGGTATAATATGCAATCAGCAGCAGTGCGACAGATTTCCTAACAAGATGCTTTTGAAAAAATACTCTTGTTAAAATTTACCCCAGAAAAGAATTTTTTTCTTTTTAAACTTCTGTCTATAATTGAGGCACTAAAAAACGATTACACAATTAGAATTATGTTGTCAGATTTGGTTTCTGAATTGGTACATTGCAAAAATACTATACTCGCACATTAGAAAAAGGTGGTATTGTTGTACTATTTAAACGTAGCTTGCAGGTTCACAGCTAAGGTTTGTCGACTATAAGAGGCTTAATATTGGTATAAAGAAACTACAAATATCTACGAATAACGATATTTTATATGTAGGTAAAATTATTTAATTTTTTTGATATAGATAATAATAGGTATTTAAAATAAATACCTATTTATTTATCTATAGAATTCACATCTTCGGTGTTTGGTGGTTTTGGTGAGCAATTTTTAGTTTTAAATGTATTATGAATAATTATATTAAGGACGTCATTCATAGATAGAATATTGAAGTGTACAGAAGCTTTATAAAATAATATCTTTGTTAATGCATTACGCACTGATATAGAATAAGCCTCACATTGAACTTATATTAATTATATAACTGTTTGTGCATATTGCATTGCATTGCAAGGGTAATGAATATAATATGTATAACATTTGGACCCTTTTAGAGTTTCAGCACAAAGCATAATGTATACCATTCATTCAAAACACATGTGCTATATATTATATGAGAACAAATATAGTGTGGATGACAGAATTTACGTTCTACAACACTTTATTACATTAAACACTAGAAAAAGTGATTTGTTCAAAACAAAAAAAAAAGAGTTTCAGTATTGAAAATTGTCGAACAAAATTGTAGGTATACTCGTATAATATGTGTATATGTATAATAATAATCTTCAATTTTCCGGTTCCCATAAAACTAAACATATATTATGATTCCGAGAATGATCGTATATAATTTAGTGTTATTTTTTTTTTGATCTGCCGTCACTTTTTATAGCAGTAAAAATGCTTCCATTATCTTAGGGGATGGTTTCTGGTAACGAATTGGTTTTATTTACTAGTTTGGGTGGTCAACAGAATATGTATATGCTCTGTCAAAAAGCTTGAAAATGTAATACGGTTCCTTGTACATTTTTATTACTGGAAATTAGAAAAATAATTTAGTGTAAAGTCACACACATTTTGTATAAGCAGTAAAAGTTCCAATTTTGACGAAATTTGGATATACTTCAATAAAAGATAACGGTATTGACAGCTCAAAATCGTTTTTATTTTCTACAGTGATACACTCAATGCCGAAGTGCATTCCACACCTACTATACATCAAAGTGGTTTTTTACCATCCATCTGTGACGTACGCGTATTTAAAGTGAATTTTGAGTTGATAGTTTTCAATTGATGAAAAAAAAAATACTTTTTCACTGAAAACTTTCTACAGCTGAAATTAAAAAAATAAAATCAATAGTGATTAAGAGAACAAATCTGCGCCTTAAAATAGGCAATATAACTTACAGTCGTTTTGTTTAGAATTCGCCGGGATAAGGAAGTGTAACATATTATTTTGGTTTTGAATTTTAACTAGCACAAATAAATTGCAATCAGCATAATATAATAAATCATTACTTCTAACTAATTTGAACGGAGCTCAGTTGTTAACCGTTGATATTTTTATGTTATTTTGTCTATAAGAAATATCGCGGTGGCACGGTACAGTTTGTAAAAAAAATCATTTAGATTAAAAAATATAGTTTTGAAATTTAGAAATTTAACAAATAATTTACAATAAATAACCTACCGAAATATTATACATAAAATGATTCACCAAGAATTCTCGCTTCTTTTTCTTTAACAATGCAGTTATTCAAAATTTGATTTTTGAAATTTTCAAATATACTTAAAAGCCATATCTTGATATTCTCAAAATTTTTGTACAAATGAAGGAGTGTCCTGTGGAAATACAAACTTCTGTTGTTTAAATGAAAAACCTCTTTTTCTACTGCAACTTATTTGGAGAATAATTTTTCGAAAAATGTTTTCGTATTAAAATCAAAAATGAATGAGTAATTTTTGAGTTATTTAAATATTTGTGTGCTAACAATAATAGGTTCGTAGCAATGGGTTTGCAAGATATGAAAGCTATGGTGATTTGAAAAGTTGAGTAATAATTATATAATAATCTGTCAATATTTATAGTTTGTAAAAATGGTCCAAGTATAATAGGTACTAGAGCCAATATTACTTTATTTATTTTATATTTTGTTTTAACCATTTTTAAGGACTATTATCCTTAGTACAAACATTTTAATTACTGAGAAACTAATCGTTCGAGTTTTAAATATGGTACATCAACATTTTTAAAAAAAATATCCACTAAATAAATGACGTTAAAAAAAGGGAGTTCTTATTTGAAAAAAAAATAAACGTTTGTATCACCACAGGACACTCCTTAAGTATAGTACAAAAAAACCACAAGTTTTTGAAAATATTATAATATTTGACGAGTATGTTAAAAAATTTCGAAAATCAGGATCTAAATAAATGCATTATTAAAGGAAAAAATTAGGGTCAGCTTGCTTGGCGAACCATCATCTATATATAATATATACACATAAATATAACGCAATTCTCAAACGTTCTGACGTTCATCAGAACACTTTTGCAATACTACAGCCTATTTACATCTTCTGCAGTCATATCCGATGAATGATAATCATCGTTATGGAATCAATTTGATTCGTTTATTTGAACCCGTCAAAATGCATCGCGGTGTGGCAAGACAATCACAATATTATTGTATTCTTATCATACTATATGGTTATTATTACGGTCCAGCGAATGCGGTTTTGTGGTAAATAATGTTCCTTATTATTGTTAGATTTACTTTTCCTGTGCAGACGACCGCTCCTCGGGAATCAGACATAATATGTTACCGCGGTATATTAAAGTTTTGACTTGCAAGGAGGGTCTGGTTCTTAATTTTTCGGTCATGATTCGTAACGGGTTAACGCGGGAAGCGATTTGTTATCCGGCCTATATAATACTATAATATTGACAGGTGATAATTTTAAGAAAGGAATATCATTACTTGCAGCGACTTCGACTATATATTATGCGTTGTATATTACACTTGTACATAATAGTGGCCACTGCAACGATCGTCCTTGAACATGTTTTACGAGAACGTTATATTATATAAGCTGGTTATATTATATGCACGAAATATTTGTCAGGTGTATGGGTACAACCGTACAGGTATAAGTTTAGTGGTACCTATCTATAGAACGACACTCGCTTCGCATGGCACTTTCGAACGTCTCTTACATATTATAATATGTGTTATTATTATAATAGGATAACTCGATGGTGTACGCGTATTTTTATACAATTTCTCCAATACACGACAAGTTTAATGTTATGTACACACCGTACATTATAACCTATGCATACCAGATATACCTATACGACGCAGCTATTATACAGCTACCAGCTGCATTTTTGGAAATGAATCACTCGGTTAATAATACATCGTACAACTGTCACTGGATTAGATACATCGCATTACACCGCGAGTGCCTTATAAATACTGTTTACGACACGGCTAGGAAACATGGCAGAATAACTATTCGAAAATATACAAACACAAAATACCGCGTATATATAGCGAGTTTTTTTAGACCGGCTCTAGGTCACGATTAACATTAGAAAATAAATTGAAAAATAGATATTATCTCGGTGTAACGTTTTTATTATAAATTGTATTATAATAAAATAATAAATATTTAATGATAGTAATAAATAATAATAACAATGAAACAAAGCATAACAATTATTTATTTTTTATTATTTTTTTTTTTTTTTTTTTTGGGGGGGGGGGGTGTTTGTTACATACTTTAAATACCTACGTATATAAACCGTTCATTTAAAATAAATCAAAACATTTGAAACTAATAAATGTGTTTTGTGTAAATCCGAATCTAATAAATTAAGTTCCGTTTTATATTATATTATTAATTGGTATTTTTACATATTTCATCATTCGTTTTAAATTCTATTGCTGTACGTTTGTTAATATTTCTTACGGTTAATTAATCGTACTTTTTTTTTTTTATCAAATACCTAAATTTAAAAGGAAATTCAAAATGAGTTATATATTAACATGAATGAACTTAAATAAAAGTCAGTGTAGACTCTACACTGTAGAGTATGATAAACCTTTAAACTATTGAGCATAAAATAATTTGACTGTAGTAGGTAATAAATAAATATTAATATTAAAGATCATATAGATCATAATTAATAAGTTATAATCAATAATTATCGTCTAGTTACAATATCGTAGTAATATAAGTTTCTTTGGGGAATTTGTTTTAAAGTTTTAAATTCTTTAAAGTTTAAAGTCTTACTCATCACTAACGAATCAAATATTGGTTTTTATGTACCGAGGTCCGAGATTTCAAATTTCCTTACAATCTCTACTTAATATGATGTATAGAATTATAGACTTATATAGAATGCTATGCGCGCATTATTAGGCGTCATATTTCCCCTGAAATTTTTGTTGTCTACAACACATCTTGCATAGTGTTATTTTGATTTATACTATTATATACAATTTAAATTTACGAATTCTATTTTCCAAATTTATTAAAATCATATAATTTATTATGTCTTATAGTCATCTAGTTTAATGACTATTAAACCTAATGGTATTTAGCGATATTATTATATTTGTCATATTGTGACGTCAAGTAAGGCTGTGTCATCATTCTATTATTATATTGTTCCATATTTTATTCATTATTAGATGACCTATTACCTACTTATAATTTCAGGGTCATATTCTGTAATTATTACACGTACATTTATAAATACTGCAGATATGATATTATAATAAATTATTGAATGTCGGGCGTTTTTCTTTGTACATTCTATAATTTACTATTAGTCGTTTGAGATTTTGATCATAACCATAAAAATGCATTTCTCAAACGAAAATCAATGGGCGCAGGTTTTGTAATATTGAAAGACTTTGTGCTTCTACATAATATATAATGAGCACCGGATGTCTGTGCATCGATATCCCCGCACGGCGCATTAGCATTAATGCACTTGAAATATCCATAGCACGCACGGATGAAAAAAAAATGGTTTATAAATATAATAAAATAAAATAAATTATATATTTAGAACAGTTGACGGCATTATCCTGATGTAAGCCGATCGTTGTTTAGGTATAATACCTAAATAGGTGCAGTGCGTTGCTTGAACTGCATGCAATAGACATTAAATAATATGAACCGCACGATTCGACAAAATTGGTTTTTAGACTTTGAACGATATTTAACCGCATTCGGCTCAATGATGATGATCAGAATGTGGAATCATGTGAAAATAAATAGAAAACAAATACCTGGCAATTTTTTATTGAGAACATTGTATCAAAACACACGTCGATCGATGTTTACTGCATATTCCTCATACCGATGATTAATGATAAGATATTTTCTAAATAAATTATTCTAGAAATAAAACAATATATTATATCCTATTATGTCTGAGCACAATACAATTAAATATTTTAACCGATAAAAAATGCGCAACATATATACTGCTGTTAATAATATCAATTACCTATATGTATACAGTTGTTCCATAATAATTATACTTTTTTTTTCATAGAAATAACGCTTCGATTGCGTGTGGTTTGTGTTTATTTGATGCAAATGTACCAAGTGTAATATTATTGTAATATTGATAAGCTGAATAAATGATTTAGGATTAGGAAATTCCTTTATTTTAAAATGTCAACAATTTATATAAAATACTGATTACACTCTATACTTTTAAATGTAATCGTAATTTAAAATTCAACTGGCATATAATTAATATGTGTAACTGTGTAAGCCTATATCTACGGACTATAATGGTACGACATTAAAATACATAATTTTAATTTTCGTTTATAGTAAATAAAGAGTGAATAAAGACAATGGAAAAATAGAGAACTATATTTTAATGTTTGTCAAACATTGGTATATAATAAGTATAAGTAATCCATCTACCTATAAATAATCTTATTCTTTTTTTCGACAAATGAAAAATTACTTGTATAAAACTTCATTAATATGTCTTAATTAAAATATGTTTTGTTTAAATAATGATGTGAAGGACAGACATGTTTAAATTATAATATTTGGTTGTTTAGATTCTAATTAGCGTTAATTCACCCTCGAATGCTAATTGCAATCCACACCAGCTGGCAGAATAGGTATAGGTATATAACATTCATAACTCAGTGCAACGAATATTCATATAACTTAGTCTTAAACAGTGTAATATCGTGTTCTTAAAATCTAAATTGGAAATTAAAACATTGAATGCTGTTACATTTTTTTTTTTTGTCGGTACCCCGTATTGTAGTAATAAATGGAGTAATAATGGCCATTTTAAAAGAGAATAATAATTGCACAGAGAAATAATGTATATAACAAATAATAACAGTAATATACTTTGCAGTGGGTCGTGAGGGATAGCACTCCGAGTGATGGGTCGCTAATTGGAGGCGTATTTTTATTGTTATTTTTTTTTCAGATATAAATATAGCTCGCAAAATGCCTTTTCTTGATGTACTACATTAATTGTTCCATCAATCGTATCGCGTAAAATTCTCCAAATATTTTAGAACAGTAGAATTATAATGGTTTTTTTCAATTTTCGAATTCATTAATCTTACATTTATGCCAATAATTATTAATGTGCAATGTACATTTTTTAATATATTTTACAATTTGTTATTTTTGTAGTTTAAGATTTACTTTTATTAAAATCGTAAATGTTCATAGGATAAAATCACATATTGTTTTATTATTTAATTTCACTAACAGTTGAAATTCCTAACGACAAAAACGACAGTGTATATAATTTTATTCTATATATGCATACCTGTATTTATTTTGGTTATTTTTGGGGTCGAATACGCAGCAGGTTTTACCTACCTATTGCGTTTACTTTTCTGTCATTGATTTAAACACATGGCGGCATGTTTGATTCATATCCTAATGAGTAATGACCTAAAATATTCAATTTTAGAATAAAAAAGTAGTTATTATTTGTTGATTTTTAGGCTCACGCCATAATTGTTGACTCATTGAAATTGTGGTCTAAATAGACAAAAAAAAAACCATAATACGAATAAGTGTATTGCAAGTAATTTTATTTTTTTCACAAACTGTTTATTTCGAAAACGTGTTATAGTGTTTACATATTTTTATACTGCACTCTATCTCATATTGCTTTATTTTTTTTTTTTTTAGAATTATATAGTTATTTTCAGTATGATTTTTTTTTTAAACACAGCTTAGTTTACCAGTTGGCAGTTTACGATTCAATGCCGCCTGCTTGTCTATGTTATTTGAACATCACATGTGGTGTAATCAAAATAAACTCATATTTTTCATGAAATTTTACAATGCTAAAAAAAACCATCAGACCCTTTTAATTAATATAGTATAATAGTTTGTTCATTTATTGTTTAAATAAAAGAGAAAAAATATTTTTTAATTAAATACGTATTTGGGCAATACAATATATAATAATATATCCACATATATCCTTAACTTGTGCGGATATTACAAATATGTTAATTGTTAAGTCATATCTTACATTGTACCTATACAATAAATAGACTGGATTCCAATATTAGTGTGCAATATAATATTAATGAATCGTAGTATTTAAAATTGTTAGTAAATTAGCAAGTGAAATAAGTCTAAAATGAGAAAAAAAATTTTATATTTACTCAAATTTAGGATAATTGTATATACGAGTATAGTGTAGTGTAAGGCTTAAGATTTAACCTTGAGAAGGTATACTCTGGTATACCTCTGGAGTTTGCCGGATCACGAAAGTCTAACAAGTATATTTAAAATACAGACCTACATCAAAACTAATTGATGACCCCCGATATATGTATAAGTAACATATTATGTTTTTTATAATTTTTAACACGAATTTCAAATATATGAGATGAAAATAAGTCACTGCCTTTAATAATTTTTGAATATCATTTTTTTTAGTTTAATTTTTACTTGTGGCAAATTAGTTATCTTAAATCATACTTTTTTAAATGTTCAAACGAATAATGCCGAAAAGCCAATCTTGTGTAAATCGATTAAAAGTAAAAAATATTTTTAAGTTTAGTGTTATTCCGTCGTGATGATATTATTTTATTAGATGGTAGAATATGAATTACAGGGTTGATTTTTATCTTAGAATCTATACTTTATATAATATCTTGTCTATTACTATGCATACTATATTATATCATATGATAAAAAAATTATCTAAAAGATCTTTGAATCTAATAAATTTAGGACTCTTTGGTGGCTGCATACATACCAAACGTAAATTAATAGTCATAAATTTGGCCAAAAATATAAAAATATTAAATAGTATATATTATGCGGCGGGCCAGACAAATAAACTTGTCAAAAAAAAAACGTTTTAAACAAATTTTGATGAAAAAGTACACATCTATACTAACATATTATAATGTAAATTCCAAATATATATACCTCTCTCCAGCATAATATTACAATTTCGATACAAAATTAAAATTGTGTTTAACGTTTCCTCTTTATTTTCACTTAATTTACCAACGATTGGTCACGTACAGCAGCAAATAGCAACATGCTTGCTTTGGAGCATGGGTTTTCATCTGGTAGGTTGAAATCTCTGCAACGTTACTCACTCAATTCATCAGGTTACGTAGACAATGGGACCTGTATGTCAGACAAATTTTGATTAAAAGTTTTAGTTTTGATCAACAGAAATGTTAAATATTTTTAAATTGATTAAAATAACAATAATTGTGGTTTCAATGTGAATCTAGGTCAAAAGCATCATATACTATTGTATATATAAATATACAACTCGATTTTTCGTTGAAATACGACGCACACAAGCGATAACAGATGGCGAGGACGAGTTGCATTCCCAAATTTTCAAAAATTACATAATAAAATGTGATCTTATACTTGATAATAATATAATTTTTTTTTGTACGTCCGGTTTGATAAATATATATATATATATGGTATAAGGACTGGAACCGGGTGAATGAAGACTACGATAATTCGTAATGCATTATCTGGGTTCTATTATATTTATTGTGCAGGTACGAAAGAATAAAAATAAACAAATAATAGTCTAGACGATGCACAGCCATATACATATAATAATATATTATAATAAATTGCTATAGGAGGTCGTAGCTGTGCAGTATAGCGGTGTCGTAATCATTATATTACAACCGATCCCGCAAAATATAATATATATATGTAATAGCGTCGGGTGAGCACACATATACGTATAGGAATGCAGTCGTTTTGTTTAATGATTTTATTTTTATCCTTTACAGATAATAATAATAATAATAATAATACATGCGTGTCGGAGCGTCGAGTGCAATATACGTACGCGCAGCGAACGCTCGTGCTTAGGTATATCATATCTGTTGAATTTGACTCGACGAAAAACGGTCTATCGTGTGTACATATACATATACGTGCTTTATATAGCTGCAGATACCTACCCACACACAGACACGCACAACAATGTCGTATGTTGTGTACGAGACTAACCCGTTAACGAATAACCGTTTACACATCTCGTGTGTGCGCACACACACTCGCGCGCACACGATATATTCCAAGGCCAAGGTTATAATATCTTGTCTTAAAAAAAAAAAAAAATATATATACGCGCGCGCCGCACACAACCGCGTGTAAAATATCTATTCGGGCCCGTCGGCCGTCGAGTTATATACGTATGTGTTATATTTTATGCCTAGGCATTGTAACCGTATTGTGGGTACCTACCTGCCTACGTTTCGTGAGACGTTCGCACGACTTTCTTTCCGACGACGGCGGCGGCGAAACAATATTTCATTGTACACATAAAATAATATCATACCGCGTATACGCGTATTCGACATCGTCCTACACAGATCATAAATTTTATTATTTTATTTTACATACGGGCTGTTGCCCTCAGGTACAGTTTTAAAATGAGACATTGTTTACATTATAACAGATGTACATTTAATATTACACGATATGTACACGAAAGGTATTAAAGGCTAGAGTGGTGCTGGTTTACTACTAGTCGCGCATCACATTCGGTGGACGAGGTGGTTTTGGCCATAATTTGCGTTACGTCGAGGAACATAGTAGGGGAGGGGGCAGATATAGCCTGGACGATCTATTAGGAATTCTAAAATTAACCTCAGCAAGGAGTTTAAATGTAATATTATTATATTATAATAAACGTATAATATTATATTACAGTTGCTTACGGGTTGCACGCGTCGCATGTAGTGCTTGGAAATTTCCTTTAAAAAAGGAATTGGTATATCTTGTCAAAAAGGGACTAAATCCTTTCTCGTATTCCTGGCCTAAAGAAAAGAATTATACTACCCGAATAAAGAACATTTTCATTCCTCAACAATTTTAAAACTGTATTAATATAATTTGTAGTAATGAATAGTTTAATTAGGTAGTTCAGTACAGTTTTTTTGTTTTTAAAATGTTTCATTTGTTTATTTTATACAAGTTAATTTATTGAAACATTTAAACATAGAATTTAATAAATAAAAAGGTCAGCAATTGGGTATCGCTCTACTGTACAGTAGTAGTCGAGTGGGTCACTGTAATAGATATGTTAAATTTGAATTCAACAATCTAAAAATGATTTTAGAATACAAATCAATGATACAATGATGTATAAACGATTCTGAGTGAAGACGATCTGTCAGCCTACATTACTAAGTACCTTTATTTTATGATATTATGACTATTAAAGTAATTAATTTAACTATTAATACTACAATAGGTTAAATTAATTTATGCTAAAAACATTGCATTTGAAAATGTCATTGAGTGTATTATAAAATATAAAAATATAATTTATAAATTTCAAGCACCCACGAAAAATAATTTTAAATTACAACGAAATAACTAATGTCGTTTTTCTTCATTTAAATATATTATTTTATCCAAATTTAAACCTAAAATGCCTATAAAAATCAACCATTAAATATAATTTTTAGATTTTTTGATTACATTATAAAATATTTACGAGAAACCTTGTTTTCAATTTTCAGTCCTTAGCTATAAAAATTGAACATTTAATAAATTTTTAACTACAAAATAATTTTCAAATATTAGAGATTTTGATGAATTTTGGGCAAAATTAGAACTTAAAACGCTTATAAACAAAAAACGTGTGCCTATACTGTACCTATAACGTAATAAACTACTTTGATTATAATATCTCAAACCTATTATTTCATAACTTATTAGGGTTGACTTGTGTCGTATATTTTCATTTTTATTAACATTTTTTTTTTTAAACAGTTAATAATAGGCAAATGTATAGACATCAATGAATGAGTTTCATTAGTATCATTTTTTTTTTTTTTTGGGGAGGGGGGAGCAAAAAATTGTTTGCTCCTTGGTGCAGGGCATCGGCTCTTAATCCAGATCCATCAATCTAAGTCCATATGGTCATATATATATATATATATATATATATATATATATATAATTGCCTCTATATAATATGTATTATATTATGTGCGTAATATACATTCCGAGCGATACGCGCGTCTAACCGCGTGATTATATTATTATTATTATTATTATGTACACGGACGTACATAAAGGCGGTGCGGCGTATATTATAACATATACACACATCTTATTACAATACACAACAACAACAACAACAACAACAACAACAACAGTGTGTGCGTTAATGACGGCGGAAAGGCGGCCGTGTGGTTTTCTTCCGAATTATTTATGTATATGCGCGCGGCGGTCGTATAATACTACGCGTGGAAGTTATATAGCGCGCATATTCGAATCACTGCCGGCCCGAGAGAACGGCGAAGGGTTACACGCACGCACAAGTCGGTATAAAAAAAGAATAATAATATAATAATGTACTTATTTTTCCCCGTCACACTGTCTTTCGCCCTTTCTCACTCTCTCTCTTTCACGCGCACACGCACACACGCACACGCGCACACACACGCACGTTCACTCACTCTCTCACGCTCGCTCTTTCTCACCGAAAAAAACAGCATCCAATGACGCCGCCACCGTGCCGCGAGGAGACGCGCACTCGAACACAGTTAACCGGAACACACAGTCGCGCTCGCCGACCGAGTTCAAGGTTAAAGTTTTCGAGCAACACATGGCCAACGCGTCGCGAGCCTCTCCCTCGCTGTCGCTGCCGCCGCACCGCGCAACCGTCATCCATCAATACCGCGTTCTCCCGTCGTCTTCGTCTCTCCTCCGTTAATAATAATAATAATAATAATCTTTTTGACTTTCGCTGCTTGCATTTCGTTTCACTGCGGTATAATACGCGGGGCATCGTGCGGGCAATACAGCATTGCCGTTAGAGACAATTTTTTTTCGTTAACATCTCTCTCTCTCTCTCTCACACACACACTGTGTCCTTCCGAAGAAAATCCTTGAAAACTCACCGGTCCGCCGCGTTCCGTATACTATGCGCGCCGGCCACGCTGTTATTATTTCGTAGTAGTCGTACATAATATATATATATATAATATTATTGTATATATATAAGTGGAACGACGAGCGGCGCATTATTATTATTATTATTGTGTAGCGGTCCGGCGGAGGATTCTGCCGCGGCCGTACATTCGTTGGTCGACTGCAGCCAGGACCTTGGTGTCACCTTGACACTGACTCCAGGTCGTATCGTATTATTTTAATAGTCGTTGCGCCCTACACTCGCGTATAATAAATAATAATTATTATTCTCTACCGCGGCTGTCCGCGTTTCGCTATCGCGGTTATGCAACAATCGTCGTAAATTACGCGCGTCTATATGCATAATAATATTATACTATCGATTTACTCTTTACACGGCAGTGGCGCGCATAATAATAATATAACATCTGCCATAATAACACGGTCGTTAACACACATTACGTAAATGTCGTGCATTTTTACGTATTGATTTGTACACGTATACCGTTCCAATATACAAATTACACGCATGATGCATTATTGCATTATAAAATATCATTATGCGTGGTGTGCCTGTGTGTTCCGTTCGACGGCCAAACGAACATTTATAGAGACACTTACATTATTTCGGTACTTGTAGGGGCGGATCCAGGTCATTTTAACAGTGAGTGGGAGATTAGGGGTGCGAGACGCATTGAAATTAAATCGTAATAATAATATTATAATTATAACGTACCATGTACGAATTAAAAAAAAAACATTAATATTATACTTATAGAATATAGATACTATATGGCGTTGTTATAATTAAAACTGTGGAAATACATGATGGTATTATGTGAATGATAAATTGATAACCCGTGTAGATATCTAAAATATTATATGTGTATGATAGAAATATATTATAACGATAATATAAAAACATATTATTACATAATTTAGACGACGGACATTTAGACATATACCCAACGTTTCGTACGCGAGGTTTAAACAGCATTATGCGACAATATTACGATAATTTAAATAATAATATGTGTTTTATTTTAATAACGATCGTTTTAACTATATAAACATTTCCAATTTGTTCGACGTATATAACTGTACAAGTATATTATGTGCATTTTACAATAATACCTATAAATAGACACTATTTTTTTAAGCGATGAACCGCTATAACTACAAAGCACCTATGGTATATAATGATGAAAACACATTTTTATTTTATGAAAATGGTTTTAAAATTAGTTTTACTGTCATTACTTGAGTATTATAATAGTCATTAATCATTAATTATAATGATATTTCAATGACCTCTGCAGTTTTATGTTATATATCTATATTGTACTGATAAATGTTACGCCTGCCATTATATTAACACGGCTAATATGCATATAATTAAGAAAATATTCATGTCAAAAAGCCAAATAACTTTGTATAACTTGATAACTCATATAGGTTTCTTAGATTTCTTATTTTCTTTACACCCGAGATAGGTAGACAGTTTATAATATAAGTACACCCGAATAGACTGCAGAATGAGTACAGCCGAATTTCATCTGAAAATTAAAATTTAATTTAATGTAAATAATAAAAGTATATTATACAACCTGTATTCATTTATAACGTTAGGTATATAATATATCTTTTCACTTACAATGATAATTTTTATGGGATCTACGCGCGGGCTCCACAATAACATCGTAGGTACAAATGACGAATACATTTGAGAATCGTAAAATAAAAGTCTAAAGACACAAGAGAGTACAGTGAAAGACAGTGAAGTATAATATTATTATATTTTATTTCATAAACATATTTAAATACGTAATTTACGATAATCTGACTAAAGAAGAAGTGCAAGGCATTGAAATTCGTATAGGTATTATTATCCCCTATTGGTATTCTGGTACACGGACTAAACAATTTGGGTATACTTATACCTATACAACAGTATATTATATTATTTTATTCATAATAATCCGGGGGAAGTGACTTTTATAGTAAACTTTTCACAGTCCTTTGAGTTCTGACGTTTTGGACATATTCCATACATACACCGATATACGTCACATAGAGTAATAAACACATAAGACTCAACATATTATTTATTATATTTTTTTTCTTTTTGCTACCATTGCAGATCTGCATTGAGGGAGTTTCGATAATTTAGCTTTATCAACACTGTCTTTGAAATCATGTCCGCGGTATTTTTTTTATTTTACTTTGTCATACACTTAAATTATTAATTAACAAATAGGTAGTGCTTTCACTAGATGCCTTCTTCCCTCACGTTTTTATGTACAAATTATATATTATATCACATATTCTTATTGTGCCCGATGGTACAGATTGTATATTTCTTGTTAAAAATGAAAAAAAAAAAAAACTTTGTCATGCACACATTGTATACAATAATATATAATAGTGATGTGTGTTATATATTATTATTATTATTATTATGGTGTGTGTATTTTTACTAATTCGCCCTTCAAAAACGCGGACGTTGTGTCACCATATTATAATAACAACAATATTTATGAAACCAAATATATATATATATATATATATATATATATATCGCACCGTGTTTATCCTAAATTGAATAATAAATTGAACGCCCGCATAACGTAACCAATTGTAATACTGTCCTTGTTAAAAACTGGCATTGAACGTTGTGTGTACAATGTAATGTTGTATTCGGGAGGGTTACGGCGAAATGGGCATTTAGCCGAGCGGTGACGATGAGGGGTACAATTTGTTCGGATAGCACACGACAAAGTGGGACACGTCTGAGAACCGCTAAAACCGTTAGGACAATCAACGACGGACGACCGCCGCAGCTCGTATGACATGTTAGTTATAAGCACAAGACTAGCGTTATTAAAAAAAAAAAACCACAATAAAGTATTGTGCACTGGAATATCGTATTCCGTTGAATCGAAAATGTATGCGAAAATTAAGCTTGATATTATTACGATTTATCAGAGTACCTAACCTACCTCTAACAAGTCTCGATGTACTGGTGTATACATAGTACATATTATAGTATTATATTCTATTGCTATGTAATGCGGTAATTCACCATAAAAATGTCTGTTTTGTACATTTTAGTAACAAATCATATTTCTTTTTATAACATATATATATTGAATCATGATTATGTATCTAAAATATATTATACTACGAATAATGAAGATTTAGCTTAGGGTAGTTCAGTGATTTTACATTTTGTACTCTATTGATAGCTACAGAACCCTAGTTCTATACATTAAATTACCATAATATTTAGATTTGCTTGATTAAAAAGTTAAAACAAATATACAAAAGGAAAAATACTGACATGTACCAAAAAAACAGTTATATAAATAACGGAATGTATTATCAGTATGTTTACTATAAGTTATAGGTGTTAGTTAGTTGATCACTAAAATAGTAAAATGTAATTTGTAATTAACTTAATTGTAAATTATTATTATCAAATAAAGTATTGAAAGGTGTGTTTGGTAAATAATTGACAAGATACATTAACAATCATATATATTATTAGTCTATAGAAGTAACTAAATGCAAATGATAAGCTAATTAAAATTTAAAACTATTAAATCCCGATTAGCTTGTTCAATACACGCTATTGATTGAATCTTATAATATATTATAGTTGTACAGTTTTAAATATTATATGTGTATTTAAAAACTATGCAATTTTATATAAATATATTATAATATATTATATATATATACATATATTCTATAATAAAACCAATTTTCCAATACTATATATTTTATTAATATATTCCTATACTAAACCAGTAAATCTATATTCTACATTTCTTCCTATCTTTTTTGCTCGCACGTGAAGGTCACACGTCTATAATATTTTAAACTATTGACATTTTGAATTAAACAAAATTATTTAACTATGAAAGTTACTTTTGTAAGAAACAGTATTAATGTATAAAATATATTAAATAATTTATCAATTAATTGGTGATAATGGATTAATTTGACCAGTAAAAATTTCTGAAAGTCACTAAGTAGATTAATCACACTCAGCACAAAGTACTCTCCGAGTACCTATCAATTTATCGTAAAATATAACATAAAATGTTTTATAATACACACACACATATATATATATATATATATATATATATATATACTATATAATATATATAGCGTTGTATTGGCAACGTCATTTATAGCCATTATAAATTGCCAGTTATTATTTATTAACAGAATTAATATAAGTCTAAATAGTACACACCCGCATTTGATATATAAATTATAAGGGTGTTTAAACCATTTTTGGCCAAACACTGTTGACATTAGACATTAATATTAATATTTGTTATACCATATATTTTGTGAATCTAAAAGAAAATTGTACTATTTAAGAGGACGCCACACCCGCATGTGTTGTCTCAGTCTTACAAATGTATAACATAACAAAAATTGTTTTGCGCGGGATAGAACCACTCAGGCTATAATCATAACTAAGAAACGGAAATTTTCACAATATGAAAAGGAGAACTTTGGCTGTGCAATATCTTTTTTTTTCAATATCGGATTTACGAAAAAAGTTCTTATTGTTTCAAAATCCATTATTTTCAAATTTAAATAACTTATTTTTGTAGTTTCAGTATCGAAAAAATAAAAAAGATATTGCAGAGTCAAAGTTCTTCTTTTTGTGTGATGGAAATTTAATCTATTAGTTATGACTGTAGCCTTCTTGGTTCTTTCCCATGCAAAACAGTTTTTGCTATGTTTTACATTTGTAAGACGGAGACAACACATACGGGTGTGGAGTCCTCTTAAGTACTATAATCGTACTCGGGCTAGTCAGACTTGTGTAAATCGCTATTATTTTGCTTATACGCCAATTAACGAATAGTTCTTAGAATTAAAAAAAATATAGTTTTATAATTATATAATAGTAATTATTATGTTATATTAATAAATAGTTGGATGCAAATAAAAAATATTTTAATTTACTATTCGTTTAAAATGTAAAACGTATAACACCTATTAGTCAGCAAATAATAACAAAATATCTTAATATTTTAAAAGCACACAAGTATTGAAGAGTATATAGACAACACAAACGTGTAGGAATATAATAAATTAATAATTATTATTGTACTGTTTTATATTTTCACTATTTAAATGGGTAAAAAAAAGTTCTTACGCTCCGTAAGTATTTGATAAAAAAATGTTTTGTTATAGGTTTGTGTAGTTTCTAATCATTAAAACCTTGTATTGGCCAAGATTAAAATACATATCGCCAGCATGTATATTACAAAACTCGTTAAAATTAGGTATTATTTAATTTCAATAGTATGTTGTACACAAACTTATAATTTGAGGACGAAATGCTTCTAATATTATTGTCTTGTATTTTCATTAAAATACAATTACTAATATTTTTTTTAACTCGAAAGAATTTCTGATATGTCGGCCGGTGCGCATGAAGTTATCAGACCCGCAGCATTAGCAAATTGAATATTTTGACATAAGTATAGGTAATAAAAATACGATAATATATAATGTAAGTAATTTTATCTTAATGCGTGTGTATACCTTGGTAGTTGCTAGTAATTATAAGTAGAAATGTGTCCATAAAATTCCTTTCTTTTATGAATTATTATTATTCACATTTCACTGTAAAAAAAAAACAACTAGTGAAAAAATTAATTTCAACAAAATAGATTGTTTTTTTATTAAAAATCAAATTTATAATAAGAATATCATATTTATTTAAAAAAAAATTTATTCATTAAGTACCAACCTATTTTCTTTTTAAAAGTTGTAATTATAGGTTTCTTCCTACATTTCTAATAGCAAAAATTTTTGTTCCATGACGTATTAGTTTTAATACTATCATAAAATCAACAAACACTAAATCACAACTGGCCGTGGTATGTTCTCACAGGTTCTTATACAATATATCTACATACTGTATTCACAAGCTGAACAAAACGCAAAATAAAATGAGTAGAAAGACACTAGATACCAATTTAAACATTTCGCCCTGGAAACATTTGATAAGTGTGGTAAAATGTATTAGAGCGTTACTAATCTGATTTGACAAGAATTGTACGTCTACACATATTACAGTCGTATAACTCAAGTTCTTAAATAGAATAGCCATAAAAGGTAGGCACATTAGGTATATATAGTGTTAGTACGCCATATTATATTTCATATTGGAATACATATTGCAGTGGACACCTATTTAGGTTGAGTTAGGTATACGTAAAGGTATTACAAATGTTCAGTATAACCATTCGGCGTGTGTAAAGTTACAAGCAAATTGATTGTGTATGAAGTGAAATCTAAAATTTAATTGCATCATATACGTTGTATATTATTCAACAATAGTATTATAATATAATATGGTATATATTTAACAAATAATCTATTAATTCATATACCTAAGGCAAAAATTCGGATCGCTGTATATTGCGTCCCATTTTACATTTTTTATGTAAATTGTGGCCTCGATATATTTTATACATTCTTACATTTTTGCAAAACCAGTATTCCTTCCCCTTTTTTCAGACTTATAGGACTAGCAATATAATTGCAATGATATTGATATGGTTAAAAATATTGGTTTTGCTGTTTTTTGTTTAAAATTGAAAAATATATTATTAAAAATTAGTAATAATGTATCTGTAAAATTTTGTGTAAATAAAAATGTATAAGTAAAAATGTATTAAACATTTTATTTATTTATTTTAATGTTTAATACATTTTTAATTACACACAATATTATAGACACACTATTACTAATTGTTAATAATATACTTTTCATTTATAAATAAATGACAACAAAACTAATATTAACAGCCGACCGGAAATCGGAATATCCCAGGCCGCAATTTACATAATATATGACTATGACCTTTTTTGGGGGACGCAATTTACCGATTGATACAACCATGCCTATTAAAGTATTATAATATTATTATGTGCATCTATATTATAGCACAAAGATTTAATAAAAAAAACAAATTATCAATAATAATTTATTTTTATTTTACCTTCGTTTAGCTATTTTTAGGTAGTATTAATCTTTAGGGCTCGAAAGTTATAGGAGTTGCAATTGGAGTTTCTTATTTACGGGTTTTCGATTTATAGTAGATCAAGCTAGTGTTATGACTAGGGCCAGGATTTTTATGCAAATGCATATTCTTCTACATTTGACTTATAACAATTCTGATTAAATATCTTGACGTTTCGTAATACGTAGATTCTGCTATTGATTTCTTTATTTGCATATTTTTACATATTTGCATCAAAATGCATAAAAAGTTGCACATTTTAGGATAATTACACAAAATGTGCATATTTTATAAATACTTAATAAAATATTTTAAATTTTACTCAAAGTTTGATATACCTACATGCCGATTACCGACATTCTTGACAAGTATAATTCGACCGAATAAAACAAAATATTTTACTATAGAAAATTCCGTGACAGACGTATAGGTGTATAGACGTTATCTTATAGATAAAAATGAATACTATAATATAATATTATAGTAATAATTTTTATATTAGTTACTGGCTGTTATTCATCGGTGTAGTGTGTCCACGGTTTTCTTTTATTAATATCAATATTTAAAAAAATGCCAAAGGCAAATAAAGCAAATCATTATATAACCGAATGTCCAGGCATCTTTAAAACAGATGGAGGTGTATTATTCTGTATTTGTTGTGGTATCAACGTGTCATGTAATAGAAAATCACAGGTAATACAAAATTTAGAAACTTCAAAACATATCGGAAACTATAAATTGAAATCAAATAATGAACAGGTCAGTCACAATTTATTCAAAAATCGTTTACTCAAGCTAGATCAAATAACCAACATTTAAATGAGTTTAACAATGATTTAACAACGTTTATGGTAGCAAATAATATTCCTTTATGGAAATTAAAAAACGTAGAATTTAAAATTTTTTTTGAAAAGTATATTAAACTAAAATTGCCCGAATCGACTATACGGAAAAACTATGTTCCATTATGTTATGAATATGTGTTGTGTAAGATCAGGAAGTAAATAGGAAATAGTTCTATTTGGGTATCAATAGACGAAACTATTGATGTCGAAGGATGATATGTCGCAAGTGTAGTAATTGGTTCTCTATCTTCCGAAAATTTAACAAAACCGATAGTTTTAACAGTTGAAAATTTAGAAAAGACAAATTTTCAAACAATTTCGAAATTATTCAATGATTCAATGAGTATATTATGGCCTGATAAAGTATTGCATAACAATGTGTTATTGTATGTCACAGACGCCACTCCTTATATGGTATAATCTGGACATGCCCTTAAGGTATTTTATCCTAAACTTATTCATATTACTTGTATGGCCCATGGGCTTCACAGATTATCAGAAGCTATTAGGAATAAATTCTCAAATGTTGATTTGTTAATATCTTATACAAAAACAAGTTTTTTTAAAAGCATCTACTCGGGTAGGTACTTTCAAAGAAAAATGTCCAAACTTAAGTTTTCCATCACAACCTATTATTACCCGATGGGGAACGTGGCTAGATGTCGCCTTTGATTATGGTATGAATTTCGACAAAGTCAAAGAAGTGGTCGATACATTTAACCCAAATGATGCAAAGTCTATTCAAAATGCACAACAATTATTTAATGATAACTCGATCAAAATTGAACTTTCGGTAATTTTATCAAATTTCCAATGCATAACAGACACTATCACGTTCCTAGAAAAATCGGGTGTTAATCTTGGAAAAAGTCTAGAATTGGTTCAAAATGTTGAAAATAAATTGAGTGAAGGAGGACGAGGTATTGAATTTGCTAAAGTTCAACTATCGGAGGTATTATCAAAAAATCCCGGATTATCACAAATAAAAAAAATTTCTGGAATTATAAGCGGAGAAATAAGAAACGATGATAAAGACCTTGCAGAGTTGTCACTAGAAGATATTTCTTGTTTAAAATACGCACCCATTGTGTCAGCAGACGTGGAAAGAAGTTTTTCGAAATACAAGATGATGCTACGTGACAATCATAGAAGTTTTCAATTTGATAATTTAAAAGCACTTTTTGTTACATCATGTTGGTACTCATTCAATAATTAATACATATTTTTATGCTAGACCTAAATACTTATATTTAAATTGTATTTTTTTTTTGCTTCATACAATATTTTTTAATTTTTTTAAATGTATGGTTTTTAACACACAATAATCTTTTTTTCACTTAATACAATATATTTTTGATTTTTTTGTTGCATATTTTTTGCATATTTTTGAATTTTTGAGTGCATAAATATGTGCATATTTTACAATAATTTTTGCATAAAAATCCGGGCCCTAGTTATGACTTACCCAATTGAACGGTAAACGTCAAATTGAGCTTCCCGTCTAATGGTCTCTTCCAGAAGACAGTTAAGGAAAGTTCGTAGGTTGGTTCGTTCAGGAATCAACACAAGTTCGTTGAGTTAAATTAGTTTATTAAGGTGAGACGGTTTACAACAGAACTATTATATAACTCAAATTAATGAATGTATTATTAAACGTATTATAAATTCGACGTGTACACTTGACTGACGTCGCATCGTTAAACATATTTTCGCGACGGCGGTCGACATATACTACGTAAGCAAAAACTAATAACTAAAAATAAGGGTTCTTCTTAACACTAAAAATCCGATCTATATAATGGTGAGTTTAAAAATCGAAAATTTAAAGTGTACATTTTGCATATTTCGTTAATTTTAAGGGAAAAGTGCATATTTCTCGATTTTCAAACGCATTTATTATGCATATACCAGTATGATTTACATTGAATTATATAATTATGATTATCGATTTCTGATAAACTATGAAATACCATGCGTATTATATCGGTCAATTTTTTAAAAATCGACGAAATAATAAGTTTTCTTGTTTTTAAAGTCAATTAATGCGTAGTTCCTGCAGTTTCAGACTTCTATACGGCTTATTTATAATACGATAATGATGAATACATATAATATTCGTTTAGTTTCTTCATACTCGCATAAAGGGTATTGATGTCAATTTTACCGGTAAAATATGAATATACTATTTACACTTTACTGTGCACGTATGAAAATAACACGTAAAGTGTTAATAATAATATTATATTACCAACGGTATAGGTATTTGGTATACCATGTACGCATAATAATATGCGTTATAAATCGACGATCGTTGTCGCGTTTACGTAGTTGTTCACACAGAGTACATTAAATGAGAGTTATCGCGGGAGAAAAAAAAATCGTTCTCGGGAAAAACGTGAAATGATGTCATGCGCAACTGGAAAATAATTGTTGAAAACATGTTCGGCGGGATAAGGAAGATGGATGTCAAAGTCATTAACCGAATAATGGAGCAGTGACAAAAACACACACACACACACACATTATAACAGTAAAATAAGCACCCATACAAACGACAATCTTTTCTGTAATAATAATAATAACATATAATAATCGGACGTCTCGACAATCGTCACAATACGACGACGTGTCGGGCGTACGCATAACAATAACAATATTATATTATGCATGTGTGTATACACGTTTCGTGCGTTGTTGTACAGTCGACTCGTATTCTTCCAATTGACGTTCGCGCTATTATTTGGACTTCGTCTTTTCCAGAGTACGTAAGTTTAAAACATCGTCAGTTTTGTCCGTGTGGTACACGATGTATATATTTGTGTGCAGACGTGCAACGTGTAATGTTATGTCTGGTCGTCTGAAGCGTACGTGAAATAAAAAAAACGGCCCATATACAAAATGTGTATATTGTAATCGTCTGACATTTGTCTTACGCTACGGCGGTATGAATCAGTATATATTTATACTAAAGCGGTATTTTATGAACCATAAATACTTTACGTCACGTTAAAGCACACAGAATTACAATTTTTTTTTTTTTTTTTTTTTTAATGCGTAAACAAAGATATCTATAACAGCTCAATACGCACCATAAATATAAATACGTATAATATACAGTCGCCCCATAGCGTTTTAGCATTGGTAATCGGTAAAAAAAAACCAAGGAAAAAAAGAATAACAATTTAAAAATTTAAAATATACTAATTTATTATCATAGAAAAAAAAAATAATGATATCAAATCATAATAATCATAGGTAACACTGCAAACATGTAAAAAAGCTAATAAGTTTATAATTATCTACAGTGCTTACATCTATTCACATAAATGTTTCGTCATTCCAAGAAATATTGCAACCATCACTCATTATTGAAAATATTTTTAATATTTTTATATGATTTTATGACATTAAATACAACACTTTTCGAGTATATTATTTGACAGTTGATAAACCGATGAACCTAACGCGCCCACAGGAGCTATCTATTTAATTCTACTGGAATACTGGAAAGCAGACGACTAGACAAGTGCGTAACTGCGTATGCGAGTTAATTCCAAAAATATAAAACACCTATACGCAATACGCATGTGTAATGTACAAAAATTAACATATGTTCTTGTTTTCTCGTCGTCGGTTACATTAGTGAAACATAAGTACATAATATAATATTATATAATGACACACTGCAGAACTGCAGTCTTGCGCAGCGGAACAAATAGTCTGTTTTCGTTTTATTTATCGAAATATAATATACACATATGATATATGCGTACTACTCTATACGTAAAGACTGGTTAATACGGTTTAATGTGTTTTTTTAAAATGCGCATTCGTATTATACATTTTACTTTCCGCTGTTGTTTATCAGCCGGATTTGTTTATCGCACCAGCACAAATACAAAATAATAATATTATATAACAACATTATAATATACGCGGAAAACGTAGACATCAATAAAAAAAAAAAAGGGTGTTTTGAAACAATGTGTTTATATTATAATAATGATATGCGCGCGTATATATTATAGCAGTGCATTACGCGGTGCCGACGTCCGCGATATCGATCCCGCAGATCGCGTTACTTTACTATGCAGGCCGCGTAAAAAACTTAACGACCGAATATTTAATATATTATTATCATTTTCGGCGTATTCATCGGATTCGGACGATTTACGAAATTACCATTTCTCGACGCGGTGGGCGTTTGTCGTCTACCCCCGATAATATAAAGCATACATAATATTAAAACATAACCTAGCGCATAAAAAACACGTTCGTCTGAGGTCGTCTGATGCAAATCATCTGCACCGAGTCTCCTATAATATACGGCATATTATTATAATAGTACGATATACACCGCGCACGACCACCGCCGCAATATCGCAGTTGTCAAAACTGTTGCATATATATCTTTATGATGGGTATGCCTCATACCAGTGTTTCCAAACTGGTGATCCGCGGAATCCAAAGGTTCTGTGAGCCAGTGCCAAGGGTTCCGTGAGAAATTTGGGGAAAAAAATTAATAAATAACATATTTTGATAACTATCGTGAACGACAACTGCACGACCTCTTCTCGTTGAGACGTTTTCTCATGTTATCATAAAACATTTGTTATATAACGAGGGTTCCGCAAAATATTCAAGTTCCTGCAAAGGTTCCGTGAGTAAATGAAGTTGAGAAACACTGCCACACACCATGTCTTACCCGCGGCACTCTGGAAGACGCATGGAAATTAAACGCATTTTGGCCCTGGGTCTTCTCCGCGCATATTCATGATACACATCACCTGTGTTAAATTACCATACCTAATATATTGTATACTCGCGCATAGTAATATACGATATATTATTATTATTGTTATTATTGTACGGGGTTGGTCTCCGGGGTCCGTCCACGGAATTATGATAATAATATAATATTTCGTGTACATAATATTATAATACATAATAACATGCACAATGCAGCTATACTTATATATTATTATGTTAAGGCCATATATAACATTCGTCCGGCAGCGCGTCATTTCACGGTAGGTACGTGTAAATGAGCTAAAAAAAAAAAGATGGTAAACACGAGTTAAAAAAAAAAACGTATCTGAGCACCCCGGCGGCGGCGGTGGTGGTCAGACCTATACGTCGAAGTCTAAACGAGCGGGGCAGCGGCGGCGGCGGCGGCGGCTGTAGGGGAACGAGGGTTGGGTGGGCCGGATAAAAGCGTATTACTCGTAGGTAGGTCCATCATACCTATACAAAGTTATGAATAATCCTGAACGTAACACAAAGATGCGAGAAGGACGCGCGACGATGACGAGACGGGTAGGGCTAGAAGTGGAGGGAAATGAGAAAAAAAA